>OX940803.1:26624136-26853586 GCA_954870605.1 Acer campestre | reverse complement strand
GACTAGTCAAACATTAATTTAATCCACACGTTAATGTATTTATCAGGGTTTTATCTTAATTTTGTGATGCAAATAACTTGAGAAAAAGTGTTGGGTAGAATTCAAATAAGTTGATTAACTCGTTTTTATGCAGTGCAGAACCTTGAAATTAATCAACATCACAAGGACATCTCACCAAACAGACAAATAAATTGATGGCCTAAACTATTCAAAAAAACATCACTAACTAGAAACTCAAAAGCAATGTCCAAAGCCCTGATTCTTCAGATCAAAGCTCAAATGATCTGCCACCAATAGAAAAATAAAATTAGGTAAAACCTTCGCAAATTAGATAATAGACATGGACGGATGGACCTAAGCTATTGGTCCCATAACTAACTCGCTATGTGCATTATTGCAAGACCAGTAAATGAATCATAACACATCTAGTGAATAAAAATAGAGATAGATCAATTCCTATGGCAAAAGAAAATCCCCAAATAAGAAACAATAAATTTGGAACATCTGTATCATGAATTTGAGGAACTGTGTGCATGCAAACACATGTCAAAAATGAGTATGGCCAAAAGAGAAAATAAAAAAATCCAAAGACCACATTCATAAAATCCCAAAAAATAACTTAATTTATCCAACAATTCAATTTATCCGGGAGTTAGATCTGTTGGGATCCGTGGAGATCAAACATTTGTTTGTTTGTTTGTTTGTTTTGTTTTTTGTTTTTTGTTTTTTCAAATATATAGCTAAATCCATTATTTGACATCGTTAGCGTTTTGTTGGGACATTTCATTGAACAGATGGTTGCCATAATAATGAAGATGAAGCAGGGGTTCCAGCAACATCTTCAATATATCGGGCAAGGAAGGAAGTGCTGGCCTTTGAACACAATAAAATAAAATTCAATTCAAAATCAATTAATGAATCTATCTCAAAATAATAAATTTGTTACTTTTCATGACTAGTTTTTTCATTTCCTTAAGATTTAGTTCGATGTCAATCTTTGAGAACTAATAAAATAGTTTAGAGATAAATTATAGGATTAAAGTGATAAAAGATATTGTAAGGTTAGCTGTTGCCTGTTGGTATTATAAATGGTGTGGACAGTAATAACTAATTTAAAAAAAAATTATTAGGGGTGAAGAGAGTAAATGAGTGTGGCAAAATAATTATTACAATATTAATTATAAGAAATTTTGATGCACAACTGCGTTCCGGACTGCAGAAGATCTTATTAGTTATTACCAAAAGATAGTCCCCACACCATTTTTATTGCATAATTTGCATATTAACTCAATAATCAATTTATCTTGAAAAAACTAAATGAAACATTTGTAGATATTGATGATACATTATATAGATATTGGAAAGAAGGTACATTCCAAGGATTTTCGTATATTATATTCAAATATTCAATCAATTTTCAAACAATAATCAGCGAGCACAAGAGCGCATTCATCAATGAAAGAAATACAATATTTAGATATCGCATTCATCAATCAAGGACACTCCATGCATGGTTTCTAAGTTGAGCAATGGAAATTTCGTGAAGAGGTTTTGACATTAATGTCCTGCAGGCAAGAAATTCTTGAGATACACGGCGCATTGAAGGCCGAGAATTCGGTTTGGCATGCAAGCATGCAAATGCAACTGATGAAACAAGCATGACATCCTGCGCAACCATTTGATCAACTAGAGGTGGGAGACGCCGGTCCAGTATATCCATTAGCATTATATCATGATTTTTGGATGATGCTAACGAAGATAGGAGTTCCCCTGGATGTTTTCCCATTAATATTTCCAATGACATCACACCAAAACTATAAACATCACATTTTTCTGTCACAACCATAGTGTACGCTAACTCTGTATGAAAAATATAGAGCAAAGAGGTGTGTTAATTTAAATATGAATACAGTTAATACAATAACAATAAAAAAAAAGTATATCGAAGCGGTTTAGCCGGAGCAATATATCCGTAAGTTCCTGCTAATACAGTTCTATTGGAAGAGTCTGTATATAGAAGTCTGGCTGTTCCAAAGTCAGCAAGAAATGCCTCTGAGTTTGAGTTCAATAGAATATTGTTGCTTGATATATCGCGATGAACAATTGATGGCGTGCAATTATGATGCAAGTAAGACAAAGCATGTGAGATACCCTTGATGATATTCACCCTCCTAGTCCAATTCAACTCAATTGCTTCATCATCATTGCGCAAAACACAAAACAAGCTTCCCCTCTCCATGTATTCATAAACCAAAAACATGCATCTTTTGTGCAAACAAAAACCATAAAGCTTCACAATGTTTCGGTGTCGTATTTCAGATAATATACGAATCTCATTTTGAAAACTCCTAGTGAATGTTGGCTCGTCACTTTCTGATTGATGAAGCTTCTTCAAAGCAATTACTTTGCCACTAGGTAGTTGTGCTTTGTAAACACTGCCGTAACCTCCGGTTCCAATACAATATTTGATGTCAAAATCCTCAGTTGCATCAATAATATCCTCGTATGCAATTCTACCATCATAATTCCATATTGAGAGCACATCTCCATTCTTTGTTGGCGTTGACTTGAATTTTGAATCTTTATTGCTGCGCTTGATGAGGTAAGAGATTCCAATGATTATCATGAGGACAAGAAACAAGGTTATGGGAAGAAACATTCTAATAAAGTGAATAACTTTTTTCTGGTGTTTATGTTGTGAAGCAAGCTGCAGAGTAGGAGGGCAAGGAGGAAAAGCATCAAAATCACTGCACAAATCTTTGATGCCAATAAATGCCTCCGGTGTATATGTTGTTAAAAAAGAGCCTTTGATTGCACCCTCCAAATGATTGTATGACATATTGATGAAAGACAATGAAAGACCATAAAAAGAATCAGGAATGGCACCGGAGAGGTTGTTGTGAGATAAATCTAAGTATGCTAACGTAAATCGCATGTCTTCAATAAGTTGGTACTGTATCGTCCAATTGAAGAAGTTATAGCTTAAATCAAGATGATTTAATTTTTGAAGTTTTCCAATCTCCAATGGAATTCTTCCGCTCAAACTATTGTTGTTCAATCTCAATTCCAGCAAATTCAAGTAATTCATGATCTCAGGCGAAATTGAACCACTAAGTTTGTTATTGGAGAGGTCTAGATATTGAAGGTTGGAGAATCCCTCGACCATAACTGGTATTTGGCAGGAAAATGAGTTTGAGGAGAGATTGAGATATGTAAGCATGCTTAATTGGGTGAGCTCGTGCAGAATAGGTCCAATAAGGTCATTAAAACTTGCAGAGAGATAACTCAGATTCTTTAGATTCCCGAGTTCCAGAGGCAGCAGACCACTGAGTTGGTTTGACCCAAGGGACAGAGTTTCCAACTTAGTCAATTGGCAAAGAGTTGAAGGGATAGGTCCCGAAAGGTTATTATTAGACAAATACAAGTATGCCAGATTCATTAGCTTCCCGAGTTCCAGAGGCAGCAGACCACTGAGTTGGTTTGACCCAAGGGACAAAGTTTCCAACTTGGTTAAATGACCAAGAGTTGGAGGGATAGGTCCCGAAAGGTTATTATTAGACAAATACAAGTATGCCAGATTCATTAGATTCCCGAGTTCCAGAGGCAGCAGACCACTGAGTTGGTTTGACTCAAGGGACAGAGTTTTCAACCTGGTTAAATGACCAAGATTTGGAGGAATAGGTCCCGAAAGGTTATTATTAGACAAATACAAGTCTGTCAGATTCATTAGCTTCCCGAGTTCTAGAGGCAGCAGACCACTGAGTTGGTTTGACCCAAGGAACAGAGTTTTCAACTTGGTTAAATGACCAAGAGTTGGAGGGATATGTCCCGTAAGCTCGTTAGCATCCAAAAACAAGGCAGTCAGATTCCTTAGGTTCCCAATTTCTGGTGGAATAGCACCTAGGACATGATTAAAGAAAAGTAATCAATTAACACTCACCGCGTACTTAAATCTATGAATATAGCTAGAAAATTTGTACAGTATTGCTGACCTGTAAGGTGATTGTAGCCAAGATCGAGGTAATTGAGTTTCGAAAGAGCACCAACTTGTGCTGGAATGGTCCCTGAGAGATTATTGCTCAAAACTACAAAATGTTCCAGATTTTGAAAGCAAGAGAAGTTGAATTGTCCAAGCTCCCCATCTAATCCAATTCTACTTAAAGATATCGAAGTGATGCTTCCTGCAGGATTGCAAGTAATACCAGTCCAATTGCAATGACGTGAAATGTTGTTGCTCCACCAACCGCTCTTAAGTAGGGCTTCCTTTTCTAATCGGATGGCTGATGATTCAGAGTAAGTTGCTGCAAATATATTAGTAAAACTATATATTTGACACAGAAAAACGATAGTAAACATTACAGCAATCACTCTTAGAGGAGATGATCTGATCGACACCATGATGCTTCTGCATATAATATGTAGGAAAGTAAGTTTATTTATGTCAAGTAACTAAAGGATGCAAGATGGTTATATATGGAGCTTAGTGTGACTCTTTGAGGTTATTTATGTCAACTTTATTTTTATGATTTTATTAGAATATTCAGAGTGCTTACTATCATTAATTGTTTTTTTTTTTCCACAAGCTGGTGAGCTGGACAACATATCATCCAGCGTACACATCACGGTCAAACTTTTAATTCAACACTTGAGATTCCATTGATCAACCATGAAATACACGTGCACCTATTCATTTGAACAATACAGTATGCATAAAGACCGGTTGAGAAGAAAGTAAAAGATGCGGTAGTCGAGGTAATTTCTACCGGATAATAAAAAGTTCAAGTAAAAAAATTGTGTAGATTTAAATGTGCATACCGAGTCAAGTCTTATGGCCTATGTGCCTTAGAGTGTCTTCAATGCTACAATGATATGGATCATGTAAAACTTATATGTCAAATAAGACAAATAGACATCATGTTAAAATGTCTCTCCAATGCTATTATAGATATTCAATGTGCTGATGTAACAAAAAAATTATAAACGTTGTCAAGATGATGGTCTACTTTTGGTGATTCCATTGGACAACTATTTTATAGGCCAACTTTGCATTGAACAAAATATAAAAAACTTATAAGAAAATTGTTTTGTTAAAAATAAAATAAAAAATAAAATAACAATAACAATAAAATAACTTGACACATAATTAATAAGTTGTATTTTAAACAGAAGCATTGGAGACATTTTTTTTTTATTTGATTGTCGAATAAGTATAATTTTATGCCATGTAGGAAGTAAGTCGTTAAAATTTTTGACATGTGATTATTTATTGAAATGAAATCAACTTCTTTCAAGAAAAATAAAAGAATATGTTAAAGTAATTATATTTTGAGAATGTGAATTGTTGAAGCCTTGAAGGAGACATGAACTCAAAGATTTTTGAGAATGTGAAATTGCTGAATGAGTAGCGTGTACACAAAGATTTTGTATATGTTTGTAAAATGTACATGGTAAAATTCGAACACCCCGCCACTAGCGAGGAAAAGGAGGTGGATATAATTCAATGAAATCTATTTATAAACAAAAAATTTGAATTTTTTTCAATCAGTAAAACTATTTTTTGTTTCATTTTTCATTTTTTTTTTGTTGCTCAATTCTCTAATACTTCATATTCAACAAAATCAAGAAAAAAATAGTTGTTCTTGCTGAATAAAAAAAAAAAAAAAAACTTAACACGTCATTATTAAATTGTATTTTAAACAGAATCATTGAAGACATATTTTTGATTATTTGGTTGTTTTAATTTCATCAAAATCTTAAAATAAGGAATCTCTTAAGAGAACTAACTGACATACAGTTCACAAGTATCCTTTAATAATTCAACACATATAACCAATTATAATTAGACATTTAGTCAAGTTGATTGAATTGATATATCAGTGTTATCATCAATTCTTGATAGAAAAGGACCCAATTATGAAACATCCATTATTTTTTCCTCGAAAACAAATAAAATTTAAACTTCATATATGTATGTATATATATATGTGTGTGTGTGTCTGGTCGTCATCGTTGCATATATCTATAATTCGCATGTAATGGTGATCATTAGCATTAGGGCTTGGTTACTATACCACATGGGTGTTATAGCAACTATTTTTGTGAATAACTCAAGGTTAGTTTTGATTTAATTTTAAAAACAACTTTGATATTTGGAAACCACTTTCATATTGGAGTGAACCATACAACTATTCCCAAAAAGTGGTTGGTATCATACCAACACTTTTTCCAAAGTACCATAGCCAAACCCCTTGCATTAACCAGACTTTTCTCAAAAATTGATCCCATCACTTTTATCTTTTGTTTAATTTTTTCCAAACAGTATTGTTACAGAATTTGAGTCATCCCATCACTTTTATCTTTTGTTTAATTTTTTCCAAACAGTATTGTTACAGAATTTGAGTCAAAGTCTTTCGGTGTCCTTATACATCTATATAACTTTATGACTAGTCAAACATTAATTTATTCCACACGTTAATGTATTTATGAGGGTTTTATCTTAATTTTGTGATGCAAATAACGTGAGAAAAAGTCTTGGGCAGAATGCAAATATCTTCCCTTTTTAATCGGATGGCTAATGATTCAGAGAAAAGTTGCTGCAAATATATTAGTAAAACTAACTATTTGACACATAAAAACGATAGTAAACATTACAGTAATCACTCTGAGAGGAGATGATCTGATTGACACCATGTTTAGCATCTATGTGTTTGATGCTTCTGCTTATAATACGGAAAGTAAGTTTATTTATGTCAAGTAACTAAAGGATGCAAGATGGTTATACATGGAGCTTAGTGTGACTCTTTGAGGTTATTTTGGGGTTATTTATGTCAACTTTATTTTTATGATTTTGTTAGAATATTCAGAGGGCTAGTGCTTAGTCTTACTATCATTGTTTGTTTTTTGCTTTTTTTTTTCCACAAGCTGGACAACATGTCATCCAGGCATCCAGCGTGCACTTCACGATCAAACCTTTAATTCAACACTTGAGATTCCATTGATCAACCATGAAATACAAACTTTTTAAAACTAAACTTTCATATCTCTTTCTATTCGTTTGAACAATACAGTATGCATAAAGACTGGTAGAGAAGAAAGTAAAAGATGCCATAATCGAGGTAATTTCTACCAGCAGATAATAGAAAGCTAAAGTAAAAAAAAAAAAAAAAAAAAAAAAAAGAGAGTCTAGATTTAAATGTGCATAGCGAGTCAAGTCTTATGGCCTATGGGGCCTTAGAGCATCTCCAATGCTACAATGGTGTGGATTGTGAAAAACTTACATGTCAAATAAGACAAATAGACATTAGATTAAAATATGTCTCTCTAATGCCATCCATTGCTATTCAATGTGCTAATGTAATAAAAAAAATTTATAAACTTTGTTAAGATGACGGTCTACTTTTGGTGGATCCGTTGGACAACTATTTTATAGGCTAACTTAGCATTGGACATAAAGATAAAAAACTTATAAGGAAATTGCTTCATTAAAAAAAAAAAAAAAAAAAAAAACAATAAAATAACTTGACATGTCATTAATAAATTGTATTTTAAATAGAAGCATTTGAAACATATTTTTGATTTATTTTTTTTGATTTCATCAAGGTCGATCTTAAAATAAGGAATCTTTTAAGAGAGAACTAACCTACGTGTTAGGAAATTACAGTAATAGAATTTCCACAACACAACAAACAAAATGTATCTCTAGATGCTTAACAAACAACCTAGATACAGATATATAATAAAACCAAACAAATAGATCTAGTAACCTAAACCAGATTTTACAAGTTACCAGATAAGCATACAAATTAACAGCAGATTAAAGATTAACCTACAAACATACAGATTATAGTCATACACTTTCAGATCTATGTTAAACATGCATATTTAACAGAGCTACAAAGAGGATATAACATATACATGCAATATCTAACAGATAAAACAGTATAGAAGTGCAGAAAAGATAAAGACACAGAGATTTATAGTGGTTCGGCCAAGAAAAGGCCTACATCCACTTTGAGCCACTCAGAAGAGACTCTATCACTATATGGTGTCTTTACAGCCTTAAACTACATAGATCTATACAAGATCTACCCTCAGAAGGAGCTCAGAAACCCTAGAGATTACAGTCGCTCAACCCTAGAAACCCTAACCTCTCAAACCTCTTCTGATAACAACCCAGAAATACATAAAGGTGGTATCAGAAGAATCACAATACACAGAGGAACAAATCTCTCTTCTAACTCTCTCGCAAATTCAAAGCAGAGAACCCAGATATTCAAGATGAATACCAAGAACACGAAGAACACTCTAGAGAGAAAAAAGATCTCTGAGAAACAGAAAGAAAACCCTAACAGAATACAAAATGAATTAAAATTGCTTCTCTCTCATCATCACTTCATATATATAGGTCATAAGAGATAAGGTCCACATCAGCTGAGAGGAACCAATCACAGCATGCCACTTAACCAGAGAATCCCTGACTCAGCATCTCAAATGATAAGATAACATAAGTGAAACGGTAGCGTTTTGGTCTTGGGCTGTGAGGAAGCATCTGATCTCTTTTGGGCTTTTTCTGGCTTCGACCCACTTCTTATCATTGGGCCAACTTGAACAGAAAACTCTGATGGACTAAAAACAATTCTTTACACTACGTGTAGTTCATGAGTATCCTTCAATAATTCAACACATAAAACCAATTATAGAGCCAGTTTGGTATTGCTGTAATTTTTATAATAATCACGGTTAGCTGTATTGAAGGAATAATCAGCTGTGAAGTTAATTAGCAGATGTTTGGTTAATTATATTTTTAAAACTACTGAATAGCTCAAAAACAGTATACATATGTTTGGTAATTTTATTGCAAAAATGTTGAGATTAGTTATAATGACTAAAATATACATGATTTTAGGATCCAATTTCATTTTTTTCATTAATTATATATATATATAATCAATATTTAAATAGAATATTTAAATTAGAAAAAAAAATTTCATAAGAACAATAAAATATTTTAAAAAGATTTTATAAATCAAATTAATATTTAAATATAATATTTAATTTTAAGATGAAATAATGTATATAAATGATTTTAACTTTATTTCATAAGGATAATAATGATATTTTAAAAGATGCATTAAATGCTAAAATAGATTATTCTATAATCACTTTCAAAAAGTAACCCCCCACCCCCTACTTCTCAAAATCACTGTCAAAACTTTTCAGATTATCAATTAATCAATTTTGAAAGTTTTACCAAACATCATTTTATGTCAGGATGATAGAGAAAGTTCCACCATATGATAAATTGTTATAACCATATACTTCAGGATTTCTCTCACACCTCAACCCCAAACCATAGAGCCTTACAAAGTCCCCAAGCTCACAACCGAGCTTTACATCATGACTCTCAACTCAAATCGCTCACAAGATCCTCACCAAGAACCCCTTAATATCCTCTAAGTCTCCCCTAAATATCACCCACGGATCTCTAACTTGATCCATTGATATTCTTCGGATCCTTTCACGGACATTCCCTAGGGTGTCCCTCGGATCTCACCCACTCTCTCTGATGTTACATGGTGTTCTTTTTGCTCTACACAAAATAACCTAATCACAAGGTCTATTTATACTAGTTACATGGAGTTCAAAATAAAAGGAAATTCTACTCCTAAACGTACAAAACTTACTTGTTTCAAATAAATATTATTTCCTTTTATTACAAGTCTTCTTGTAAAAAGTATTATTGTAAAGAGTATTCCTTTTTCTTCAAGCACAAGAACTTCCTAAAAGAACACTTTCTTATTCTGTTGAAGATTTCCCGTTCCACGCATGCTTATGATTGACTAAGGTTCGGGTCATATGCTGGCCAACTGCACCCTATACCGTTACAGTCACTGGAAATTACATAACTCAGAAAACCGTGATCCATACGTTGAAACCAGGGGCGGATCTTATAGAGGGCTAACCCGGGCTGTACCTCGGGTCAGCTTTTTGAAAAAAAATAAAAATTGTAATTAATATAATATTATTTTAATTGTACATAACTTATTATGTTAATAGTTTAGTACAAATCTTTTCCCAATCTTCTCGGTACTTTTCTTTCCCCAATTAAAATCCTTGTCAGACAAGGTCATCACCCATATTATATACTAAAAAAATCAACATCCATCATTCCATCCTATAACCTATATTCCTATATATATTAATATATTTCTCTCACACACACAAACCTACGACCACTCTAACTTTTCAATTCTCGCTCTCACACTAAATTCCGAATCCAGTTCTCTCTCTCCTGTGCCAATTATATCTCTCATCCTGGTTAGTATTAGCTCGGTTCCTTGAAATTTTCAATTACAAAATTGAAAATAAAAAAGTATTCGTTCTTCAAATCAGGTATTTTTTTAGTTTTTTTTTTTTTTTTTTTTGATTAACAAGTTAAGATTTTTTGTTTGTTATTCATAATTTTAATTTAGTATTTTGATATTTTTTTATGAATTTATTTTCCAACAACAATTTATTATTTCAAGTGTTATATTATAATTTATAAAGTATTAATTTAACCAAATTGTTTGATAATTTTAGGTTACAATGTCAAACAACCACACATCAAAGCCGAGAAAAACTATGCTTTCATACTTTGGAAAAAAAAAAGACAATCAATCATCGGATGGGGGTGGATCAAGTTCTCCATGTAACGTCAGGGACGGGGGTTCAAATTTTCCTTCTTCATCTCAAAGATTTGAAATTGAGAATGTTAACACTCCATCAGATATTAATACTCCTTATTATGAACGTGATCCTGGATTACGCTTCCCAATAGAAGTTTATCCTGCTGATAAGCGTGATGATGTACGAAAAGCTTATATCAAAATGGGTCCTTGTCAACCTATGTTGGATAAATATCCAACTATTCTTGATGGTAAACAAACTCGGCGATTTCAACATTCTTGGTTCAAACGATTTTTGTGGCTCGAATATTCAATAAAGAAAAATATGGCATTTTGTTTCCCATGCTATCTTTTTGATACTGTTCCGTCAAAGCATCCCACGTTTACAACAGATGGTTTTCAAACTTGGAAAAGAATCAATTGTGGGAAAAATGTACATTTGTGCAACATGAAGGGGAGCATAATTCACAACATAGTTTTGCCATGCAAAGATGGAATAACTTAAAAGATTCATCTCGACATATCGACAAAGTCATGAATACATTCTCTATACAAGAAACTTTGCAAAATCGATTACAACTCAAGACCTCACTAGAGACGGTGAAGTGGCTAGCAATGCAAGGATGTGCTTTTCGGGGACATGATGAATCCATGAATTTTACTAATCGTGGGAACTTCATTGAGATGATAAAGTTGCAAGCAAAAGTAAATCAAGAAATTGCTGGGATTGTTCTATAAAATTCTCCACAAAATGCCAAGTATACATCACCCAGAATTCAAAAAGAGTTGTTGAATATTCTTGCTAATAGAGTGCGGGCTAATATCCGTGAGGAAGTCGGGGATGCTAAATTTTGCATTTTTGTTGATGAAGCAGTTGATGAATCCAACAAAGAACAAATGGCAATTATTTTGAGGTATGTTGATTTTAAAGGATTTGTTAAAGAACGTTTTTTTCAAGTTCTGAGTGCTAATGATAAAAATTCCTCAACTCTTAAAAAAGAAATATGCAATGTCCTTGCTCGATATGATCTATCGATTGAAAACTTGCGAGATCAAGGATACGATGGTGCAAGTAACATGAGGGGTGAGTGGAATGGTTTGCAAGCCTTATTTCTCAAAGATTGTCCATATGCTTATTACATACATTGTTTTGCACATAGGCTTCAACTTACTTTAGTTGCAGTAGCCAAGGAAGTGCATGATGTTTGGCTATTTTTTTCAAAATTGAATTCTATTGTCAACTTTGTGAGTGCTTCTTTCAAGCGTCACTCGGAGTTGAAATCTATTCGAGTAGGAGAAATTCAGGAGTTGACCACTTTAGGGGAACTTGAGACTGGTACAGGGGCTAATCAAATTCGTACTTTACAACGACCTGGAACTACCCGTTGGAGTTCTCATTTTACTTCTATTAATATATTGATTAATATGTTTGGTTCAACTTCCACTCTTCTTGAAAATTTGATTGACAAGGGACTGAACAGTAATATACGTGGAGAAGCCAAAGGTGCGTATAAAGATTTCAGATAATTTGAATTTGTGTTTATCTTGTTGTTATTGCACAAAGTTTTAGGAATCTCTGATATGCTTTGTCAAGCTTTACAATTGAAATCTCAAGATATCTTAAATGCTATGAATTTAGTATCAACTACAAAAATGCTTCTTCAAAAGTTAAGGGAGACTGAATGAGATATTTTTCTTGAAAGTGTATGTCAGTTTGTGAAAGGTATGAAATTGATATACCTAATATGAATGTGTTAGGATTATGCTCAATAGCAAGAGTGTAATATTGTAATTAACAATCTTTTTCATATTAATAAAGTGATTTCTGGTTTAAACAAATCTTATAGCATTTATAGTTTAATAATTGTCAAAGTAAATAATCATAAGGTCTAAAGACTATGAGAAAAGAAGAATTGTTCGTACATCTAGATATGTATGTGGTAGACACAATTCTTTAGTTAGTCTTGAATATTGTTCACAACTTAAGTTAAAGGTTGGGCACCTTTATCTTGTTAAAGTTGTAGAATTCTTTTGCTAGCATTTGAGTGGGATCAAATGAGATATGATGAGTCTAAAATCATCGGAGTGTCTTCGAGCAAAAGAATCTAGTGCACTGGGTGCATTGAACTGGATCACAATGAAATACTTTATCTATAACCGTCAGTAGATAAAAGTCATTTCATTATCAGGACAATCGGAGAGTCTATCTTAATCCTGAGATAAATGATGGACTTATGGTTGCAAGTGATATCATTTGAGTTATCAATGAGTACGATTATATCGTATAGTCTATCCTCGATAGTTTGGTGATATTCATTTGTTAATCGATAGAGGACTTCATTTATAGATATGGACATCGTGGCTCCATTTATCAAATGAGAGTATAATATCATCATATGGATGTTTTGAGGTAATTGGATATTAAATCTCAACGTTGAGTTTTCGATAGTGTCTATTGAAAACATGGCTTCTGGACAAGTCAAAATATCCAAGTTCAAAACGTGGTCATATGAGTAAATATGGTAACTTGGAGAGTTATAGGCGGTCTATGAACTCTTGGCGATTACTGATATTAATCATGAGGATACACTATCTCCAACATGATTGTCTAGGGTATGAATGAGGAAACATCTTCCTTTTCTGTCTTTATTTAAGAGTTCAATTTTAGCTCTTTAGTGGAATGAGTTAAAATTAATGGATCGGACCTAAGTGAATCATTTGTTGATTGTGATTAGGTTATGTCTATTGAAGCTTAAATTTAGATAGCCCGCCAAGATCCCCAATCCACACGGACTTGCATGGATCACTTGATATATTCTACCGGACCAATTTAAGGGTCCATCTAGAATTGCATTTAATATATTAAGAATATAATTTGCACATTATTTATGTAATGGGCTGCTCAATTATATTTATATATTAATGAATGACATGTGAGCTTGTTTCTTTTAGTAAGAATGGGTCTAGTTCACATGTGGGCTTTTTATTTAAAGTCCAATGGATTAAATGAAATAAGAAAATAATATATAGCCCATTTATTTTAAGTGGGGCGGCAAAGGTGAATTAATTAGGGGTGGGCGCGGTTCGGTTCGGTTCGGTTTTGGCCAAAACCATATTGAACCATTATATTTTCGGTTTTTAAAAACTTGAATCGGTTTAAACCGTATTGGACCATGAAACCGAATTGAACCGAACACCTTTATCTCGGTTCGGTTTGGTTCGGTTCAATTCGGTTTTGGGCCTATTGGGCCTATTGGGCTTTGAGGTTTTTTTTTATATAATTTTTCAATTTTTGTATCCTTGAATAGCTTTTTTGTATTTAGACCTTTGGACAATTGATTTTAGGCTGTTTTTTTTTAACAATCTAAATAGACCTCATTAATCAAATTTAATCCAAATCAGTCACCATTATATATATATATATATAAATAAACCATTGTTATATATATATATATATACAGCAAGTTCTATATATCAATCACCATTGTTATATATAAATAAACCATTCTATATATCAATCACCATTGTATACCCTTCCCCCTCTCTACACTCTTTTCTTTTGCAATAGAGCTAGAATCCTCTAATTCATCATCGGATTGCGAACCAGAATTCTCCTCCGAATAGGTTCGCGGGTCGATCTCAATCCTTTAAAATCAAAGTAAATAATAAAATTAGAGAACGAACAAAACAAATTGTTTATAACCTTGAGACCACTCTAAAGATTTCATTCTTTTGAGCAGTTTATACATGCAAGACAAAAGAAATAATTAAATAAAAGTAGCAAAATCAATTCATTTGGACAAAACATACCAACAAATAATAATAATAAACAAAGTGGCAATATATATATATAGATAGAAATAAATAAAAATAATAAACAAAGGGGCAATAATAAACAAAGTGCAATTGACTCACTGTCACTGCAAGTCTGCAAGTCACATATATCTGATGAAATTTTGAAATAATGTAACCCCACGTCCCCACTAATACAGATTATACAGCAGAACTAGAAACAATTATCTAATATATATGATAAAATAATGCAACTAACTCACTACAAGTCACAGATATTTGTCTTCTACGGTATGTCAGTATGAATTACAATATAACTCCCAAATACTTAAATAGCATGATTACATGATCAATAGTATGTCAGTATGACTCCCAAATTTTCACTTACAGGCAATAACATGATTACATGATCAATTTCATCCAACAACACAACTAACAAGAAGCAAGATCAAACCCCGTTATAACAAAATCAGAGAAGCAAAGTATTAAATTAAACACAACTCAGTTCACAGAACGCAGAAATCATGTAAATTAGAAACTATCAAAGACTCAAAGTTCACTCAATTGAACTCACAAAGCAGTAAAGCACTCAACTGAACTCATAAAGCAGTAAAGCACTATCAAAGTTCACAGAAAGCAGAAATCTACCACAACCCATTATAAATTAGAAACTATTATAGTAAAATCAACAAAAATGAAGTAAGTAAGTAACATTGAACTCACAAAAATGAAGTAAGTTAGGTTCCAGGGGTTTTGACTTTTGCGTGTGTTGTCTCCCCTGTTTTAGGGGTGTTTGTTGGCTGCTTTACCTCTGTTTAATAAATCTCAGGCTCTCAGCTGTTCAAAAAAAAGAAAAAAAAAAGACATAAAACTTCTTAGATTCGGAAATTGAACTCACAAAGTCACAACTCACAAGCATCAAACACCCATGAAACTACGAAGGAAGAAACATAAAACTTCCATAAGGCTATAAGAGATAAAACAAAGAAAGCAATCTAGAATTAGAAAACCTAGAGATGGAGATTCGGAGGAAGAAGAAGAAATAAAACCTTCAAGATCGAGTGCAGGCAGATCCACGAAAGAGACAAGTGCAGCGTAGCCTGTGTGAGAGAAGCTTCAACAGTCAATTTGTGAGAACAGATGGAGAAGTGGAGTAACTGAGTCTGCGTATGAGCAAATGCGGCAGAAGAGATGAAAGATAGGGTTTGCTACTCTGCTGGTCTGGAATCTGGATGAGAGAAGTCAGAAGTGGAAATGTAAAAGTGTAAAACTAGGTTTTTTTTTTTTTTTTTTTTTTTTTTTCTTTTTATAGTTCGGTTCGTCGGGTCGGTTCGGTTTTGGAAGGCCCAAAACCGAAACCGACCCATATTCAATGTGGTTCATTCGGTTCGAACCGAATTGAACCGAATTGACTGTGTGAACCGAACCGAACACCCTATTTCGACTCGGTTCGGTTCGATTCGGTTCGGTTCGATGAACCGCGCCCACCCCTAGAATTAATTAACCTAATATATTATTTTGTTTTATTGTTTAATTAAATAAGAATTAATTAATTTATTAATTAATTGTTTAATTAAGAAACAAATCTTTTCTGATTAGGAAATATGATTCCTAAAGGTATACTATTGGTAGTAGTATACTTAAATTAAAAGACTTGTTTGACAAGAAAATAAATAATTAATTTTATTTATTTAATCAAATAAGAAGTCTTTTTATTTAGTCAAATAAAAGAATAAAAGATTTATGAGTTGGATTAGGGTTTGGGAGTCTTAAACTAAATAGGAATTAGGGTGCAATACAAACTCCTTTTTGGCTTGAGTATTGCGGCAACCCTAGTCCCTTTTAGGTTATTATTTTCAGCCACCCTAATAAAAAGAGAGAAAGAAAATTTTGCCACATATATATGTGGACTTATAGAATTCGGCCATTTTAGGGTTTTTGGTGCTTGATTCTATTTTCTTCTTCTTCTCAATTCATAGAAAGATTATTTTTATTCTACTAAAAACATAAAAGAGATATAGATTATTCTTTGATGGTATACTATTTGCTTATTCATCAATAAGCTTGTGTGTACAACATCGATATTGGTTCACGCGAGTTTCGATCATTAGATTGAGAACTCAAAAGTGACCGGAATAATCTTTGTATTCTTTTGATTGTTTTTGTGACTAACAAAGGATAGAAAAGTTTGTTTTGTCCATTCACAGGTTTGCAATTTAAAGAAAAGGGAGACCACGCTCCTAGGTGATCCACGTTCGTGCTAGGATTGAAGATCTTGCGGATTACCATCGACGTAAGTCAATCGGATCACGCAACAAAAGGTATTCTTCTTTTGTTGATTATATGTATGTTTAATTAATTAAAAGGGTTAAGGTTCATAAAAGGAAAATTTTTTAAAAGCTACTAAATCTATTTTTTTTTTAGTCTCGCTTCTGCTGCGTGTACTACGGTATTTTTCCCTACAGAATGCACGTCCTATGGAAGGGACAAAACGTTCTTGTCAGCAGAAAGATAATGTCACAGTTGAGCATTACTATCACTTTAGTATATTTATTGCTGTGATAGATTGTCAATTGATGGAATTGAATAATAGATTTCCAGAGCAAACAATAGAACTTCTTACTCTTAGCATGGCTTTGAGCCCTATTGACGTGTTTAAATCCTTTGATGTTGATGATATTTGCACTCTTGCCAAGAAGTTCTACTCTCAAGATTTCAGTAAGAATGACATTGAAGATTTGAGAAGACAATTGAGTCATTACAGGTATGATGTTCTTAGTTGTCCGGAATTTCAGAATTTGGCTTCTCTTTCGGAATTATGTCAATGTTTAGCTGAAACAAAAAGGTCAGAACACTACACCTTGATTGATAAATTGATTCGTTTAGTCTTAACTCTTCCTGTATCCACTGCAACAACAGAACGAGCATTTTTAGCGATGAAGCTTGTTAAAACACCACTTCACAATAAGATGGAGGATGATTTTCTTACTGATTGTATGGTCATATATATTGAGAGAGAGATTGCTGATATCATTGACTTAGATTCCATAATAGATGAGTTTGATGATGTAAAACCACATAAGACAAAGTTTAAATAGTGCGTATTTGTATTTAATTTTTTTTTTCAAAGGAATAAAAAACTTTTTTTTTTAAATAGTGCCGAAGTTCAATAATTATATATATATAGTTTTATTTTAGCCCACCCTAGTAAAAAATCCTGGGTATGCCCCTGGCTGAAACGATCCCGATCACTGTCACTGCCATTGTCAAAGCCACAACGCTAACTTTTGGAACAAGGACTGCTGTCAAAACCACAAAGCGCAAAGCACATCGCCATATCGCTGTGGGAACCACTGTTGAAGCCACAGTGCAACTCACAGCGGTTTGCCTCATTTTTTCGTTCTTCTGATCTTCAAACCTCTCTCAAACACCATATCTAACTTCCAAACGTATCACATGTCTCCAGGAAATTCCGAATCAGTTGAGTCTCGTTTGGTTAGAAGATGAAAAAAAATTAGAAATTTTTTTTAGGTAATTTTCGAGACTTTTCAGGTAGTTTCCAATACTTTTTGGTAATTTTTGAGACTTTCTGGGAAAAAAATGAAATTTTCTGAGACTTTTGGATCTGGTCGTTTCGAAAATTTTATTTTTATCCAGAAAGTTTCAGAAATTACCAAAAATCTCGGAAATTACCAAAATGTCTCAGAAATGACCAAAAGTCTTGAATTTTTTTTTAATTTTGACTAGAAAGTTTCGGTAATACATGAAAAGTCTCGGAAATTATATGAAAAGTCTCGGAAATACATGAAAAGTCTCAGAAATTACCTGAAAAGTCTCGGAAAAACATGAAAAGTCTCGAAAATTACCTGAAAAGTCTTGGTAATACATGACAAGTCTCGAAAATTACTTGAAAACGTCTCGGAAAAACATAAAAAGTCTCGAAAATTACCTGAAAACAATTTCCAATTTTTTTTTTTCATCTTCTTCTTAATCGACCTCCAATGGAGGTCGAAGCCATTAGTGGTTGAACTGAGAAAACCTTCATCGAGAAATCCACTGGAGGCTGATTTAGACCGCCATTGATGGAGGATTTTGAAAAAAAAAAAAACGAAAATAGTGAATAAGGTTACTGTGGGGGGAATTTTTGGAAGGAACCCATTTTAGGTGCCATTTAAACTTAACTTATTAAATGAGTGATAGTCTTAAAATACCACCTCAAAAAGTTGCTATATAATTTTCGAACCCTAATTGTATAGTATATAAAGAAATGTTCGGTACTTTATTCTTTGTGCTGAGGAATACAATAACCGATATTCAGAAAACATTCATTTATGTTATCTTCATTTTCTTTTCTATTACTTTTCATGGTTGAGAGTAACCCTTCCACTTAATGACAAGATGAGATTAGTTTAACAGTATGCCTTAAGATGTGGCCTTGAAATTTTTTTACTTTAGAAGACGGCATATATAACTATTATAATTGGGGTCTGTAAGCAGGGTATTTAAAATAGATGCAGTCAAGCACAAGTAAAAAGTAAAAAATCAAAATCAAAAAATCAAAAAAATTAAGAACACTAGTAGATGACTTTGATAACAAAGTTTGGCCCTTTTGAATTTGACCCATAAAACACATTTTTCAAGTAACCATTCTCCATCCCAATTAAGATTCTCATTCACACAGCAATTCCAAAAGCTGCTCTGCTAGCTTCTCCGGTACTTCCACTACAAACTCCTTCATTGCCTTCCCTGTTCTCATCATTTCAAGAAACAACATATACAACTTGATGTAAGTAGATCAAAAGTTTATTAATATATATATATATATAATAATAATTCTCTTTCAAGTTTGATCTTGAAATTTTTGTCAGGTCCTTTGAATTGCAATAAGTTGAAAATAAATTAAAATTTTCAGAACTGACCTGACTAGAGAAGAACCCTATATAAATATATAAACAAATAAAGTTTGGACTTCTGCAGAAACAGATCGAGGGGTTTTGTGTGTACATATATAGTTACCAGCAATCTTCTTTGAGATGAGGGATTTCAGATATGATTCACGACAAGATCTTGTTTTGAGAACGGTAATTGGTCTTGTTTCTCTTATTTATTGTTCAAACATGGCCACCTGACTATTGTTTGTATAGGGAATATTTATTCGGCACACAATAGCCAGAGGTCATGTTTGAATAAGTAAAATAAGAGAAGTTGAAGCAACTCAAAAATAAAGACAGATTGTGAGTTCAAGTCTATCTCCAATATAATATATTTTTTTTTTTAAAAAAAAGGTAGAAGCAACTCAGAAGACATTTGAAAAAACCTTGTAAAATAATATATAGGTATTAGGAAGGATATCAATTCACCACGCATTTCAGAAATCTCTTAATTAGTGCAATTACGTTTGATCGTGCAAATTAACTTTGATTGTATTTCCTTGTACGGTGGTATATTGACGTCCTTAACTTTAGGGTTTGTAATCTCCATTCTATGTATAGCAATCAAATACATTGTATATATACAATGGAATGGATATCAGAATATTATATACTGTAATTGACTTAATCTGTATTGGTGATATAAGTAATTATCAAATGATGAGAGAGAAAGCTAGTGAGAGAAGGTCTAGGCTCATGCACAAGGAGGCAAGTAGAGATTTCAGGGGTGGACTTTTTTCTGTGTTTGTTGACAACCTAAACCTTGAGGTGGATCAACGGGGATTATGGGACATTTTTAAGCCCTTCGGAAGAGTGCGTGACATCTATTTGTGTAAGGGACAGGGCAATATGAGGAGCAACTATGCTTTCGTTAGATTTGGTTCTATGGAGGAGAGAGATATGGTGGTCCGACTAACAAACGGAATGCATGTCTATGGATGGCCAATAGTCTCTAAAGTGGCTTCGTATGGATGGGATGTAAGAAGACGTGTAGGGAGTCGGACAGAAGAAGAGTTCAGAGGAAACAAGGTTTTCAGAGGGAGCAACAATGAAAGTGAGAAGGATGACCCCAAGCAGGGAATCAAGAAGGGAATTCCGAGTTTTCATAAGGATGAAGGTAGGTCGTATGTAGAGGTAGTTACTGGTAGTGGTTTGGAAGGCAGAGGAGAAAGCCACAAGGATATAGTGGATTCTTCTTGGGACGAAGCCAAAAACAACAACTTGTGGTTATAGAAGTGTGCAGTCGGGACTTTGTGGAGGTTTGATAAAGTTTCTAGGATTATTCAACGCCTGAAAGGTAGGGGTTTCTCTTGTAAATCCTCGTACATTGGTGACAAATCAGTCCTATGGTGATTTGATTCTGAAAAGGATTGCTCGTTTTTTATCAATAATCACTTCTTATGGGAGGATAGTTTTTCTTTTATGGAAACATGGTCTTTTCGTGCGGTGGCGAAGGCCAGACCTCGTTGGGTCGAAATGTTTGGGGTGCCTTTGTGTCATTTGAATTCAGAGTTTTTTTGTCAGATGGGTAACGCGATTGGAGATTTTTTGCTTTTGGATGATAGAACTCTGCTGAAATCAGACCTTCATTCAAGCAGAGTGTTGGTTCTGGTTAAGAATGGGAATTCTTGTCCAAAACATATAAAAGTAGGGAGCGACCGGAGGTCTTTCTTGATTTCGGTAGAGGAGGACCAGGCGCCGGTGATAGCTCAGTGGATTGAAGACTTCCTAGGGTTGAAGGAAGGTGACAACCAGTTTTTTAATAATGTTAAAGGTCAGCTTGTGTCAGTAGAAGAGGGCGGCCTACGTCCCAATCCAACTGGAGAGTGTCAGGTTCAAAACCTGGTTGGTAAAAAGGGAGCCTGGCACCAATCAAATCAAGGCAGCAGAAGGGATGGTGGCAGTTCTAGAAGATCCAACTTGGGCAAAAATCTTGTCCTTAACAAAGGAAAGGGTAAGGTGGTGCTGTCCAAGACACCTAAACCTAAACCCCCGTTTGACTTTTTTTCAAATTTGAATTCCAAGTTGATCTTGGAAAAGAAGAAGGGTGACAAATCCATTGATGAGAAGTCCACGTCGTCTTCTTCAGACTCCAGTCATGGGCCATTTGGGAAATTAGGCCTCTTAAGGGGAGAAAGCTCTCATTCTAATAAGGGCTTAGTTGCTGTCCAGGACCCAACTAGAAGGGTGGACCCTATCTTTCTGGATTTCTCCTGGGCTGACAGGGATAATAGGCCGGTTTGTCCTGGAAATGATCCAATGCTCCCTTTTGGGCCTAGTGATGATGGGAACCATGTATATTGCTCTGATCTTTCTAATCCAGAATCTAGTGGTGAATTGTTTCATATAGATCTCAGAGGTGAGGCCGAGCCCAGACGTAAGTTTTCCAATTTGAGGAAAGGGAGCCACAGACTGAAGATGAAAGGTAAAGAGGCTAAAAAGGTCCAGCTAATGATGAAGAAAGGGCTTTTGAAGACAAGCCTTGTCCGTTTTTGGACAGGTCAGTGGCGCAGAAGGTCGGCTAAAGATGGAGGGGGGTGATCCAAGGAGGAGAGGGGTTGAAAGATCAACCTTTAGTGTTTGAAGAGGATTGTGCAGCTGGTAACGTGGAGGTTCCATAGATTAGAGAAGCGTCCCCTGAAGATCCTCTATTTAATTTGTTCGTTAATGATGAGCCTGATCAAGGCATAAGGGTGGTCGATGTGGAGGGTAATGAGGTTGATTGGCATTTGGATGGTGAAATTTCAAGGGTCATAGAAACAGGAGCAGCGTTGAATTTCAATCCTAGGGGTACTGGGTTGAACGAAGAGCCTGAAATGGTGGTTGATGTGGAAGGCAATTCGGTGGCTTGGAGTCTGGAAGCGAAAATTACAGGGGTTTTGGAAGTAGCTGCGGCACTGGGTATTGATTGTGGCTCTAATAAGGAGGCCTTAAGGGGTGAGATTTCATAAAGAGAGAAAGAAGATCATGTTAGATTGAGGGACGCTAAGGACAGATAGTTGTGTGTGTTCGTGGTGCTTCTTGAGTGGGTTCTGTCTTTTTCAATGATTTTTCTGTCTTGGAATATCAGAGGTCTGGGTGTGTCTGAAAAAAAGAGGGCGGTTAGAAAGTTGGTCTTCAAATTTAAACCAATTATTTTTTTCCTCCAGGAGATAAAACTTAAAAGTTTTGACAGTAAGATTCTTAGCTCTATGGATGGCTCGGTCCTTAATAGAGGAGTTAATGTGGATGCAGTGGGTCTTTTTGGTGGAATCCTTACCATGTGGAATGATGACCAGTTTATTGCTTCCGATTGTATTCCTAGTAATCGTTGCATTTTTTTGATTGGGGAAATGGTGGCTTTGAAGCGGTCTGTTGGTTTCTGTAATGTGTACGCTGGGTGTACTGAAGCGGATAGGAAATTGTTATGGGATGAAATTGCAGGTACTTTGAAGTTGTTTCCGATTCCGTGGGTGGTGGGTGGTGGGTGGGGACTTCAATGTGGTCTTGGATGCTTCGGAAAAAATAGGTGCGAGCTTTAACATGAATGCTTCGAGAAGTTTTCGAGATTTTCTGTCAAAAGCTAATATTATGGACATGCCTCTACAAGGTATGGCTTTTACTTGGACCAATTCGAGGACGGAGGCGGCCTGGTCAAGACTGGACCATTTTTTAATCTCTCATAGTTTTCTTCTGAGCTTTCCAAAGTTAAGGCAAAGAGGTTTACCTAGAGGTCTTTCCGATCATAACCCCATCATTCTGAGCGAGGTGAAGGATGATTGGGGCCCTCGTCCCTTTCATTTTGTAAATATGTGGTTGGAGGATGTTGGGATGATGAAGGAGGTGATGGAATGGTGGAAAGGGATCAACATGGTTGGGCCGAAAGGAGCTACTCTGGCTGCCAAGGTCAGAAATTCCAAAATTCGTATGAAAAATTGGCTCTCTGTTAACAGACCTGTGCTGTCGACAGTGGCAGTTGCTGAGTCTAGATTGGCTAGTGTGGATGATGAGGCTGCTCGTGTAGGATGGAATGATGGCCTATGTAACAAAAGATTGTCCCTTTTGGAGGAGGTTTGAGGGGGTCTTCGTAGGGAGGAGCAAGCCTGGAAACAGAAATCTAGGGTGAAATGGCTTAAAGAATGAGATAAGAACACCAAGTTCTTCCACTTAATGGCTGACAGTAGGAGAAGATGAAACTTCATTGGGGATCTCGTTATTGAAGGGGAGGTGGTGCATGATCCTCATCTCATCAAAGAGGGGGTGTTTAATTTTTTTAACAGCCATTTTCAGACTGTTGGGTGGCAGAGACCGAAAATAGGGAGGATGAACTGTAAATTGTTGTTTGCTGATGAGAGGGATGGGCTAGAGGCTGAATTTTCCGTGGAAGAAGTCTGGGAGGCAGTTTGTGGCTGTGATGGTAATAAGGCTCCAGGGCCTGACGGGCTGAATCTTAATTTTGTTAAGAAACATTGGGAAGATATAAGGGAGGATTTTATGGTTTTCATCCGTGAATTTTATGAGAATGGGAGTGTGGTGAAAGATATTAATTCTACGTTCATCGCTCTTATACCCAAAGTCAAACGTCCTGCGACTTTGTGCGATTACAGACCTATTAGCCTTATGGGGTCGATGTACAAAATATTGGCAAAGGTTTTAGCTAATAGGATCAAACGTGTTATGAATTCGGTCATTAGCGACTTTCAGATGGCGTTTGTCCAAGGGAGGCAAATGTTGGATAGTTTCATAATAGCAGAGGAGATTATTCAAAAGTGGAAAGCTGAGAAAGAGGGGGGCATTGTCTTAAAGCTGGATTTTGAAAAGGCCTACGACGGTGTAGATCACGGTTTCATGGATGATATGATGGAAGGAATGGGGTTTGGTCTAAAGTGGCGCGGTTGGATTAGAGAGTGTGTCTCTACGCCGCTTCTGTCTATCTTGGTCAACGGAAGTCCGACGGTGCAATTCGATGTCAAGAGGGGTTTAAGACAAGGCGATCCGTTGTCCCCTTTTTTGTTTAATTTAGTGGCTGAAGGGTTGAGCTGCCTCTTACAAAGAGCCACTGTTTTGGGGTTGTTTAGAGGCGAAAATTTTAGGGGAGACAGTATCCAGGTGTCGCACCTTCAGTTCGCCGATGACACCATTATTTTCGCCAAACCAAATATTGATGGGTTTAGGAATGTTAAGCGGATTCTCAAAAGTTACGAGCTGGTGTTTGGTCTGAAGATTAATTTTTGGAAGTCTTGTATGGTTAGAGTTGGCAAAAAGGTTGATCATGAGATGGAGTGGGCGTCTATCTTGAACTACAAGGCAGCCGTTTTTCCCATCAATTACTTGGGCTTTCCACCTGGCTCTAGACCTAATCTGAAAGCTTTTTGGAAGCCAGTTATTGACAGGATTCACAGTAAACTAATGCCTTGGGAGCGAAAGTTCATGACAAAGAGTGGTAGGGTGGTCCTCATAAAATCAGTTCTCTCCAGCATCCCAATTTTTTTCTTGTCCATTTTTAAGGTTCCGTCTGGCATTGCTAAGTGTATCGAAAAAATTCAAAGAAGCTTTCTTTGGGGAGATGGTGTCGAGAAACGGAAAGTTCACGCGGTTAAGTGGGATATGGTGTGCCAAAGCAAAATGAATGGCGGGTTGGGTATTGGTAGAGTGGCGGTCATGAATTCAGCTCTTTTGGCTAAATGGGCTTGGAGGTTTGGGAATGAGGAGTCCTCTCTTTGGCGAAAGATTATTATGGCGAGATATGGGTTGAAGGGTCGTGATCTGTTGTGGAAAGGGTCTGTCTCTTTGGCGGCTTCCCATTTTTCGAAAGCCGTTGCTAGTTTATTTAGACATGGCACGCGTTCTGCTGACATTCTCGAGGAAGGGCTGCAAAATGTTGTGGGGGATGGGTCCAAAATCGACTTTTGGAATGGATCTTGCTCTGATTCGGTTACTCTGAGGCAGGCTTTCCCTAGAATCTTCGCTTTGGCCTCTTTGAAGAGTGGGGTGATTAAGGATTTTGGTAGGTGGGTGGGTTCCTCTTGGGTTTAGAATGTGGCTTTACGAAGAACCGTTTTTGACTGGGAACACGATCAGTGGACTGCTTTTTGCTCTTTTATCGGGAACATCAAAATTCGGAATGGAATTTCAGATGCTTTGGCCTGGAAATTCAATCCCATCTGTGGCTTTTTTCAGAAAAGCTTGGGATAACAGGGAGGTCATCTTGGCTGGTTTGAACAGGTTTTGTTGGTAAGGAATTTTCCCTCCCAAGGTTGAATTCTTTGTTTGGCAGCTGTTAAAAGGAAGAATTATGGTCAAGCAAGTGTTGCAGAGGTTTGGCATGCCTGGTGGGTCGAATCAGCTGTGCCCGTTGTGCAATATTGAGGAAGAGACCGTAAGTCATCTTTTTATTCATTGTGGTTTCGCTTGGAGGTTATGGACTGATGGTATGGCTTTATGGGAGGTTAAGGGCTGCGCCTCTAAGTTAGTGGAGGATTGGGCTGAGGGGTGGTCGTCTTTTATCATGATGAGCTGCAGCAAGAGGGCCTGGATGACGCTGTTCTTCGCAACGGTTTGGACTATTTGGGAGTGCAGGAATCGGAAGGTTTTTCAGGATAAGGAGGCTATCCCCATCATTACTGTGGATTTGATCCATTTTCGAGTAGCTTGGTGGTTCAAACACCATGGGTGTGGCTCTTCGGATCAAATATCTTCTCTTCTCCAAGGTATTAGTGAGCACTGTAAGGATCAGGTGAAGTCGAAAAAGAGGTCTTTCGAGCCTTGGATCCCCCTTGGTATGGAGGCCTTTAAGTTCAACGTTGATGGGTCGGTGAGAGATCATTCGGGCGGGGCGGGGATTGGTGGAGTTCTGAGGGATAGTAGGGGCAGGGTTCTTTGCCTTTTCTCCTTTTCCGTGGGCTGCCAGGAAGTTATTACGATTGAACTTTTGGCTATCGAAAAGGCTTGTTCCATTTGTGTTTCCAATCTTCAGCTGAAGGAAAGATCTATTGAAATTGTTAGTGACTCCCTAACGGCTGTCTCGTGGATCAATAATGAGTCTTTCGGAAGTCTCGCCCATGTAAATCTGGTTTATAGGGAGTGCCTGTCGGGTCATGGTAGAATTTCGGTGAAGCATTGTTCTAGAATCTCCAATTCGTGTGCTGACAATCTAGCTAAACGTGCTTCTAATCAGGAGGAGGAGGAGGATTTCATTCATTGGAGTAATTGTTGACTGTTTGTGTGTTTTGTTTTCGGTTTTCTGTGGTTTTGTGCTGGTTTGGGTGGTTGGTGTGGCTTTGCCTCTGTGTGGTCCTTTCTTTCTCGTTTTCTTTGTTGTCCTGTTGTGCTTCCTCTGTTTTTTCGCTGTGCTGTTGGTTCCTTTGGCGTTTGGTTTTGCTGGCTTCTGCCTTGTTAATAAAATTCGCCGTTACAAAAAAAATATACTGTAATTGACTTTGATTGTATTTCCTTTTGTTGATGTTCTTAACTTTAGGGCCTGTTATCTCCTTTCTATATAGCTGTCAAATACATTGTATAATACAATGGAATGAATATCAAAGTATTATGTTCATCATAAATTATCCTCTTTAATAGGGATTTGGATCCTTTATTGATCTGATCTTTATCTTGATCTAAATAGATATGATGATATATGTAATCAATGGCCGAGATTTATTTCTTTTATTTATTTCACTTTCATTATTTTTAACTGCAAGTATTATCTTATAGTGTGACGAGATGAAATTGGTCTAGTGGTATACTCCTCACATCTACACTATAAGATTGTGGGGTCAAGTCTTCCCCCTCCCTAAAAACTTTGAATCTATGTAAAACTAAAAAAAAATAAAAAAAAATTGCATTATCTTAAAGTGATTTAGGCCAGGACAAAGATCAGTACTTGAAAGGATTCAAATTCTATATTATTGAGGGAGTTGAAGAGAGTTGATGATGGCCAGCTATAGATAATTTAGGTAGTAGCATAAAATAGACGTATGTCAATCTTCAATATGCACTCTAAAGTCTAAATGATTAATCAATGTGCTGGTTATGTACAAATGATGCTGTTGAAGTTATTAGTCACAATCATTTGCTACTAAATTATGATCATTTGGAGTAAAAAAAAACAACTTAATTTATCAAACAACAATTCAATTTACAATTTACCTCACATGCTACCTTACTTATTGTAATGTTACTACAACACTATTAATAATAACCATTAAATGCATATACATATAATCAATTCATTAGTTGATTTTGTAATATATACTTAAAAAAAACTCATTAGTTGATTTTAAAGAATAATTTTTATTGAAATTGTTGAAAAAAGTAACAAGTTGTCTTGTTACCTGCTATGTTTCCTGTGATTTCTTATTTTAATTTGTAATTATTTCAAAGGTAATTAAAGTTTATGTAATATTTGATTACATGGTACTGGAGCAGGAAACACAGTCCCAGACCAAATCTGAGAGTCACTGAGTGCGCTGAATTAGTTTATATTCATAAACCAAATATAATTTCTTAAAATTTTCCTGAACTGGCTATGCATCATCATAATATATCTCTTCAGTTTTTTATCGGATGACATGTTTTGTTTTGTATTTTCATTTTTTGAACAACTAGTTCCAGCACATGTAACCCAGATTCTCTGCATTAATGTACACTGACTTAGTTTCATTTAACATGAAGAATTGTATATACAGTTAGTAAATAATGCATTTCAAATTTCAATTGGGCACAACCAAAACAATTATATTACCAATTACTTACTGCAGACAAACAGAAACCAAATTATTATCGGGGAGTAAAAAAAGAGCAATCACAAAAAATACAACCCCATGACATGTCTACTTGTCCTCTTTACCTTCAAAATAAATTTAATTTATGATTTGATAATCGATAGCCCCAAACAACTAAACAAGGCTGCTAGTGTGAAACTAACCCAATTTGTTTTATTTCAAATAAAGCAATCAAAAGCTGCATGTACATGAGATTGAGATATTATTAGAGCCCTATAATATTTCCTTTCATGGGTCAATAATGTTGTCAATAAGACCTTAAAATCAATTATTTATATTTAATATTCCACATCAATAAAAAAATAAAATAATATATATATAGATATATTTGACAATATCTATTCATTCGGCACTAGATATTTTTTTAAAAGCTTTCATCATTGGTAGGATTTGAGCCGCTAACCTAGAGTCATTTGCCCAAACTCCAAGCTTATTCATCTACCGGTTGAGCTACGCCACGTACTGTTGTCAGTCCACATCAATATTAACCAAAGACCACGTTCATAAAATCCCAAAAAATAACTTAATTTATCCTACAACAATTCAATTTATCAGTTGGGTGTTATAAATAAAATTAAAAACAATAGATGAAATAAATAAATGATAGATGAAAGATAAGGGAAGAGATGAAGAGAGGGACACGAGAGAGATGAAGGAACTGAGAAATTATATGCATTGTTTCAATTGATACAGAGAACCAAAATTTACAAGAGATAGAACACATATATATATATAGTGTCTTTGGCAAACCCCATTTGTTTTACAATTAATGGATATTAGAGGCGGTTGACGCCACTTGACAAAATTTGGATCAATGCATGCTTTGACCATGCATTATGTAGTGAGCAAGTAAATTTGTGTAAGTCACACGTGTGGGAAGAAAATGTGGAAAGCCACACATATTACAACACTCTCCCTTGGATTTCCACTGTTTGTATTTTAATTTGCTAGGAAAAACCCAGTGAGTCAAAAACCTTAGCAAAAGTATATATAATGATCTTCTGGATCAAAAGATGTGGATGTATTCAGAACTGTCTCATTAAAACCTTTCCAGGTAAAACCCAGTGGGACAAAATCTGGTAGAAGGAAAAAGAGTACAGTATACATATATCCATTCAAATTTTGCTCCCCCTGAATGAAACTTCAATATCAATATTGTAATTTGCAGAGTCGACGCATGCCAATCCCATATACCAGTTTATCAAAAGTTGATGTAGGTAATGTTTTGGTAAACAGATCTACAAGATTATCTGTAAACTGTATTTGTTTAACATCAATCTGTCGGCTCTGTTGAAGTTCATGAGTATAGAAAAATTTAGGAGAAATATGTTTGGTTCTGTCTCATTTGATATATCCCCCTCTAACTTGAGCGATACAAGCCGCATTATCTTCAAATATCGATGTCGGCATTCCTGTAGATAATGAAAATCCACATATATTTTGAATATGATAAATAACTGACCTTAGCCACACGCATTCTCGGCTTGCTTCATGAAGTGCAAGGATCTCAGAATGATTGGATGATGCAGCAACAATAGTTTGTTTTGTGGAGCGCCAGGAGATTGCTGTGCCATTATAGGTAAAAATATACCCCGTTTGTGAACGAGCTTTATGGGGATTAAATAGATACCCGGCATCAGCATAACCAAGTAAACCTGAAAAGTTGTTAGATTTTGAAAAATATAACCCTAAATCTTTTGTTCCACGAAAAAGATTTTTGATTCCATTCTAATGTCTTCGAGTTGGTGCTGAACTGAATCTAGCAAGCAAATTTACTGAAAATGCAATATCTGGTCTAGTACATTGAGCCAGATATAATAAAGCACCAATTGCATTAAGATATGGTACTTCAGGACCAAGTATCTTTTCACCATCTTCAAGTGGTCGTAATGGATCTTTCTTTGGATCTAGGGTTTTAACAATCATAGAGGTACTTAATGGGTGAGCATTGTCCATATGGAATCTTTTCAGAATCTTTTCAACATATGCTGATTGATGGATAAATATTTAGTTTGATTTATGCTCAATTTCCAGACCGAGACAATATTTTGTCTTTCCCAGGTCTTTCATTTCAAATTCCCTTTTCAAATATTCAGCAGTTTTCAGGAGCTCTCCAGGAGTTTCAATCAAATTCATATCATCAACATAAGCTACTATAATAGCAAATCCAGATTCTGATTTCTTTATGAAGAACACATGGGTGTATAATATAATTATTATACCCTTATTTTATCAGATATTTACTGAGACGGTTACACCATATCCGTCTAGATTGTTTTTAATCCATATAAGGATTTTGTAAGTTCATCAAATACAGATTACGAGATCTCGATTTACGTGCTTATGATATTTTAAATCCTTCCAGGATTATAAATATCTGCATTGAGTGAATCATATAGATAAATGATTACTAAGTTTAGAAGACGTATTTCAAGCCTTTTAAAGGCAGCCAAATTTATCAAAAATTTGAAAACGTAATTGCATTCATTACTATTGAATACCAAGTTTCTGTGAGAAATTTCGTACTAGTTGTGCCTCATATCTTACGATCTCGTTTTTGTCATTACGTTTCCGTATAAGGACCTTTTAGTATCCAACTAGTTTGACATCTTCAGGAGTCTGGAGAACTATTGGTCTAAATATTTTATGTTTGGCTTATGAAGTCAATTCTTCTTGAACTACTTCTTTTCATTTAGGCTAATCATGCCTTTGTCTACAATCATCGATACTATGAGTTTCATAATCATTATTTCAGTAGCTACTGTATTTGAAAATGTATCATTGATGATTGTTTCTTTACTATTCCACATTTCTCATGTATGATTTATAGAAATTTTCTCAATTTCAATATACTTGAATCTCTGTCGAGAATTTTTCCATTTCAATGGATTTAGACACTTCAGGGACTTTATGTCTCTTTAGGTATATCTAACTCTTATAAAGTTGATTTAGAGAAAGTGGATGTATTCATAACTCGAGTCTTGTTTACATTAGGATCTTGATAATTTATTTTCTTCTTCTGGGAACAATATATTTCGAAATAAAAGATTTACAAACTTATGATATGCATCAAATGATTTATTTGTTGCATTTTACTCAGATCGTTCTTCTAGAATAATCATCTGGCCGAGGTTTATGAGATAGCAACTTATAAAATTTTGTCACTTTTAATATATGAAGTAACTGATTAATAATTATCTGATGATCAATTATCTTAAAAATGAGCATGTCTATGACCAATTACAAGTTGTAATGGTAAGTAATAATAATAAGCAGTGGGTCAGAGATGAATAAAATGTCTCCATATAGAAATTGGTAATTGTATCGAAATAATAAAGTTATCGCAATTACCTGGAGATGCTTGATAAGTAATTCTCTAATCCATTATGAGGATGAACATGTGGAACTGGATGTTCAACATCAATACCAACATCAATCCCAACTGATCTGCAATATTCATCAAATGTCTTGGAAGTAAATTCACCCGCATTATCAATGCGTATTGACTTAATTGGATGATCGAGAAAATGTGCCCGAAGCCTGATAATCTGTGTAAGTAATCTTGCAAAAGCAACATCGCGTGTTGATAATAAGCAAACGTGTGACCATCTGATGGATGCATCAACTAGGACTATGAAATAGCGGAACGGTCCACATGGTGGATGAATAGGTCCACATATGTCCCCTTGAATCCTTTGTAGAAATGACGGGGATTCAAAATCAACCTTGGAATGAGATGGTTTTATCACTAACTTCCCTTATGAACATGCAATACATAAATTTTCGTGGGATAAAAGAATCTTTTGGTTCTTTAATGGATGTCCATGAGAATTTTCAATGATTCTACACATCATTATAGATCCCAAGTGACGAAGACGGTTATGCCAAAGCATAAATATTTTTGGGTCCGAGAACTTCTGGTTCATAATTGCATTGGTCTGAGAACTTCTGGTTTATAACTGCATAAACTTCTATACCTCTTATAAGAGTGTAATATAAGCCAGATGATAAAGCATGCAACCTTTCCATAATGAGTTTTTGGCCTGAATCATGAGAAGTAATGCACAAATACTCAATATTCTCATCATTTATAGTTTATATGTGATAGTCATATTTTAGTATAGTTTGGTAACAATATCATGGCTCTACTGGAGCCTTCTATCAGATCTGTTGGACCTGATATTGTGTTAACATTTGCCTTAAGCAAGGTTAAATTATTCCGCAGATTTATATGTATCGTTGCACTGTCGGCTAGATATATATCTCTTGTATCTTACTTTTCAATATCACTCAACTTATCGTTTAAAGACATATTTATTCACAAAGAAAAATAAAGTGCATATTTGACAAAGTGATCAAAAGTATAAACATATAGATATGAAAAAATATCACTTCATAAAACAAAAATCATGAATCATATTGATTTTTTCTAACTTCCGGTTCGACCATGAACTGCAGGTTCATAAAATTCAGAAAACTTCAGGCTCTAAATAGAAATTACAAATTGACTTTCTAGATGAAAGAATCGTAACTTGATCCAATTCAGAATTTCTGGTTCTAATAAATTTTGACATAAAAGTTTTAATATCATAATTTAAATTGAATTCAGAGCTTCAAATTTGATTAGAACTTCATGTTCAAAACTTAAGAACTTCAAGTTCAGATTCAATACTTCGTATTCAAAATTAGAACTTTAAGTTCTATATAGAATTCAAATTTTGGAATTTCAGATCCCAAGTATGACATTCATGTACATATTAATGAATCAAGAACTCCATATTTTTACTGAAATTTAAAATTTAGAACTTTAGATTTTGATCGGTTTATAAAACCGTGCCAACTTAAATATTATAATGATAAATCCAGAAACTTCAGATTCTGATTAGTCGGTCTAGCCGAGTTTGGTTTAAATTCTAGAAACTTAACGATTGACCTAATTAGGCACAACACATAATTTATACAAATCCAGAATCTTCAGGTTCTGGTTAGTTGGCATACTTAGATACATAAATTGCATAAAATTAAGAACAAATTACACCCACCCGAGGTTTGCTAAATTACAGATGAAAACGACTTTATCATTAAATAACACTCACCTCCCCCGCCGTTAGTCAACATCCGTTACATTTAGCCGTTGACCATATTAGAAAGGGTAAAAGTCCAAAATACCCATGGGATGACATCAAACACCCTATTCACTATTATAAACCATGTAAAAGACACAAAAAAATAGAGATTAATTGAAAAAAACTATTTAATTAATTGAAAAAAATAATGTTTTTATAAAAAATTTATAAAGATTCAAATTAAAAAAAACAACGACTTCAAAAACATAAATTAAAAAATAAAAAAGAAATAAAAACAATTATCATCTTCATCATCCCACATCTATCATCATCTTCATCATCATCCCACAACCATTTTCATCATCGACCATCACCATCATTTTCCTCATCATCGACCATCAGTCCATCACCATCATCGACTATTACCAAACAAAAAAAAAAATGTTTTTCTAGATCATTTCAAGAACTCTGGAAAAAATTCCAGATTTGAAGCAACATTCATCACCAAAATTCATCAAAATTCATCACCAACATTCATCTTTAAAAAATTCACCAAAATTCATCAACATTCATCAGCAACATTCATCTTTAAAAAATTCCACCACACCTCAACACCATCTCCAACTTCACCAGCAACATTCATCACCAAAATTCATCAAAATTCATCACCAACTTCACCAGCACCAAATCCAGATTCATCACCATTGATTCATCCCCACCAGAACATCAAAACCTAATCAATCAAAATCCCATTTCATCAAGAAAAAAAAAATCCAACCCCGAATTGCATAAGCATTCAATCCAAATCGACATCCAATCCATATCTGTATCTCAAACATAAACTCCACAATAAACATAAATCCATCAAAATCAAACCAAGCCCCATCAAAATCCACACCCAATTTTGCCCAGATTTCATAGTTCTTTAAACAAAAATAATAATTTTTCTTTTTGTTGCGGAAGAGCCGAAGAGGCAAAGACGCATGAAACCAGAGAGAAAGAATTCGATGAAAACAGCGATTCAATGTCGTTTTGCGTCTCGGTGGCGAGCGATTCTTTCTCTACGGTGGTGGTGGCGGCAGACGCTTTGGAGCAGATGTTGTACCTCTGTTTTCGGGTGAAAAGGACGGAGCTTGAGGGGTTGGCAAATGGTTTTGTGCTCGAGAATGAGCAGAGACAGAAGAAGGAAAAGCGGAGGTGGAGGTTGTTAGCCAGGTCCATGTTTGGCCGGCGAGAAAGTGAGGGAAAACGTGGGAAAACTTTGATGGAGTTTTTGGTTTTTGGATGTAAGGCAAAACGGTGGTGATGAGCAAAAGTGGATCAAGTTGTTTTGAAAAAAAAATTAATTTGGTTGTTTTGATATCTAGGCAGTGGATCAAGTTGTTTTGATTGTGTTTAAGTTTTTTTTTTTTATTGTGTTTAGTGTTGGACTTATGAAAAATTTGGGTTTGGGTTGAAGCAATCTGAAAATCTGGGTTTGGAAGAAAAATTTAAGATATGATCTTTTATTTATTTATTTATTTTTTTAAATTTCGTTTTTAAATTTTTTTTTTTAATTTGATCTCCACTGTCCATCATGGTGATGGACAGTGGAAACCAATCTTTTTTTATATTATTTTTGTTGAAAGTAAATTAAAGTTTTTCTATTTTTAAATTTTGGTGTATCAATATTTTTTTCATTTTTAATCTGATGTGTACAGTATATAAGTTATCAAATGATGAAATTACCCTTCCTCACAAGGTCAACGGTTAGATTAGACGGCTGTTGACTGACGGGAGTGGAGGTGAGTGTTATTTAATGATAAAGTCGTTTTTATCTGTAATTTAGCAAACCTCAGGGGGGGTGGGTGTAATTCGTTCTAAAATTAAATAGATTCGTAAAATTAAAATAATAGATAATATAACAGAAATAAGATTAAGAAGAACGAGAGAATAACAGTATGAGATAAAGTGAAAAGGGGAGAAAATTTACTATTTGCTTTTATTGATGATTTCAGATTACATCTTGACCACACAATTTCAGCTGTGTAGTGATTTTGAATAAAACATAATTATATTCAGAGACTGATCTAAAATCTTGAAAATATAAATGTTGCCACTGATACCTAGCATTTGGTAATGCAACATCGGGTTGGTTATCAAAACGATCTTTTAGTTCTTAGCATAGAACTTCTGGTTCTGTGTGTTGGGGTTTTTGCCCTGAAGCTTGTAGTTTGTAAATGTGAATTGAACAAGAAATAAAAGAAGTAGTTTATTCATTCAAATTGTCTTATACATTTATAATAGCATGTGTACTTAACATCCAAGATTACCGGATGTAATTTCAAACCGAGTATATGAATGTCATATACAGATGGATTCAGTTTGAAATGAGCAATCTAAAGAGTCCGTAGATAGCAAATAAAGTTGGGTACTTTATTTGTGGTCAATCTACAGCTGCGGTCCATTCCGTAATGTACAGTGATCTTATCCTAGATCATTCATATGGAGATATGAGAATGGAGGCACCTTATATGATTTGATCATATAGGACTGGGCCATGATCTATATGAATCTCTCACCAAGATCCGTTAAAAGATGAGATTCATATATATCAACAAATGATGGCTATATATGGGTGATCTTAATCCTAAGTGTCTTATCGACTCCTTCAGGTTAGATCGTGGTTTTTTGATATACCATGGGTGAGATCGGAGTTGCATTCCCGGTCAATAACTTCGTATGTTGGAATCGCGGTTTGGCTTGTGGCTGGGAAGGTCTGCACACAATAGTGAAATCCACTCCTTCTTGTGAGAAGTAGATAGTAGTTCCCTTAAGGGTTGATTCGGGGCTTGAACAATATGAGCGCTCTCCTAATTTCGTAAGGAATGTAGGATTTATTGTTCATTAGAGAATCAATGGTACTTAATGGAAAGATATAATTAGAGGGGTATAACGGACATTATGACCCAGCTCTAATTATGAACTACCTGTGGAGGATTATACCATATGTAATAGCTATATCGATGGACACCAAGAATTATTGGTTTATGTAAAAACGTCTACAGTTGAGAGAGTGCAACTTCGGATTTTTAGTGGAATAACACCGAAGTTAATAATCATGAAATATTAATTAAAGAGTTTAATTATTTATTTCTAAGGATTATTGGAGTTCAAAATACTATGGGTCCATTAGGCCCCCTTGCTAGCCCGATCGATTTAGGTAACAAGGGTCACGGTTAATTAATTGGATTGTCCAATTAATTGTGTTACAAGAGTGACACGTGTCTATTCAGGAATTAATTGAATAATATGATTATTCAATTAATGAATATTAATGATTATGTTGATTAAATAATTAGATTATTTAATTGAGTAATTAATCATTAGATGGAGGGTGTTGATTGATGTTTAATTTTGAATGAAGAAAATATAATTTGATTATTTTATTTTCATTTAATTAAATATTTAAATTTGAATTTAAAAGAGTTTTGAATTCAAATTAAATCAAATAAATTAATTAATATCTTTAAAAGATATTTGATATCTTAAAAGATTTTATTAGTTTAAGTTTAAAAATTATATATATATATATATATGATATATGTGATTTTGAATAAAAAAAAGAAGGGACAATTTTGTATCTGATACAATAAACAAAGCAAAAAGAAAAGAGTGGCATAGGGTGCGGCAAACAAGAAAAAAAAAGAAGGGGTTTAATATTTTTTTTTTTAGGCTTGCTGCATTCTATACACAAAAGCAAGTTCCTGAGTACCGTGACGCGCCCACACGCCGTTGCCAGTTCCGGGAGATAACGAGGAAGATCAAGTGGTTCAAATCATGAGCAGATCGAATTAAAGTGAAGGAGCCTCCTACGTAGGTATGAAATCGTTTCACCTTCTTTAATTGTTTTCGATTATTACTGTACAAATAGGTTTAGTTTATGATTGCATAAAAAATTTTAAAAACCTTTCCGCTGCGCAATCTGTAAACCTGGGTTCCTACAATTGGTATCAGAGCCAATTTTTGTATAGTATAATCGAATTCAATTGCTTCTGATTGTATGTATGAATGTGTAGACACTTTCTGATGATTGTATGATGTTTATAATTTTTATTTATTTATTATGAACATGGTTGATCGTTAATTGTATGGTACAATGGGTTTAGGGTTCATTTTTAAAGGTTGTAATATTAATGTAATATTAATTCCGGGTTGTAATAATTAATTATTATTATTATTTTTTCTCTCGATGTAATCATTCTATGTAAATCAATACATTATGTAACCGTTTACGAAGAACACGATTAAAAGACGAAAAACGAAGATAAAGGCTGCTGCACGTTAAGCAAGTGTTGCTGAGCGCAAAGACAGCCGTGTCACACAAGCTGCTGCGTGCAAGTGTTGCACACCAGCAGGCTGCTGCACGGGTCTGTGCACTTGCCAAATGCATGATTGTCATGCAATATTATTGTTGTAGTGCAAATGTTGCACGTTTTTTATTTTTAAAAAAAAAATGTGCTGTGTGCAATTGTTGCATGTTGCACGTGATAGAATAATAAAAGGCAATAGGTGTGCAGAGAATACATGCGCACAATACTGCTGCACATGCAATTGTTGTATGTTTGTGTAGCAGTTTGCGCACTCCTTTGCGCAAGCAGCAACGATGTGACACAAGCTACGCGCGCGAATGTGGCCACGGGCATGATGCACTAAGGCTGCACATTCGTCGTGCTAGGGTTTGCATATTCGGAAGCGTATATGGGCCGGAATATTTTTATTAATGACTTGGGCCTCAAATAAATGTTAAGTGTAACATATGGGCCTTAGTTTAATGATTCATGAGATGGATCACCATTAAAAATATTAAGGTTAATCAAGTTGGACTTGGTTAAAAGCCCATTAGATGCAAAAGATGGACTTGAAGAAAAAGAGATTACAAGAAGACCAATGAATGCCTTGGATTAAATTTTGTAATTATATTATTTTTTTTAAGTTAGATAAACCCATTGTACTCGGTCAACTCATGTATGCTTTTATTATGTTATAATTAAAGCATTGCCATGCATATACATATCATTTAGATTAGGTGTGCCTACACATATATATGTTGATATGTCATACATGCATTATAGCCATCTATATTATGTGTTTATATATTTTTTTAATTTGATTAAAATGGATAATTCACATAATTGGCTATTAATTAATGGGATTAGCTTTTAGGAGTAAAAACTTGGTAATTCTCATTAATAACTAATCTAATTATTAAAGAGTTTAATTACTTAGATTAGTAGGGTCCTTTTATATATATTAGGATTAATTGGATTAAGCCCTAATAATAATTGGACCCAATAATGTGTTTAGTTTTAATAGTTAAAACTTGGTAAATACACATTTAATAATTCTAGTCTTAGTAAATAGTTTACATAGATTAGAATTATCACTAATGAACTAGATTTTTAAAGAGTTAAAAATTGAATTAGTTTATTAGTTATTGGAATAGGATTCTAATAATTTGTGATTAATGCACTTGACACTTAGATTGAAATTAGCCGTTTAATCTAGTTTAATTTAGGTGCATTAATATTAATAGAAAACCCTAATTATAAAATAGTGAGTGGGAGAGGGATATATGACATTATATCCCGCGGTCTCCATCATTAGTTCAACACCGTAAGATTCGAGTGGGGCCTCGTGACGGCATTGTTTTCGTCCTCCCTAAGGAGGGTTTCCATAAGAATCAATATCAAGGTTGACTTCCTAACGGATAGGATTTCTGAGGGGATTTCGGGATTGACCGACTCTAAGGCGGCAATTCTCAAGTTAAGCTCATGAGATTTGAAATGACGGGTTATGCTCATAAGGTTTTAATTAAATTGGTTAATTAGAAACCTGACTGAAATATACGATGGTTGAATGTTAGAGGAATAAGAGTTATTTTGGTATAACATTTGATTGAGAATGTCTCGATCCAACATGCAAGAATTTGACTGACCCTAAGGCGGCACTTGCTTGTGGTATGTTGGATTGTCGTGGCGTAGAAACACTTTTTAGGGTTGTTCTTGTTCATTAAACATTTTCATGCATCATGTTTAATTTTATGTCGAACATTCGCACATGTTTTGAATGTATGAATGAATGAATTCTTTATTTATGTTTTTTCAGCCATGTCAACTGCACTATTACAAATCATAGCCAATGACAAATTAACTGGTGATAACTACACTAAACGGAAACACAATATCAATGCAATTTTGGTCACCAAGGACCTTAAGTTTGTGCTTACGGAGGAATGTCCTCCAACGCCTACTGCCAATGCCGCACGAACTGTTCGTGAGGCATATGAGAAATGGGTCTCATCAGATGAGAAAGTCCGAACATATCTGTTAGCAAGTATGACAGACGTGCTTGTCACTAAGCACGAAGAAATGGGTACTGCATTTGAAATAATGGAGTCATTGCAGGCTATGTTCGGGCAACCCTCTGAGCAAAAGCGGCACAAAGTTGTTCGTTCCGCTATGCTCGCTCGTATGAAGGATGGTGCATTAGTTCGGGAACATGTTCTGAACATGATGTCCTACTTCAACATGGTAGAAATCAATGGCGGGGCCATTGATGAACCCAGTCAGGTGAGCATCATACTGACGACTCTTCCGAAGAGTTTCGATTAGTTCAAGAGCAACTATGGGATGAACAAGCTTAGGTTCAGTCTCACACAGTTGCTCAATGAGCTCACTACCTTTGAGTCCTTGACTAAGGATGGCAAGGGCAGGACCGGTGAGGCAAATGTTACCGAACCATCTTCCTCCAATAACAAAAAGAGGAAGAGGTCTGCTGGGAAGGCGAAGGGTAAGCCCAAACCCAAGAAAGCCTAGAGCAAAAAGAAAGGCGCCTCCATCGACAAGAGCAAGGGAAAATGTTTCCATTGCGACAAAGTCGGGCACTGGAAGAGGAACTGTCCTCAATATCTGGAGGAGGTAGCCAAGAAGAAGAAAACGAAAGGTAAATATGATTTACTTGTTCTTGAGTCGTGTTTAGTTGAAGATGATTCTTCACCTTGGATAGTTGATTCGGGAGCCACTAACCATGTTTGTTCTTCTTTGCAGTGGACTGATTCTTGGACACAGCTTGAGGAGGGAGCCTTCTCTATACGTGTGGGGTCAGGGGATGTCGTGTCGGCACGAGCAGTGGGCGTAATTAGATTGCGTTTTTGTAATAATAATTTCATATTGTTGGACAATGTATTTTTCATTCCTGGATTTACACGGAATTTAATTTCCGTGTCTAAATTGTTAGAACAATTATATTCTGTTTCTTTTGATAATAAATTAGATATTATTGCAAAGAATGGTCTGAATATTTGTTTAAGAATTAATGAAAACAATTTATATGTGTTAAGACCGTTAATACATACAACACTGCTCAACACCGAAATGTTTAATGTTGAAAAACCAAAAACTAAACGACAAAAGATTTCTCCAGAAAACGAAACGTATCTATGGCATCTAAGACTTGGCCATATCAACCTTGATCGGATAGATAGACTAGTGAAAAACGGGCCTTTAAGTGAGTTAAAGGTTGGCACCTTACCTGTCTGCGAATCCTGTTTACAAGGTAAAATGACCAAGAGACCTTTTACTGGAAAAGGGCTGAGAGCTAAAGAACCACTAGAGCTTATACATTCAGACGTCTGTGGACCGATGAATGTTAAAGCAAGGGGTGGTTATGAGTATTATGTCACCTTTATAGATGACTACTCAAGATACGGATATATCTACCTAATGCAACAGAAGTCGGAAACTTTTAAAAAGTTCAAAGAATTCCGAGCTAAAGTTGAAAATCAGTTAGGGAAGACTATTAAGACTCTACGATCAGATCGTGGAGGTGAGTACATTGACCAAGAGTTTGAAGACTTCTGGTCGAGTATGGGATAGTGTCCCAACTCACAGCTCTTGGTACACCTCAGCAGAATGGTGTTACGGAGAGGAGAAATAGAACCCTAATGGAAATGGTGAGATCTATGATTAGTTTCTCATCGTTACAAAATTCCTTTTGGGGATATGCATTACAAACAGCGGCATACATTTTGAACGTAGTGCCATCCAAATCTGTTCCTAAGACTCCTCTAGAGTTGTGGAATGGTCGTAAAGTTAGTTTGCGATATTTTCGCATATGGGGGTGTCCAGCACACGTGCTGAAGAACAGAAGTGGAAAGCTAGAACCCAAGTCTGTGGTCTCCTTGTTTGTAGGATCTGCTTGTTTGTAGGATACTCCAAGGAGACTAGAGGTGGATACTTTTATAGTCCTGAAGATAACAAAGTGTTTGTATCGACAAATGCAACATTTCTTGAGGATAACTATATTAGTGACCATAAGCCTCGTTCTAAAATTGTATTGAATGAGTTGGAGCCTGCTGAGACCAGTTCTCAGTCAACAAGAGTTCTTGATCCATTAACATCTGAGAGTCAGATGATTCCTAGTCAGGATATACTACCACTTAGACGTAGTGAGAGGGTTGTGAGACAGCCTGAACTCTATTTGGGTGTAAGTGAGGGACAAGATGTTGTCTTTGCTGATAGTGTGGATGATCCATTGACATTTAAGAATGCAATGGAAGATCCTGATAAAGAGGAATGGCTTAAAGCCATGAATCTCGAGATGGAGTCCATGTACTCTAACTCAGTCTGGGAACTTGTAGACTTACCGGATGGGGTGAAACCCATAGGGTGTAAGTGGATCTACAAGAGAAAGAGAGGAGTAGACGGGAAGGTAGAGATCTTCAAGGCAAGGCTAGTGGCAAAGAGTTATACCCAAAAGGAGGGGGTCGATTATGAGGAGACCTTCTCACCAGTAGCTATGTTTAAGTCTATTCGGATTCTCTTATCCATTGCTGCCTATTTTGATTACGAAATTTGGAAAATGGACGTCAAGACTGCATTCTTGAATGGCAATCTTGACGAGAGCATCTACATGATGCAACCAGAGGGATTCGTGTCTCCAGATCAAGAGCAAAAAGTTTGCAAGTTGCAAAGATCCATTTATGGACTTAAGCAAGCATCTAGATCTTGGAACATAAGGTTTGATGATGTGATCAAAACCTATGGGTTTGAGCAAAATGTTGATGAGCCTTGTGTCTACAAGCGCATCATTGACAAGAAAGTAGTTTTCTTGGTCCTATACGTAGATGACATCCTACTCATTAGTAATGATGTGAGAGTATTGTCTGATGTAAAGGGCTGGCTGGCCAGCCAATTCCAAATGAAAGATTTGGGAGATGCGAGTTATGTTCTAGGGATCCAACTTATAAGGGATAACAAAAACAAATTTATAGCACTGTCTCAAGCATCGTATATAGACAAAATTCTTCTGCTATTTTCGATGCAGAACTCCAAGAAACGTAATTTACCTTCCAGGCATGGAGTTCACTTGTCTAAGGAACAGTGTCCTAAGACACCTCAAGAAGTTGAGGATATGAGACGAGTTCCCTATGCGTCAGCAGTAGGTAGTCTCATGTATGCTATGTTATGCACGAGACTGGACATCTGCTTCGCAGTGGGAGTAGCCAGCAGATACCAGTCCAACCCAGGATTAGATCATTGGTTTGCTGTCAAGACTATTCTCAAGTATCTTCGGAGAACGAGAAACTATATGCTAGTGTATTCTGGACAGGATTTGATCCCGTTAGGATATACGGATTCTAATTTTTAGACAGACAAGGATTCTAGGAAATCCACGTCTGGATCAGTATTCATCCTTGGTGGTGGAGCCATTGTGTGAAGGAGTGTTAAGCAATCTTGTATTGCTGATTCCACCATGGAAGCTGAATATGTAGCCGCTTGTGAAGCTGCTAAAGAGGCTGTTTGGCTCCGTAAATTCTTGAGTGATTTGGAAGTTGTTCCGAATTTGGATAAGCCCATCACACTTTATTGTGATAATAGTGGTGCTGTGGCTAATTCCAAAGAACCAAGAAGCCACAAGAGAGGTAAGCATATAGAGAGGAAATATCATCTCATCAGAGAGATAGTGCAGATAGGAGATGTGCAGATAGGAGATGTGACCGTGACCAAGGTAGCATCACAGGATAATCATGCTGATCCATTTACGAAGACCTTACCGGCTAAAGTGTTTACGGGTCACCTAGAGAGTCTAGGTTTACAAGATAGGTCTCACATGCTTTAGTGCAAGTGGGAGATTGTTGGGGTTTTTACCCTAAAACTTGTAGTTTGTAAATGTGAATTGAACAAGAAATAAAAGAAGTAGTTTATTCATTCAAATTGTCTCATACATTTATAATAGCATGTGTACTTAACATCCAAGATTGCCGGATGTAATTTCAAACCGAGTATATGAATGTCATATATAGATGGATTCAGTTTGAAAGGAGCAATCTAAAGAGTACGTAGATAGCAAATAAAGCTGGGTACTTTATTTGTGGTCAATCTACAGCTGCGGTCCATTCCGTAATGTACGATGATCTTATACTAGATCATTCATATGGAGATATGAGAATGGAGGCACCTTATATGATTTCTCATATAGGACTGGGCCATGATCTATATGAATCTCTCACCAAGATCCGTTAAAAGATGAGATTCATATATATCAACAAATGATGGTTATATATGGGTGATCTTAATCCTAAGTGTCTTATCGACTCCTTCAGGTTAGATCGTGGTTTTTGATATACCATGGGTGAGATCGGAGTTGCATTCCCGGTCAATAACTTCGTATGTTGGAATCGCGGTTTGGCTTGTGGCTGGGAAGTTCTGCACATAATAGTGAAATCCACTCCTTCTTGTGAGAAGTAGATAGTAGTTCCCTTAAGGGTTGATTCGGGGCTTGAACAATATGAGCGCTCTCCTAATTCCGTAAGGAATGTAGGATTTATTGTTCATTAGAGAATCAATGGTACTTAATGGAAAGATATAATTAGAGGGGTATAACGGACATTATGACCCAGCTCTAATTATGAACTACCTGTGGAGGATTATACCATATGTAATAGCTATATCGATGGACACCAAGAATTATTGGTTTGTGTAAAAACGTCTACAGTTGAGAGAGTGCAACTTCGGATTTTTAGTGGAATAACACCGAAGTTAATAATCATGAAATATAATTAAAGAGTTTAATTATTTATTTCTAAGGATTATTGGAGTTCAAAATACTGTGGGTCCATTAGGTCCCCTTGCTAGCCCGATCGATTTAGGTAACAAGGGTCATGGTTAATTAATTGGATTGTCCAATTAATTGTGTTACAAGAGTGACACGTGTCTATTTAGGAATTAATTGAATAATATGATTATTCAATTAATGAATATTAATGATTATGTTAATTAAATAATTAGATTATTTAATTGAGTAATTAATCATTAGATGGAGGGTGTTGATTGATATTTAATTTTGAATGAAGAAAAGATAATTTGATTATTTTATTTTCATTTAATTAAATATTTAAATTTGAATTTAAAAGAGTTTTGAATTCAAATTAAATCAAATAAATTAATTAATATCTTTAAAAGATATTTGATATCTTAAAAGATTTTATTAGTTTAAGTTTAAAAATTATATATATATGATATATGTGATTTTGAATAATAAAAAAAAGAAGGGACAATTTTGTATCTGATACAATAAACAAAGCAAAAAGAAAAGAGTGGCATAGGGTGCGGCAAACAAGAAAAAAAAAAGAAGGGGTTTAATATTTTCTTTTTAGGCTTGCTGCATTCTATACACAAAAGCAAAAGAGTTGTTTTGTGTGTCTCTACTACCTCCATTCAAGTTCCTGAGTACCGTGACGCGCCCACACGCCGTTGCCAATTCCGAGAGATAGTGAGGAAGATCAAGTGGTTCAAATCAGGAGCAGATCGAATTAAAGTGAAGGAGCTTCCTACGTTGGTATGAAATCGTTTCACCTTCTTTAATTGTTTTCGATTATTACTGTACAAATAGGTTTAGTTTATGATTGCATAAAAAATTTTAGAAACCTTTCCGCTGCGCAATCTGTAAACCTGGGTTCCTACACTGTGACCGTTAGATATTGGGCTTTCAGATTGTAGTTGTCCCCAGACACTTATAGTGCAGCAAATTTCAAATTTGCAAGCTTTGACATTATTACAACTTCTGATTATCCGAAAATCACAATCGGAGTCAGAACTTCTAGTCTTCCGAGGAATTTAAATCTTCAAATATATAAAGAATAAATCCAGGAATTTCAGATTCCGACAATGATAAATAAATCCATGAACTTCAAGTTCTGGATGGGTGACCAAATTGTTTAAATAAAAATTACAAAATAAAATGCGTAATAATAAATGCGGAAAAAGTAAATTCAGAACTGCAGGTTCTGGTAGATTGGCATAGCCAATCTCATAAAAGCATATAAATAAATAAATGCGGGAAAGTAAATCGCGTAAAAGTAAATAAAATGCAGGAAAGTAAATTGCGTAAAAGTAAAAATGCGAGAAAGTAAATTCAGAACTGCAGGTTTTGGTATTAATAAATAAAAATTTGGAAACTTCAGGTTTTAATAATAATAAATCCAGAACTTCAGGTTCTGGTAATAAATCTAGGAACTTCAAGTTCCAGTAGTAATAAATTCAGAACACCAGGTTCTGGGAATAACAGCATCGTGCTGATAATATGTTATAAATAAAATTAAAAACAATAGATGAAATAAATAAATGATAGATGAAAGATAAGGGAATAGATGAAGAGAGGGACACGAGAGAGATCAAAGAACTGAGAAATTATATGCATTGTTTCAATTGATACAGAGAACCAAAATTTACAAGAGATAGAACACATATATAATGTCTTTGGCAAACCCCACTTGTTTTACAATTAATGGATATTAGAGGCGGTTGACGCCACTTGACAAAATTTGGATCAATGCATGCTTTGACCATGCATTATGTAGTGAGCAAGTAAATTTGTGAAAGTCACACGTGTGGGAAGAAAATGTGGAAAGCCACACATATTACAACATTGGGATATATCTGCAGAGATCAAACATTTTTTTTTTTTTTTTCATTTTTTTCTCGTCAAATATATAGCTAAATCCATTATTTGACATCGCTAAATCCATTCTTGTACCTTACAATAAATAACCTCTTTTGCACCATTAACATCACCACATTGCATCAACTAGTGATGGCAAAATGGGTCGGGCCTGGTCCGTTTAGGTTGCGTGCCCAGGCCGGCCTGGCTCGTCGGCTTAACAGGTTGGCTTAATAGGACAGACCCAAGCATGTTAAGTCGGCATGCCGTGCTGGGCCCAGGTGGCACGCCCCTAAATTTTTTTTGTAAAAAATGAATTCTGGCCGGCCCTAACAGGCTACCCCATGGTCGGCTTGTTAGGGCCCGCTAGAATTCAAAATTTAATTTTTTTTTTTTAAAAACAAAATTTGAATTGAGGGGTGGCTTTTGTAATTAACCAGGTGACCGTTGGGGGGTAAAAAAAAATATCCAAAACTTTTAAAAATTACATTTATTTTAATCTTTTACAATTTTTTCCAATTATACCCTAACCTTACATTTTCCTATAAATACCCCCATCACCCTCACCTCATTCTCTATATTTTCTCTACTTCCCTACTCTCTTATTCTCTCTATTCTCTACAATCTCCAACATCTCTCACTCACTCTTTTAACTATTTTGTAATTTATTTTATTTATTTAATATATTATATACTATATACTATTATAATAATATACTATACACTATACATTATATATTATATACCTCTCACTCTCTAGTCTCTACATATTCTAAGGCTTTTACTCTAAGGTATTGTCTTTATATATATATATTTACTTTCATTTGTTATTTAATTATTAACATTATTAATGTGTTTATAACAAATGTTATTATTTGTTATGTTGTTAGGTATCCAATTGATTAATTGGATACTTAACAACCATTTAGCGAGCTGAGGTAATTGTAAGTACTTAATTTTTTTTTTTTTTTTTTTTTTTTTTTTCCGATTGCACTCTTTTTCCCTTACCAAGTTTTTATCCCATTGGGTTTTTCTTGGTAAGGTTTTTAACGAGGCAATCAAGATTTGTAATTTATACTTTTCCCCACAAACTTAATATGAAATTATAAAAATAATATTCATCGAAAACTAATTAAGTGTTGTATGAAATGAATTATTACAATGTATAAAAAATAATATTGTATAAATAAAATGTTTAAAAATAAAAAATAAAAATTTTTGAAGCCAATTGGGCCCAGCCCATTAAGGGCCCGTTACAGACCTCGCCCGGCACCCCCCCACACAGGCCACGTGCCCAAGCCGGGCCCACCCCTCCCCCCAACAAGCCACCCCGGCCTAGCCTGTTACCCTAACAGGCCGTGCCTGGCCCGACCCATTAAGCTAACAGGCCTAACAGGCCGGGCCGGCCTGTTTTGATACCACTAGCATCAACCCAACAATCATACTGTAGAATGTGAAAATATATCATGTTCATGCATTCTATTTAATAAATATATAGCTTTGTTGAACAAGTTAACAACCCATTTTGAATGTAAAGCCAATCAGCATGTGGTATTTCATTGAACAGATGGTTGCCATGATACTGAAGATGAAGCAGGGGTTCCCAGCAACATCTTCAATATCTGGCAAGGAAGGAAGTGTTGGCCTTTGAACACAATAAAATAAAATTCAATTCAAAATCAATTAATGAATCTATCTCTACATAATAAATTTGTTAGTTTTCATGACTAGTTTTTTCATTTCCTTAAGATTTAGTTCGATGTCAATCTTTGAGAAATAATTAAATAGTTTAGAGATGAATTATAGGAATAAAGTGATAAAAGATATTGTAAGGTTAGTGTTGGTATTATAAATGGTGTTGGTATTATAAATGGTGTGGATAGTAATAACTAATTTAAAAATTTTTATTACGGGTGTAGAGAGTAATGGGTGTGGGAATAATTTTTTAAGAAATTTTGATGCACAACTGTGTTCCGGACTGAAAGCTGATGAATGATGATGCAGGAAGTAATGCAGAAGATCTTATTAGTTATATTACCAAAAGATCGTTCCCACACCATTTTTATTGCATATTAATCCAACAATCAATTTATTGAAAGAACTAAATGAAACATTTGTAGATATTGGATACATATATAGATATTGATGATACGTTATATAGATATTGGAAAGAAGGTACATTCCAAGGATTTTCGTACATTATATTCAAATATTCAATCAATTTTCAAACAATAACCAGCGAGCACAAGAGCGCATTCATCAATGAAAGAAATGCAAGATTTTGATATCACATTCATCAATCAAGAACATTCCATGCATGGTTTCTAAGTTGAGCAATGGAAATTTCGTGAAAAGGTTTTGACATTAATTTCTTGCAGGCAAGAAATTCTTGAGATACAAGATGCACTGAAGGCCGAGAATTCGGTTTGGCATGCAAGCATGCAAATGCAACTGATGAAACAAGAAAGACATCCTGCGCAACCATTTGATCCACTAGAGGTGAGAGACGTCGGTCTAGTATATCCATTAGCATTATATCATGATTTTTGGATGATGCTAACGAAGATAGGAGTTCCCCTGGATGTCTTCCCATTAATGTTTCCAATGACATCACACCAAAGCCATAAACATCACATTTTTCGTACTATGTTGGGTTTGAAGATTCGATAACTGCAGAAATTATGGCAATTCATAGAGCCTGCTTTTTGATATCATCTAATTCGTGTCTAGTTGATCGGGATATTGACATTTTAAGCGATTCAAAAACTGCGGTGTCCTGGATTAAGAGTAAGGATTTTGGTAGCTTAAAATTGGTGAATTGGATTTATGATATCAGAAGTTTTTTGCGTTGCCTAGGTGGTCTTTCAATTTGTTTCATGCCAAGAGGTACGAATTCATTTGTGGATAGTCTCGAGAAAGGTGGATCTGGTCAGTGTGGGGATAGGCTTGAATGGTGTGATATTTAAATTGTTGTCTGCAGGTGTTGTCTTGGCTGTGTCTATGTTGGCCTCAGATTTTCTTTTGTTGCTGGTGTTTATAGGTTCTGTTTTGCTGGTGTATTTTGGTTGGCTTGGCCTTGTCCATTCCCCAGTTTTTTCTTGTTGCTGTATATATGTTGTGTGTTTTCTTGTTTGCTTGGGTCTGGGATTGCTTCTTTGTTGGGAGGTTTTGTTTGCTTTTGGTTTTTTGGCCTGTTGGTTCTGGTTGTATTTTGCCTCTATGGCTTATTTATAAAGCTCGCTATTTCAAAAAAATCATAGTGTACGCTAACTCTATATGAAAAATATCGAGCAAAGAGATGTGTTAATTTAAATATGAATACAGTCAATAGTACAATAATAAAAATATGTATATCGAAGTGGTTTACCTGGAGCAATATATCCGTAAGTTCCTGCTAATACAGTTCCTATTGGAAGAGTCTGTATATAGAAGTCTGGCTATTCCAAAGTCAGCAAGAAATGCCTCTGAGTTTGAGTTCAGTAGAATATTGTTGCTTGATATATCGCGATGGACAATTGATGGCGTGCAATTTTGATGCGAGTAAGACAAAGCATGTGAGATACTCTTGATGATATTCACCCTCCTAGTCCAATTCAACTCAATTGCTTCATCATCATTGTGCAAAACACAAAACAAGCTTCCCCTCTCCATATATTCATAAACCAAAAACATGCATCTTCTGTGCAAACAAAAACCATAAAGCTTCACAATGTTTCGGTGTCGTATTTCAAATAGCATACGAATCTCATTTTGAAAACTTCTGGTGAATGTTGGCTCGTCACTTTCTGATCGATGAAGCTTTTTCAAAGCAACTACTTTGCCACTAGGTAGTTGTACTTTGTAAACACCGCCGTAATCTCCTGTTCCAATACAATATTTGATGTCAAAATCCTCGGTTGCATGACTAGGGATGGGCGTTTCCCCATGGGGCCCCATCCCCCACGGGCCCCCATGGGGTTTTGGGTGCAAATTTTGCCCCCAAATGGATTTTGGGGGTGGGGGTGGGGGCAAACTTTGCCCCCAAACATATTTTGGGGGAGGTGGTGGGGGTACCTCCCCCCAAATCCAAAACCCCATTGGGTCCCCAAAATAATATATATATATATTATTTTTATTTTTATTTATATATAAAAATTTTAACAATTGAAAATTTTTATAAATTATAATATTAAATTATTAAAATTAACATGACTATTTTGTATTGTATTTTTATTATGTTTTTATTACTTTTCGGATTGAAAATTTTAAATTTATAATTGAAAAGGAAATGAAGTAGGGGAAATGGGTTTTGGGGGTGGGGGTGGGGGAACCTCCCCCCTAAACGTCCCCCCCACTGGTCCCCCCAAATGGATTTTGGGGGAGGTGGTGGGGGGAGGTTTGAGGAATGGGGGTGGGGGTAGGGGTAACCCTCCCCCGCCCCATTGGGCCCCCACGCCCATCCCCTTGCATCAATAATATCCTCTATGCAATTCTACCATCATAATTCCATATTGAGAGCACATCTCCACTATTTGTTGGCGTTGACTTGAATTTTGAATCTTTATTGCTGCGCTTGATGAGGTAAGAGATTCCAATGATTATCACGAGGACAAGAAACAAGGCTATGGGAAGAAACATTCTAATAAAGTGAACTTTTTTCTGGTGTTTATGTTATGAAGCAAGCTGCAGAGTAGGGGGGGCAAGGAGGAAAAGCATCAAAATCATTGCACAAATCTTTGTTGCCAATAAATTCTTCCGGTGTATATGTTTTTAAAAAAGAGCCTCTGATTTAACCCTCTAAATGATTGTATTGTTGGAAGCAAAGAGTTTTAAGACTTAAGAACTTTTAGGAGGAGGAGATAAAACAAGGAGAATTTTAGTAGAAGAGAACTTTTTGTTATTATTTCTCAATTTTTTGGCTTGATACAAAATGTGGAACCTTACCCCTATTTATACTAGTAGCACCTCCTTAACTAATGGTTAGGATTATGCCACCACACATTTAAACTAGTGGTTACAATTAAGTGTCTAGAATTTTCTTCTAAAATATCTATGACTTTAAAATACTCTTATACTCTAGATTATTCTTACAACTAATTTAGAATACTCTTATACTCTTATAATTAATTGGACATTTATTTAAAGCCTAATAATTTTGGATCAAATCAAGTTTAATTATCCAACCACATCCACCCCCACCCCCCCCCCCCCCCCCCCCCCCCCCCCCAAACTTGATTTGTTATTCCAAATAAGCTTCTCAACTTGACAAAGTCTTCATGTTTGAGTGGCTTAGTGAAGATATCAGCTACTTGATCTTGAGATTTTACATACTCCAATAGTACATCTTTTCTTGTGATGCACTCTCTTACGTAGTGATAACGTGTATCAATGTGTTTGATTCGATCATGGAAGACTGGATTTTTTGCTAGGGTCATCGCTGATTTATTGTCAACCATTACTTCAGTTGGCTCCTCTTGTGTCATGCCCAACTCCTTTAAGAGACTTCTCAACCAAATCACATGACACACACATGATGTGGCAGCCATATATTCTACTTCACAAGTAGATAGTGTGACTATCGGCTACTTCTTTGACATCCAAGTAAATGCAGTGTCTCTCAGGAAGAACACAAATCCACTAGTGCTTTTTCGATCATTCAAGCCTCCAGCCCAGTCGCTATCACTATATCCAAGAAGTCTATAATCATTAGATTGATAGTAAGACATCCCAAAGTTTATCGTACCTTTGATGTAGCGAAGTATTCTCTTAGCCGTCTTTAGATGAGTGGTTGTTGAAGCCTCCATGTAACGACTAACTAGTCCAACGACATAGAGAATATCCGGTCTCATACAAGTCAATTAGCGCAAACTTCCAACCAAGCTCTTGAAGCTTGTTGCATCAACAGGTTCTCCTTCATCATGCTTGGATAACTTAACTCCACATTCTATTGGTGTGCTTACAAGTTTGCAATAATTCATCTCGAACTTCTTGAGCAACTCCCTTGCATAGCCTTCTTAGGCAATGAACACACCATCTTCCTTTTGCTTTACTTCTATGCTAAGATAGTATGACATTAGCCCAATATTTGTCATCTCGAACTCTCTAGTCATTTCTTTCTTGAACTCTTTGAACATGCTTGGATTATTCTCTGTGAAGATTAAGTCATCCACATACAAGCCCGTTATTAAGGCATCTCCATCTTTAATCTTCACATAAAGTGCATACTCATGTGGGTATTTTGTGAAGTTGTGTTCTTGGAAGTATTTATCAATCCGACTATTTCAAGCCCTCGGTGCTTGCTTTAATCTATAAAGTGTCTTTTTCAACTTGAGAACTTTATCTTCTTGACCTTTCACCTTGTAGCCCAATGGTTGCTCAATTTATACCTCTTCTTCAAGGACTCTGTTATGGGTAAAATTAGCCGTAGATGACACGTCAGCAGACAGCACGGACGGGACGGACCACGTAAGCCTGGAGTCTAATCGGGAGGAAAAAGTGACGTCCCATAGATTGAGCCAGAATATAGAATCAGAATAGCATATAAGCACAAAACACCGAGTATACCGAATAAGAAGCATGCTCAACCAGCCATATTCGGCACAAAGGAAAAGATCATCCATTGAAGTTCCTCCACCACCTGCGTACAATATAATTGATAGAGATCAGCCACAAAACAACTATTAAGAAGCAGAGTCCCACAAGGAAACAAAACGATCTTCTTGACAGCTTACTAGAATCCGGAACAGATTTGGAATCAATAATAATAAAGACAAGATTAACATCAACAAGGAAAGGATCCCAAAACCAATTCTAACTCAACTTGTACGCCACGATACAAAATCCTAGCAGCACCATAGAAACCCTAATAGTATCATGTATAAATATCCTTACAAAATATAAGTAAGGGGAGATTGATTAGCAAAAAAGACATGAGAGAGAGAGAGAGAGCAGAGTGTGTATTATTAAAAACATTATAGTGGATTCGACTGAGTTGCTTAGGTGACGACCCGTGGATGTTTCTCCGATCACCGGAGTTTTACCACGTTACATCTCTTGTTTACTTTCTTTAGTGTTTTGCCATACATTTGATTCATATTTGCAAACCAGAGATCGTCGACTGGTCAATTGACAAAAACCACCGTCAACAGACTCCATTCATGAAAGCAGACTTGACATCCATTTGGTAGATTTTCCACCTGTTTTGAGTGGCTAGAGAGATAATTAATCTTATAGTTTCCAAGGGGGCAATAGGAGCAAATACCTCATCATAGTCGATTCCAACCCTTTGACTATAGTCTTTTGCCAAGAGTCTTACTTTGTATCACTCAATCTTTCCATTAGCATTTTATATTTTTCTAATTTAAAATATAAAATTGCTATTATTATAGGAATATTTATTTTTATTTTTAATAGGATGCTATTATTTCAGAATAATGATGCTGAACAAGTCATGAACTATAAAGATTGAACAGTTTCCATTGTTGCATAACACAACTCAAGACTGAGGAGAAATTATAAACAATCCCACATGCAAAACAAATTGTTGAAACACAATTCCTGCTACAACTCTCAAAAGAAGTAATCAAACAGAAAACATAGTAGAAAAACATGAAAATTAAATAGAGAAAAAAAAAATCCCAAATGTTAAAATGAATAAAGTAAAAATAGAAACTTTTTAAAACCAAGTGGAATGAAGTAAATACATATATCAGCAACCTGAAAAATTCCCACAAAGCAAAACCAATAACCGACAAGATACAGGTAGATGTAAAAACAAGTCATAAAACGAAACCTAGATAGGAGATTCCAAAAACAAAACTGAAGATCCAAGTTTATGTATGATGTATGTTCTCTTCTAATAAATGGAAACTTACCCACAATGAGAAATCAATCGAGAAGGTTCGCCGGAAGCGACGGCAAGAGGGGTCCGACGATCAAACGATCAGAGGTTGAACTGAGAAGGTGTCTTCGTTTTTTTGAAGCAGACCTGTAACATGCTGGTTTATAACTTGACCCGGCCCATTTTGCCAGGCCTAGGTCAGCTGCATGAATTATGATCGATGTCAAACTTGACAGGCATTTTCAATGTGATCAAATGAAGAAGAGACCACATGGCTTCGATCGCTCCCGTGTCCTCTCAGGTACACTATAAATTTGATTTCTTTATTGGTGTCTGTTTTACAAATAAACTTTTAACAAAAGGTTTTTGATTGCTTAGTTGCCAATGGTAGAAGTGCTTTTAAGTTGTGATTTATTTGGTAATGTACTTGCAAAAGTACTTTTGGTGGCAAGAAATTACCAGAAGAGCATGCGAAAGAAGTTGCTATTTGTGATTAGCAATTAAAACAGTACAGTGGAAATTGCTGAAAATGACCACATCTAATATGGGAAATTCGTTTGTAACCATATATGAAAATTTAATTGTTAATAACAACTTTTTTTTTAAAAAATCCAGTGTATATCCATAAATTACCAAAATACCCCTAAAACAATGTTTCTAATTTGTTTTGTTTTGTTTTTTTTACCGTCTTCTTCTCTTCTCTGTGCGTTCTTCATACTCCTACAACACTATTGTATCCTACAAATCGAACTCAATCGCACCATTGTTATTCCTACATGTCAAGGTGAAAATTTGAAGATTTGAAGGTTTGAGGTTTGAAGATTTGAAGGAGTGAGTGAGGAAAAGGTTTTCCGATTTGCTCTAAATCGGTTTAAGTTGTGTGAATATCTTCCATTTATGAATGAATTGAGTTCGAAATAGTTACTTTAACATGATTTTAATGCTATGGCATCACTTTTGTGTGTTTTTGTGAAGAATCGAATGAAATAAAGTTTCACGTTTTTTCCAGAAGATTTCAAGTTCACTGGTTCCAAAACTTGAAATCTTGTTTAAAACTTAAAGTGTTGACAAGTTTATACATAAGATTTCAAGTTTCTGAGTAAGATTTCAATCAAGTTGTTTCCAGAAGATTTCAAGTTTCATTAGTTCGAAAACTTGAAATCTTATGTAAAACTTAAAATGTTGACAAGTTTCCGGGTAATATTTAAAGCATGATTTCAAGTTTGTTGAAGAGTTCACGCTTTCAAGTTTTTTTTTTCTTCAAAACAAACTCCAACATCCAGTCCCAAATCATCCAAAATATCATACATAAACCCAATCAACCCTTAAAATTGATACATTTCAACATTTATTGTTTCCTAAACATGTTCTTAACATGAAATCGCAATAAAAAAGGTTAAGTGAGAAGAGAATGGTGGGTTTGTCTCCAGCAAATGGTGGATTTGTCTCTGGGCTGTTACGGCAACCTCTTATCTTCTGACTGCTCTGACGACAACGACACCCTCTTCTTTCCTGGCGACAATGCCTCTTTCTCTCTTTTCTCTCTTTATGGAATGCTCCAATATTTCTCTTTTGTTTTGTTAATTTTTGTGGTATTTAAATGTGGGTATTTAGGTAATTTCTCAAAAATGTGGTTATTAACAATTAAACTTTCGTATGTGGTTAGAAATGAAATTCTAATGTTTTGGATGGCTACTTTTGGTTTTCTCCCTTAAAACTATCATGTTTTGAAAACATGAGTGGTGAATGTTAAAGCTGGAGTTTTCTGATAAAACAATAATAATAATAAAGCTAGAGATGGATGTACATTTAGGCCCAGTTTGGGAATGCGTCTTGAACTGCTTTTGGGGCCAAAAGTGATTCCGAACTTTTCCTAGGGTGTTTGGTAAAATTCCAGGGAAGTGCTTTTGGTCACTTTTGGCTTCCCCAATAGCAGTTTTGAGAAGCTATTTTTTTTTTTTGTAGCTTTTAGAAAACTGCTTCCCATAAAACAATAATAAAAAGATAATAAATTATTGATATATACGCGATATATATGGCAATAGAAAAAAAATAATAATAATATGTTATGGTCACACAAAAATAAAACAATTTATTTATTTATTTTATAACATGTTTATGGTCACACAAAAATAAAACAAATTATTTATTTTGAAAACATCTTCAATATTCATTTATAACCTTTCTAGTAATTTTGTACAGTCAAACACTTTTTACATCCAAACACATTGAAACTGCTTTTGGTTTTCATAGCACTTTTAAAATTCAGTTTACCAAACACTCAGTTGATTCTTTTCATAGCAAATCGAAAAGCAATTCTCCCCATGGTAGAACTAAAAGCAATTCCCCCCACAGCACAACAATACCAAACTAAGCCTTAATAAAAATTTCATTGAAATAAATATGAGAAGGTATAGTGAAATTTATAAGATAAGAAAAAGGGCCAATAGGGGTATAGCTGGGTTAGTAGATGGACGAGCTTTGAGTTTGGGCAAATGACTCCTAGGTCAGCAGCTCGAATCCTACCAATGGCGAAAGCCTTCAAGCTTTCAAAAAAAAAAAAAAAAAAAAAATACCTGATCCTGAATTAATAGATATTGTCAAATATATATATATATATATATAATAAAATTAGAAAAAGGTATCTTGGATAATGAATCTTGGCAAAGTTTCCAATTTAGTATGTTTGGCATGTGTATATGTCAGTAATGAATCTTCATAAGCTGTGTGTGTGTGTGTTTTTTTTTTTTTTAAATGGAAAATAAAAGAAAACTGGCCAGTTTTTCTTTGAGGAAGTGTTGAATGTATTCTCTTGAGTATGACTCCAGAAGAGGCTGCTGTTCAAGCAGTTGTAGAGGCTGAAGCTAGAGAAGAAGCAAGGGAGGCAGAGGCAGCAAGCTGAAGAAGTGAACATAATTGTTTTTATTTTCGCATCATTGAATTCTAACACCGCCTCCTTTTCTTCTGAATGATTGCATATGGAAAATATGATTAATTGAATATTTGGTTGTATGCTTTTCGTAATCATTGAATTCATGCAACCTAAACGAAGGGTGAATTTGTTTAGGCTGGGCCAGTTTTATTTAAAGCCCAATTACTATTGGATCCATAATTGACGGCCCAAAACTCAAATTTGGAAACTGACCGTTACAGGCTAGACATAACTGAATGAATGTCTTCTTAGCCCCAAAATCTTTTAACAAATTTTTTATTTTTTTGAAGGAAAACATTTAATGTATATATTTTCACTTAAAAAAAATAAAAAATAAAAAAAAAAATAATAAAAAAAAAAAAAAAACCCTTATAACTTTTGGGACACGTTAGCATATGATTGTTTACACAATTTAGAGTTGCAAGCAACGGAAATATGACTGTTATAAGACAAGAAAGTGTCTTGTTTAGCCCCCAACATCTGTGTTCGGTTCCTAAGAAACCAAGATAGGTTTTAGAAACCAATTTGAAACTACAAGACCGACTTCATGTGGGATTCCAATCAATATCCTAACATAACAAAGATTTATAAACCCTAATTTTCACACGGGTTTACTGATATCACTCAGATTTCTCTCTCTACAGATATGTTTCTATAATGACTTCACTCAACTACTTTACTCTCAAGTAATTAACGCATATTTCTTTGATCAATCTCTCTCTCTCTCTCTCTCTCTCTCTCACTTTTGCTTTCTTGAAAATTTTCAAGCTTTTTTTTTTTTTTTTGCTCTTTGTTTTTCTGGGTTTCATTATGTTCTATGTTGTTTCTGGATCTTTTCAGAGAGAAAATGTGGAGTTTGGAAGAGTTGAAATCCATCGATGATGATGGGTCTTTTGACCTAATCGTCAAGGAGACAGAAAAAGCTACCAATGGCGATGAACTTTTGAAGCTTGAATTGTTGATAGACTCGGTGCTACGAGGATTTATAGACATGCACATTCAAAAGGAAATGGAGTGGAAGCGCTTGGCTGACGAAGCTTTTTGAATGGAGACCAATATTAATAACAGGCTTCCATTTCGATTTCTCAATTTCAAGATTCCCAAGAAAAGCAGGAGCAGGGTACCAGTACCTGCTATCGTTCAAGATGATGTTTCAAATCTCGAAAGCAAAAACAACTCGTTTATCAAACGAGCTTGTTGAAGTAGAAGAGGAGTATGAGAAGAAATCGTTGGTTAAGAAGCAGAGAAAGGCTGGTCATAGTTTGGACAAGATGAAGAAGAAGAAAAAGACTACAATCAAGAAAATGAATCTTGATGATCAAAAACTACCATATCCTATTACTCAAGACTTTCAAGATGAAATCGATAAATTGAAAGGTACTGATGTTATGCTGGTGTGTGAAAAGGAGATGACATTGACAGACATGGATAGATATCAAGGCCATTTATCCATTCCAAGAGGAAAAGTAAGAACTCACACTTTTCTGAGAGAGGAGGACAATCCCACAGAAGGAGTTAAATATTCACTTATTCAATCGTGTCTCCAAGTAATAACATATTTGGACTTCAAAAAGTGGACTATGAATATGACCTTCTCTTATACATTGATTAAAAAATGGAACTCAGTTGCCTACAATGAAAAGAATGGACTTCAAACGGGTTGTTTGGTGCAACTATGGAGCTTTTGGGTTGGTTCGAATTTATGGTTTGCCCTCGTTAATCTTGATCTTAAACGGGAAGACAATATTGCTTCTAGTAGTACTAGAATTACTAATATCTAGATTTGTTTTCTGCAATTAATGTATCCGAGTACAGATATCTCAATGAAATTTTACTATTGCTATTAAATGGTTGTGTATGCTTTTATACAAGTTAAATATTTATTTGTTAATTAGTCCACTCCATGCATGCCATGCATGATGCATGGGCTGTAAATAATCAACATTAACTTACTAACTGTGTCAAGAATTGGATCTAATAAAACAATGACTTAAAGGTACTGATGCTCCCTGGATTATACGTGTATTGCTCATTTGCCCTTTGAACTCGAGAAATGGTCACTAAACTCCCTGAACTATCGGAAATGGTCAGTAAACCCCTTGAATCTCAACGCCATCCATTTTTCTGTCATGACAAATTACAATAAGTTCCCTTGATTATATAGATAATTGCATCAAATCAAAAACAATATAATAATATGACCTAAATACCCATTTGACCAAAATTTTTAAATAATAAATAATAATAATAATAATTGTTGGTTACAGATTTATTCATCCGAGACACTATCGGATAAACGGATCGGAGACTCTCATAGACACCGAATACCTCTCGGACACCTCCCTTTTCCGGCGACCGCTACCGAGGGACGTCATCTACCGATGACTGTATCGGAGGGATCTGGGGGTGAACCGCCTCGGTCATTAATGATGAAGTGACGAGGCAACAAAATATCTAGAAACACCTGTCATAAAGAGAAACTATATAAATCCCAATTATAAACTGAAAAGAGGATCAGATTTTTTGAGGAAGAAAAGGAAACTAAAAGAAGTGAGTCTTATAAAAAGAGATCTGGTATCGAATCTCATCGAATAACCACTGAAGAATATTTGAAGCACATTTTTACATCAAACAATAATAAATAAAAATAAAATAAAATAAAATAAAATAATAATAATAATAATAATAATAAAATAAGAATAATAATAAAATAAAAATAAAACTAATATGGAGAATTTCTATAAAACTAATTAAATTACTAATTAAATTTAAAAATAAAACAAATTAAATTTATAATTAAAAATATATTAAATTTAAAAAATAATTAAATTCACCTCTCACGCCACCCGTCAACACCTCGAGAAAAACTTGAGTGCATCCGATGCACCACACTGTAATTCGATTTGATGACCTAAATATCCCTCTGATCAAATTTTGAAAATAAAATTTGGAAATTTAATTATTATTATTATTATTATTATTATTATCATCAGATGCAATCACTGGATGACACGTGTCATTAAATTTTTTTTCTTCCTCCACCTCATTTTCTCTCTTCATCTTCCACCTCACTTTCTCTCTTCATCTTCTTCATCTATCAGAGTATCAGACATATCAAACACTCCGCCGCCTGTCACTACCGCCCACCGCCACTAGAGCAAGTGAGTTGACACCACCCCCACCAAAAGGTATGGAAAGTTCAGATATTACGATCTCTCAATAGAGCTGTTGCCAAACGAAATCGTCTTCATGGTCAAACTGTTGTTCGAAGTTTGACGCCACCGACATGAACACCGGTGATTTGACTAGCAAAACAATTGGAAAAACGTTCGTCGAGTGCCAATCGTTGTAATCCAAGTGTCCGTTTTCATATTCGAGCTTTGTGGAGAGAGAAACGAAGCCAAATCTGAATCATCACCAAACCTATGTCGTCAGATTTGCGCCTATCCATCGTGAATCCAACGAAATAGATCACACCAGCGAACTCATCGCCGTCAGATCTTCCAGATTTGACCATTGATGAAGTTAATTGACGTCGTAGATGGACCGAGATATGAGTAGATGGGGAGAGAGAGCCTGATAGTCGGAGAAGATGAACAGTGGAAATGACGTGGGTGGATAAAAGAAATTAAAATGACACGTGTCACTCTATGAGTGCATCGGATGCACCACCATCAGATTCTAGTGTGGTGCATCGGATGCACTCAAGTTTTTCTCGAGGTGTTGACCGGTGGTGTGAGAGGTGAATTTAATTAGTTTTTAAATTTAATTAATTATAGATTTAATTAGTTTTATTTTTAAATTTAATTAGTAATTTAATTAGTTTTATTGAAATTCACCATATTAGTTTTATTTTAATGTTATTATTATTCTTATTTATTATTATTATTATTTTAATTTTTTTATTATTATTATTATTATTATTATTATTTTAAAATTTTGGTCAGAGGGATATTTATGTCATATTATTATATTGTTTTTGGTTGGATGCAATTATTTATATAATCAGGGGAACTTATTGTAATTTGCCATGATAGAAAAATGGACGGCGTTAGGATTCAGGGGGTTTACTGACCATTTCTGATAGTTTAGGGTGTTTAGTGACCATTTGTCGAGTTTAGGAGGCAAATGAACAATACATGTATAATCCAGGGGGCATCGGTATCTTCAAGTCTAAAACAATATTAGAACACAGTGCTTCAATAAATTTAGGATTACAATCTGCTGATGAAGTGGAACATAAAAGTGCCTCATTTTATTTTTTATTTTACTATGAGAAAATTGAAGTTGTAAGGATAACATTTATTTATCCGCTGCTCTCTGTTTCCAAAATCTTAAAATGACATTGCTTAGATAGTACTAAAGTATCAGAAGTTTGTTCTAGTTTTGTCTGTTTGATTTGATTTTCCTTTAAAAAAAATCCAGTTGGTTTGAATATGCACCTATATCTTGATGGGCTCACTACAAGAAATTTCACCTTTTACGATATTAATTTTACGACATTTTAAAGAAAAATGTTGTAATTGATTGCAATTACAGGATTTATAATAAAAAATGCTGTAAAATATATGTTTGTATGATTTTTTACCGGATTTAAAAAATGCTGTTATTATTCACTATAACAGCATTTTTAAAAAGCTTTAATAATTTAGCAGCATTTTTAAAAAGGTGATTTTCCATCCCAGATTTTTTTATTTAAACATTTAATAAACAATTTTTCATTAAAAAAAAAAAAGAAATTTTTATTTACAAAAGAAAACATTTAAAAATTCTAATAGCAAAAAAGATTTGTCTGCTTTAAATTTCCCCAAATTTTCTCTTGTCTGAGTAACCGACATAGTCACTCAATTACCTTTGCCTCATCGAATTTTCATCACTTGCAATCTTAGATTCTCTTGATTCACTGATCTCAGATTTTCGGAATCATCTTCAGAGGTTAGTTCTCTCAATATATGATACTCTAACCTCATATCTGTTACTCAATTTTTTACGATATCTTATCTCTGATTTCTGATTTGTTGATTAATCTCTGATTTCTCGTCAATGCCCTACCGTCTTTCCAGCTGTGGTCGTCTCTCCATCGCTATTGCCGTCTTTTATCTTTGTCTCTGATTTCATACGATCTCCACTTTTTTTCTAGGTATTTTTTTATTTACATTATTATTCAATCTGTGATTGCAGAAGTACCATAAGTGATTCGATTGTGTCAATTAGTTCTCTAATTCTTTTTTATTTAAGTTATTATTCAATTACTGTTTTGTCTTTGTATAATTTCTTTGATTGAGCATTCTTTCTTTGATTAAGTTATTATTCTTTTTGCCTCTGCTTGCTGGGAAAAAAAAAGTAGGAAAATTTCCATGAGCTTGTAATTTGCAAACTAATTTAGTTGTGGGAACATGTTGATCTTTTTTCCATCGATGATATAAATTTTTAGAATAATGCTGCTTCTTTCTTGTAACATAATTTGCACATATGATAGTAAATTTCGATTATTGTTTCCGATTTCACATTTAATTTGAGCTTAACAAAGCACAACTGGCAGTCTGGCATGCAACTATGCAAGTGGTATAAATTTAGAATCATGATGCTTTATTTAGAAGCATAAATTAGACGATTAAGGATCTTAGATATGATCTCAAGTTTGGCATTGATTTTAATAGATTGTTGAATGCAGAGTGAAGTGAATTTTCAGTTAAACTGCAAGGAATTGATTGTTTTCATATTTTGGTGGTTATTTTGTTTTTATTTATATGTCAATTTTTTTTTATTTTTTTATTTTTTTTGGTAGAATTTGAATCTCATGGTTAAGTGTCAGTTGTATTAACTACACTTTATTATTATTATTTTTTCACGTTTATAAATTTTTTATTTATTTATTTTTCTATTAAATGTTGAATGTAGCTTCATCTTCTTGTATATTGGGTTCTCTTGGTGTGACAGATTTGCATTTTTGTTAGCCGTTTATTTGTCTACAAAGTGAGTGCAAGAGAATGAAAATGTGAATGCCAATCTTCCTTAAACCTTTGCAGGCATATTATAGAGAGCTGCTCTGTATTTGCTTATCGAATACTCTTAATGGATAAAACATGGGTTCATCTTTCAAGGTTAGTAATCATCAATCAGTTATAAATTTTTTAGTTTAGAATTAAAATTATGTTTAGGTATTACATAGTAAGTTGCTTATAGTTTTAAGTGTCATCTGTTTTTCACTTGCCTACTAATGTAAACGAGAATGATCAACATGTTAGAGAGGATTGTGAGGGCATTCTTCTGTAATAGTCCTGTATGTTGTTTTTACTGGTTCTAAAGACTTTATTTTTTTTTTTGAAACAGCAATTTTATAAAAGCAACACCAGAACAACAGCCAAAAACCACCCAGAAAAAAGCAAAGAACAACGCAACAACAGAAACAAAACAGGGGAGAAAAACGCCCCAAAAAAAAATACTTTTAGTTGAATTGAATTTGTGTTGTTGTGACATATTTTGCTATTGTGTTATTGTGTATTATTTTTTCCCTTTAAGTGGATGCCCAACTCTAAATTGGATTTAGTTACAGGTGACTGCTGTGACTAGCTTTTCTAGCAACCTTACTGCTATTGGAGGTAGATTCTAGAACTACTACTTCCTATTATAATTGCTTTATAATATTTTTGTTACTATATCTCCATATTACATAATTAGAAATTCCAATCTGTTAATTATTGGAGATGTCGCAGATGCTTACAGAGAAACAAATGTCATTATTATATAATTTTGTAGGTTTCAGGTTGCTTACCCTCAAGCAACTATAGACTTTTTTGAAGATGCCTACAGATTATCGAGAAGTAAGTATTAAATTTGAGATTGTAATAAATTATTGGAAATAATTATTCAAAATAGAACTTCCAATTTGGGTTGTGCTGTTGTTTTGGCTCTTTGTTGTTCCTTCATGTGTTGTTGTTTTGTCTCTTTCTGTTTGTCTACCATTTTTTTGCTGTTGTTGGTCTTTTGCTTTGTGTTGGGAACCAGGAAAGTTGTTGAAGGGAAGATTACTTCAAAAGATCCTACGTCAAAAGTACATCATATTCCTCATAGCCTAGATTATTAGAAGACTGCGGTGACAAGTGCGATTGTGGAGGATACATTGTTGATCCGTCCAACCTCCGAATTTCAAATTCTTGGTCATGCAATTGGAAGTTGTATTGCATGGCCTAAAAGCTATGTTATCTTCGACTTGTTTTTAGTATGTTTTAGGGTAGTTGAATAAATGGTGTGGTAGTAGATTTTGTAATATGTTATTGGTAGTAGACTTTATGACAATTTAATGTTATGTTTTGAATATTCAATTTGATATTATAATAGTTTTTAATTGTAATTGCATGATTCAATTTTATTTGTTATTAATTAGTTTAAATAGTGTTTTATAGGTAATAATTCTTATATTTGCAGCATTTTTTTGGTTTAAACATTTATTTACTCGGTATTTTTTGGCTGCCCCTAAATGTCATTTACGCAGCATTTTTTTGCTATCCCAAAACATCTCTTACGCGACATTTTTTTGTTGCCCCAAATCGTCTTTCATGCAACATTTTTTGTCTGTCCCAAAATATTTATTTTACGGCATTTTTTGGCTGCTCTAAAACATAGGGATGGCAAAATTCCCCATGGGGATGGGGCCGCGCGGGGACCCGCACTTTTTGGGTGGGGATGGGTTTCAATTTGGTGGGGATGGGGCGGGGATGGGGATAGATAGTATAACCCGCAATGGGTATGGGGTGGGGATGGGTTTTATACTCCCCGCCCCGCCCCACCCTGCTGAAAATAATACTTAGTTAAACTACGTAGTTTCAAAGAAAATTTTGATTTTGTACTTTATGTTTATGCTTGAAAATGATTGAATTACTTGTGAGAATTATGTTTATGAGATTTTTTTTAATAGTTTCTTGGAATTATTTACTACTTTATATATTATATCATATTCAATGGTTATATATTTATTATTTAAATAAAAATATATATATAAATGGGGTAAATGGGTGGGTATGGGGAAAGCACTCCCCATTGTACCCCGTCCCGCACCGCCCTGCTCCATCTTTGGTGGGGTTTTATGAGGGGATGAGTTTTCAAAAAATAAATGGGGTGGGGTATAGGGAAGGCCACCCCGCCCCGAACCCGCCCCGAACCCGCCCCATTGCCATCCCTACTAAAACATATCTTATACGGTATTTGTTACATGTTATAATAGATTAATATTCTTTTACGACCCCTTTCGTAATGACATTTTATTAAATGCCGTAAAATGGTTTTTGCGGCATTTTTTAAAGCTCATTAATATCACTTTTTCTTGTAGTGGCTAAGACATGTGATGGACTTATGGGCGGAGCTGGAGTTGAGGCAGGGCCCACAAGGATTCAAAACAATTCACTATATTTCTTCTAGGGGTGAATTACAATTTAGTCATTAACTTTTAGTGAAATATATATATATATATATATGTGTGTGTTTACTTTTATGGTACCGTAAGTCACTAAATTTTCATAAATATATCAAATAGGTTCATTTGATTTGACCACAAATTTAAGTATTTAATAATCAAAAGTGACAGAATATGTAAATTAACCAATTCCCCTTTAACATAAAATAAAAAATTGAAAAAGAAGATACGGATTCATCCACCGTCCATCTTAGAGATGGATAATGGAGATCAATTTTTTTATAAAAAAAAAAATAGATTGAGATTTTAACTGACCGTCTAGGATTTAAAAATAAATTAAAAACATAATTTAAAAAATAATAAGAAAAATGAAAAAGAAAACAGAAATGGATCATGGATGGGATTTGGAAACTTAGGGACAAAGCTTCAAGCTTCAAGCTTCAAACTCCCAGATCCATTGACAAATAACGTTTTGATCTTTGAAATATTATATTTTTCAACTATATATGACCCCTCCAAAAATAAAGTGTAATCTAACGCATTTTTCATCCTAAATTTAGTGCATCTAGTAAATTCTCTTTGAAAACAGGGTTGAAGATATTGATAATACTTGAGTTGATTAGATAAATTGGCTATACAGTTTATGAAAATGTTAATGTCTGTCATTTGTGGATGCCCTGAAAAGAATCCATTACAACATGAAAAGTTGAAAAGTTGTGATTTGAGGGGATTTTCCATTTGGTGATTATCCTCCAACTATCAGTGATACAACTTGAAAAGTAGCAATACAGTTTGCGCTGTGATTTTTCGGATTGACAATGGTGAATATTGGTATGAATTGGAAAACACTTTGATTTATTTTATCGAAATCCAACGGTCTGCATTGTTGTTACAATCACATAATATCTCTTTATATTCATACCCCTCAAAAGAATATTTAATTTCTAATCATTACTCATCAGGCCACAAATCTCCAGTCTCAATTAACAATCCTAGTCACTTAAATCTTAATTTTCTGTTAGAGTGAATCCTGGACACAAATATTCAACTGGTGAAATTTATGTAATTGTATTATTATACGTGAAACAAAATGCACTGGTTCTGTTTAACTACATATTAATTGCCCCGTTAGAGCTATGAGCAGGAAGGCCAATGCTCCACTTGATAGCAACCGAAAAGCTAATATGTTATTCGTGAAAGCAAAAAAAAGCTCAGGATCACAATATCCATCTAGTTGTTCAACAATGGGAAAATGATGACAGGAATGACGACTTTGAGTACATAAGAATTGTTACAAAATGGATGGCTTGCTGGTCTTTCCGATAGCATTCTGTATAACATCGCAACTATGTCATGTTTGTTACATGAGATAGATTAGGATATGACTAATTTTAGTTCAATATCATATATTTGTTGCATGCATAGGATGAGATTATTTAATCATATGCAAGCAACTTATCTCACCAATGTGGGATATATATATATATATAATCTCTTTTCAATTTATTTTATTTTTCATGTGATTAAAATATAAATATATTTTAATAATTAATAAAATATTTTATTTTAAACATTTTAAAAATAATAATTTTCAATTTTAACAAATAAAAATAAAAATTATTTTGTTTAAAATTGGTTTTAAATATTTAAAAAAAATTCAAAATTTAATTCAAATAATTATTTTAAAAGTTTAATTCTATGTAACCATTTTATCCAAGTGAGGTGAGGTGAGGCTATTTAGTCCCATAATGTTTTTAAAAAATTCTTCTTCTTTTATTTTTTATTTAATTAATTATTTTTATATTTATTTAATATAACTTGTTATAATATTTAAAAATATTTTCAAAATATTAAATATTAATTACAAAATCTTATTTTCTTTAATATTAATGTTTTTGGTAAAATCTAAAGGGACTAACAAGTCAACATTATTACCAGAGAAAGCGGTGATCAGATATGCCACGTTACCAATGTTAGCTAGAAGAGACCAACTCAAATTGACCAATAGTTGATCTTAAGGCCTGACGAGATCCGATTAGGTTTATTCGATCGATCGATCAGGTAAAGATAACCTAACCAGGTTCATCATATCTTAACGTTGTTGGATGCATGGTTGATTTTCTATAATCCAAAAATCACCGTCAACAATTGGCGTTAGAAGGAGGGGGTGTGTTAAAACTGTGTTACAAGAATCATCTTAAGGACTTGTGAAAAGCCGACATAGCAAATATCGCTGGAGCGTAGGTAAGGGTAGAATAATCTGCTAATTGGCAATTTTAACAGCCCATTCTCTGACTCAATCCAATGAGCTTGTTCAAGTAAAAATTGCGTAATAATCCAAAAACTTAGGGTTTTGGATGGGTGACCAAACCGTTCAAGTAAAAATTGCGTAAAAATAAATAAAATGTGTATTAATAAATATATCAAGAAACTTTAGTTTCTGGTATTAATAAATAAATCCAGAAGCTTCAGGTTCTGTTAATAATAAATAAATCTAGAAACTTTAGGTTTTAGTAATAATAAATCCAAAAGCTTCAGGTTCTGGTAATAATTAAATAAATTCATGCTAATAGCGTGTTATAATAAAATTGAAGAATAGACAAAAATAATAATTGAGAAAACGAAAGGGAGAGAAATAATGACAGAAGTGTTGTAATTTTATGGCTTCCCCACCAAGCCTCTATTGTAACTTCATCACTAAGCTACTGATTGCCTATATATATATAGCTTCTATTGTAATTATCAGAGGTTGTTCGGCCGAAGCTCTCTTCAAATCAATACAACAAAAATGTTCTCTCATATCTAATCTTTATTTATCACTGATATCTCTCTCATCTTATTAATGCTATATATCTCGCCTCCCTCATCTCAGTTTCTCTCACTTTATTTCTCTATCTCATCTCTTATTTTATTATTTATTTCATCTATTGTTCTTCATTAATTTACAACACGTTATCAACACGATTATATATAAGTAGAGAGGATCCCCTGATGGGTGATTTACTTACATCTCAACATTCTTGATCTATATATAGTTCCGTATAACAAGATGGCTTATGCCGTCAACGGATCCTCTATATGTAGTTCTTGATTTATTCATACTGTTTAAATATTCAGTATTTATTTTTATGCAATATATGAGACTGGCTTATGTTGTGTCTCGGGACTGACTTATGTTGTGTCTCAGGACTGGCTTATACTGTGTCTCCAGATAAACTATTTAAATATTCAGTAATATATGGGGCTGGCTTATGCTGTGTCTCGGGACTGGCTTATGCTGTGTCTCAGGACTGGCTTACGCTGTGTGATGACTCGCTTTTTGTGTCGTTACCAAATTGCGAATTACCAAAAGAAAGTTTATAAAATGAATCTTTACGCAATATATTTTAAAATTTGAAAACGAGTATTGTGGTAAGCTTAGAGTTCGTTCAACAGGGAATTAGAGAAATATGTTGATTTAATTAGTTAATCTATAAACAATAAAATAAATCATAAATGATGAATGAGTGTATGGTTTGTCAAACCATCAAACATACATACAAAATTAACCTAACTAAAAATAAGGTGATATGAAAAATAGAAGACTTACAATCTTGATAAGAAAAATGGATGTAAACAATTAATTTTGATGCTAGGGAATTGATTGATTAGCAAGTAGGTATGGGTATTGCTTTTTAAGCCACTTTAAGGACCAATCTCTACATGTTAACCAATTTAGGTTTAGATTAATGTGGTTGATATACCCTCCACTAATCTATCCTATTTATTGGGTTCTTAATCACTCAAGTGTGTCAATCCAAGAGTGATTATATAACATGTTATTCTAAACAAGATTGTAATTAACAAGTGGGTATACAAGTCAATCACATAATGAATAGAATCTAATGAATTAATAAATAGAAAACATATAGAGATTCTTTACAAAGCTTAAGCAAAAACCCACAACCAACTGTTTATCAAATCAATCCCCTAGATTAAGGGTTTAATTACATATAGTAGCAATCAAATAGAAATAAGTAAATGGTAAGGAAATCACCCTTGGGCCACCTTCCTTAGTGCTTGATCCTTGTTCTCCTTTGATGCTCCTAGATGCAAAGAATGGAAGAGGAGGATGTGTCTAGATAGATGGATGACTTATGGTGAGTGACAAAGGATTTGTGATGGAGAAAATGGTAGGGAAGGAATGGTCTAGGGAAGTAATCAAGATTTGGTGTGAGGTTTTGGATGGAAAAGATAAGTCCAAGTATAGAAATGGAGGAGTTTGGGAGATGATTAATGGAGAAAAAGAGAGATTGGTAGGAGAGAATAGGCTTGAATTGGCTTGGTAAGGCTTGGTATTCAAATTGAAAAGAGGGATGAATTTATAGTATTTTTGAATTAGGTCACGGATGGCTAATTACCAAAACACCCCCTGTACTTGTCAAATTACCATTTTGGCCCCTCTAGGGGGCCTTTCTGTAATTTACCTACCAAATTTCACCAATCAGAGCAGCACAGCAACGTGGTCGTGGTTTGCTTCAAATGGCGACCATGGGGCGACTAAGTGGCGACACAATCAGGTGTGGGATTTCATCCCCTGTCGCCATGGCAACCTCGAACGACAAATGGCGACCAAATGGATGACGTGGACGTGACTTAGGCGAGAATTACGTGGCCGGTTTCCGGTGATTGGAGAGGCCGGAGTTGGAACGAATGGGCTGCCGGTGTGGTGGCCGTTGAATTTAGCCACCGGTAGGTCGGAGAAAGGCCATTCAGGCGGAGGCGAAGCCTAGGGTTTGGAGGGACATTAATGGCTGCTCGTGTGAGAAGGGAAGAGATGATGAATAGTAAGTTAGGGTGCAATCAGTAAAAGGCTAGGGTGTGATCAGTTGCTGCACATGTCTCTTAAGGGTGGGGGGGGGGGGGGGTGCAATTAGAACAGGCCTTTGGTGTGTTTAGAAAGGATTGACTTGCTTTTGACAAGGGATTGGGCTTGTCCATTAGTGTGTATAGTAGGCCCAATTGTGTTAAGAGAGGGCTGCTGGACTTTTGCAAAGAGATATGGGCTGCTCACATTGGGCCTGCGCTTGGTCTACTTATAAAATGCATCGTTTCAGAGCAAAGAGATGTGGCCTGATTCGCCTGGCAATTTACAGACAGCACCCTTGCTTTCTTCCAAATTTGCAGAATATTCAATCTTCTCCTCATATTTTACGGTTTTGCCCCCATTTTCTCCAAATTACTCCCATGCCCCTGAATTCTATAAATACCTGAAAATACTTAATTAACAACATTAAATCACAGAATAATGCCCAAGAACCAAGCAAAAGGAGAAGGAAATGAGGGCCAAAATCATACCAATTTTGGTTCGATCACTGTGTCTCCAGATAAACTAACATTCAGTATTTATTTTTATGCAATATATGAGACTTGCTTATGCTGTGTCTTGGGACTGGCTTAGATTGTGTCTCGGGATTGGCTTACGCTGTGTCTCCAGATAAACTGTTTAAATATTCAATATTTATTTTTATGCAATATATGAGATTGGCTAGACCGATTAACCAGAACTTAAAGTTTCTGGAATTATGATATTTAAGTCGGCACGGTTTTGAGAGTCGATGAGAATCTGGAGTTCTGGATCTAGTGTTATATACAGGAATTCCATAATTTATTATTTGGAACCTGGGGTTTCAAATCCATTAAGAATTTGAAGTTTTCTGAATTTTATATATGAACTTATAGTTCATGGTCGAACCGAGTTCGAAAAATTAATATGATTCATGATTTTATTTGATCTCATATATATGAAGTGATATGTTTACATATCATTCATTTGAGAAAAAAGATCTATACACCCAATAGGACATTGTGAGTATCATAAAAATGATTTAAGATCCTAACGTATAATGAAATTGGAAATAATATTTTATCCATTTCATTCATGTTTGATACTTATGAAGAGCAATATTCAAAGAAGAATCTACACATCCAATAGGATGTTGTGAGTATCACAAAAGGAATTTAAGATCCTAACGTATAATGAAACTGGAAATAATATATTATCCATTTCATTCATGTTTGATGCTCATGAAGAGCAATATTCAGAGAAGGATCTACACATCCAACAGGATGTTGTGAGTATCATTAAAATGATTTAAGATCCTAATATCATGTATAATGAAATTGGAAATATTTTTAGAACAGAGAAGAAAAAGGAGGTGTGTGTGTGCAAAAATTGTGTGAAGAATATCACTGTGCAATCTTGATCAAACTTTGATATCACCCTCGTCTAAGATTGGATTGAGCTGAAATTTAGTCAGCACGTTCTACTCTTGTAGTTCTTGAATCTGGGGGTGGGATTATCAATCAGAAATCCCTGGGGTGATTTTTGCAGTTCCGAACAGGGCTGGGCAGAAAACAAGAGAGAAAATTCCAGTATTGCGGAGATTTCATCGAAGATTGATATCTCTTGGATTCGTGGTCCGATCGGGTTGAAATTTTGTCAGAACATTATTTACTCGTGTTTCTACAATCTGATCGGTTAGATTGTTGATCAGAATTTTTTGCAGAGAGATATACACCTCGAACTGAGTATCCAAGTTTGTACTATTCTCTCTCTTGTTTCACTGATTGATATTCCATATATTTGTATTAATGGTGTTATGTGTGTATATATATATATATTGAAAGCATGGATATAGGCCATGATTGCTATATGGATGGGATAGTGCAACGGCTCATGCAATTCTATAGAGTCATAAATATTTTATGAATTTGACTTTGCTGAGAGCAAATGTTAATAATGTATTAGGTCTAATGGATCTGATAGAAAGCTTTAGAAGAGCTACGATATTGTTATAAAAAAAATACTAAATTATGTATCAGGTCCAAAGGATTTGATAGAAAACTCTGGAAGAGCCATGGTATTGTTATCAAACAATACTAAATTATATATCAATGATACTTGATATTATTCAAGTAGAACATAAAGAAATATGCCTAGTTCAAGGGCATTTAAAGTTAGTACCAGATCAAATCTAGCGGATCTGATTAAAGGCTCTAGAGGAGCCATAATCTTATTACTAGATGGTATTCAATTAAGTATCAATGATACTTTATATCATTCAAGCAGAACATAAAAGAAATCCTCGCGTGACGTTAATGCCTTAGGCCCAATAAACGCCAGTTTCACTAGAGGAAGATTACCCTCCGGAACCCCAATCTCAAACGGCCAGGCCGTAACAACTCACATGAACACCTCAGATGGGATCTACCCGGAGGCGTTCCAACATGTTTAAGAATCCTTACAGAGGGTCATTGAGGAAGCAGCCATACAAGGAATTAACATAACAACGACTACAAACTTGACTTCCCCGTACAAGCTGTTAACACCAGTAGTAGCTCAAAACCCTAAGGTGCGCTCAAAGATAGTGGGTGCAACCCAGGTGCTCCTCGTAAAGCCGGTAAAGATATGGTAGATCACCGTGAAAGAAGGGAACGTTCGTGAAGAAGAGAAGATCACCAAGATGGCCAGGGCCACATGGAGGATAATCACTAAGGCAATGGAAGCTATAAGGGGAAATGTGACTATGATGAAAGAGATCACAAAGAGACCAGTCATCAGGAGAATGTAGGAAGATATGACGGTGGTCAAGCGAGGTATACCCAGGAAGACTGTTATGGGGGTGACCGTAGAAGATCCCAGTTGGTCTCTATTGATGAAGATGTCTTGCCCAGGAGACGCCGGGTGGCTAGCCGTCCGATCAGATTCAACCAACGTAATGCTCAAATCACGAGGCGTATACCAAGGAATCCTTATAGGATCACCATTCGTCAAAAGTTTGATGAACAGGGGAGCCAAAGGGTGAACAAGAAGTCTTGTTACAAAGGATAGAAGTGTTGGAGCGTAGGTAGGGGCAGAATAATCTGCTAATTGGCAATTTTAACAGCCCATTCTCTGACTCAATTCAATGAGCTTGTTCAAGTAAAAATTGCGTAATAATCCAAAAACTTAGGGTTTTGGATGGGTGACCAAACCGTTCAAGTAAAAATTGCGTAAAAATAAATAAAATGTGTATTAATAAATATATCAAGAAACTTTAGTTTCTGGTATTAATAAATAAATCCAGAAGCTTCAGGTTCTGTTAATAATAAATAAATCTAGAAACTTTAGGTTTTAGTAATAATAAATCCAAAAGCTTTAGGTTTTGGTAATAATTAAATAAATTCATGTTAATAGCGTGTTATAATAAAATTGAAGAACAGACAAAAATAATAACTGAGAAATCGAAAGGGAGAGAAAGAGAGAAGAATTGTTGCTGCTTCTGTGTGATTGATGATTCCGAACTACTGAACTAAATAATATTTATACTTATATAGGTGAAGATGACATCAGCAAATAAAAGCATACGTGACTCATGTCTATGAGTAAGTTTGGAGGAGCAATCCACTTTATTCAGCTGCACCCGTATGACATACGCCAAACCCATCAAAACTCTAAAATTTAATCAAAATCAAATTTAGCAATTTGAAGAGTTCACAAGCTTCAACAATGTTGTCCTACACTAAAAAAAATCTTTTTTTTTTTTTATCCAGGGGCTTAGCTAAACACGTGACAAAACATTTCTCTAACACATTTGTTTGTTTGTTATCTTCAAATATATAGCTAAATCCATGGGCTTAGCTAGAAAAAAAAAATAAGGGTGGCCTAATATAAATTTTATTTTATTTTATTTAAAAGTCTTAAAATTTTGAACTAACTACTAAATAAAATTTTTCTTTATAATAAACAAATCAAAACTATACGTGAGAAATTTCATAAAAAAACATCAATAATATACCTAGTTAGGGGGGACATAATGACCCTACCCCCAAATACACCATATGCAAGAAAAACACAAAAAAACAAATGCAAAAATATACATTACATATACAACAAAATACTATCGAAGTGGTGCCCTATGATGTTTCAAAGCATAAAATATATCAATTATTGATTCGAAATCAATTGTGTCAGCAAGTTCCCTCTCAATGTAGATGACCAAACAATTTGCAAGAAAGTCATCATCCATCTTGTGGCAAAGTTATGGATCTAAATTGTTGATTAACATCATATATCCATATTGGTTTTCGTAATCCCAGGTCTCGTTCAAAAGAAGCATCAACTTTTTCAAATTCAAGCCTTTGACATTTAAAAGAACGTGATTCATCAAAACCTCTACTATTAGTAAGAGTATCGCTTGTTGATTGGTTCCCACGTTTATTAAAAAAAAGACTGTATAGTTTGTTGTTTAATTGATTTAGAAATATGATGAAAAATTGACATTATAACCTACGATAACAAAAATGACATAAATAAACATTTAAAAGCAAAGAATAATCTTTAAAATTTATTATTAATTTTTTTACTGCAAGTCTAAAAAAAAATCATCACAAATTCACAATCAACAAGCTTAAGTTTTGACATACCATCACAAAATTAAAATTCAAAATAATTAATATTACTATTAATTAATAAATTCAATATAAAATAAATACTCACAACTTTCTCCTGCCGCAAACCATCATAAATTGTCACTTGTCTAGAAAGCAAATCCCAAAATAATAATCTGTTCACAATACATTATAAAACCAAAAAAATGGAATAGTGATCGAAGAAAGGGGGAGAGTGGACAGAGTGGAGAGAGGGATCTAGGAAAGTGAAAAAAAGAAAAGAAAAGAAAAGAAATACAATGTATTTTATAACAAATTGTTTGGGCAAATGGGCTAGTTGTATTTGGGCTGTTTGGTTTATTTTAGTAGTAGAAAGACAATGTAGTTGGGCTGTTGGGTTCACTTGGGCTATAACCATTTTTTTTTAAAAAAAAAAATTTAATTCGAACTTTGAAAATTTTTTCAAAAAACTTGGGTGGGCTGGAGCCCACCCAAGCCCCTCCGCCCCTGGCTAAATCCATGTTTTGACAATGCTAAATCCATTCTTTGACAACGCACAGACCTTACAATAACTAACCTCTTTTGCACCATTAACATCACCTCATTGTATCAACTCAACAATCATACCGTATGATGTGAAAATATATCATGTTCTTGAATTCTATTTTTTGTAGCCTGTTATGGCTTTTCTTTTGGCTTCTGGCTTTTATAAAATTGCTGCAGTTCAAAAAAAATTAAAAAAAAAATCTATTTAATAAATATATAGCTTTGTTGAACATCCCATTTTGAAAGTAAAGCCTATCAGTATGTGGCATTTTGCTGGGACATTTCATTGAAGAGATGGTTGCCGTGATAATGAAGATGTATCGGGCAAGGAAGGAAGTGTTGGCCTTTGAACACAATAAAACTCAATTCAATTCAAAATCAATTAATGAATCTATCTCTACATAATAAATTTGTTAGTTTTCAATTTCCTTAAGATTTAGTTCGATGTCAATCTTTGAGAACTAATAAAATAGTTTAGACTTTAGAGATAAATTATAGGATTAAAGTGATAAAAGATATTGTAAGGTTAGTGTTGGTATTATAAATAGTGTGGATAGTAATAACTAATTTTAAAAAATTTATTAGGGGTGTAGAGAGTAATGGGTGTGGGAAGAATTTTTTTGGGTGGCAAAATAATTATTACAATATTAATTTTAAGAAATTTTGATGCACAACTGTGTTCCGGACACCGGACTGAAAGCTGATGAATGATGATGCAGGAAGTAATGCAGAAGATCTTATTAGTTATTACCAAAAGATAGTTCCCATACCATTTTTATTGCATATTAATTCAACAATCAATTTATTGCATTGTAGATATTGGATACATAAATAGATGTTGATGATACATTATATAGATACGTTCAAAGGATTTTCGTACATTATATTCTAACAATAACCAGCGAGCATAAGAGCGCATTTTCATCAATGAAAGAAATGCAAGATTTAGATATCACATTCATCAATCAAGGACACTCCATGCATGGTTTCTAAGTTGAGCAATGGAAATTTCGTGAAGAGGTTTTGACATTAATGTCCTGCAGGCAAGAAATTCTTGAGATACACGGCGCATTGAAGGCCGAGACTTCGGTTTGGCATGCAAGCATGCAAATGCAACTGATGAAACAAGAACGACATCCTGCGCAACCATTTGATCAACTAGAGGTGGGAGACGCCGGTCCAGTATATCCAATAGCATTATATCATGATTTTTGGATGATGCTGATGAAGATAGGAGTTCCCCTGGATGTTTTCCCATTAATATTTCCAATGAAATCACACCAAAACTATAAACATCACATTTTTCTGTCACAACCATAGTGTACGCTAACTCTACATGAAAAATATATAGCAAAGAGATGTGTTAATTTAAATATGAATACAGTCAATACAACAATAATAAAAAAAAAGTATATCGAAGTGGTTTACCTGGAGCAATATATCCGTAAGTACCTGCTAATACAGTTCTATTGGAAGAGTCTGTATATAGAAGTCTGGCTGTTCCAAAGTCAGCAAGAAATGCCTCTGAGTTTGAGTTCAGTAGAATATTGTTGCTTGATATATCGCGATGGACAATTGATGGCGTGCAATTATGATGCAAGTAAGACAAAGCATGTGAGATACCCTTGATGATATTCACCCTCCTAGTCCAATTCAACTCAATTGCTTCATCATCATTGCGCAAAACACAAAACAAGCTTCCCCTCTCCATGTATTCATAAACCAAAAACATGCATCTTTTGTGCAAACAAAAACCATAAAGCTTCACAATGTTTCGGTGTCGTATTTCAGATAGTATACGAATCTCATTTTGAAAACTCCTAGTGAATGTTGGCTCGTCACTTTTTGATTGATGAAGCTTCTTCAAAGCAATTACTTTGCCACTAGGTAGTTGTGCTTTGTAAACACTGCCGTAACCTCCGGTTCCAATACAATATTTGATGTCAAAATCCTCGGTTGCATCAATAATATCCTCGTATGCAATTCTACCATCATAATTCCATATTGAGAGCACATCTCCACTCTTTGTTGGCGTTGACTTGAATTTTGAATCTTTATTGCTGCGCTTGATGAGGTAAGAGATTCCAATGATTATCATGAGGACAAGAAACAAGGTTATGGGAAGAAACATTCTAATAAAGTGAATAACTTTTTTCTGGTGTTTATGTTGTGAAGCAAGCTGCAGAGTAGGAGGGCAAGGAGGAAAAGTATCAAAATCACTGCACAAATCTTTGTTGCCAATAAATGCCTCCGGTGTATATGTTGTTAAAAAAGAGCCTTTGATTGCACCCTCCAAATGATTGTATGACATATTGATGAAAGACAATGAAAGACCATAAAAAGAATCAGGAATGGCACCGGAGAGATTATTGTGAGATAAATCTAAGTATGCTAACGTAAATCGCATGTCTTCAATAAGTTGGTACTGTATCGTCCAATTGAAGAAGTTATAGCTTAAATCAAGATGATTTAATTTTTGAAGTTTTCCAATCTCCAATGGAATTCTTCCGCTCAAACTATTGTTGTTCAATCTCAATTCCAGCAAATTCAAGTAATTCCTGATCTTAGGCGAAATTGAACCACTAAGTTTGTTATTGGAGAGGTCTAGATATTGAAGGTTGGAGAATCCCTCGACCATAACTGGTATTTGGAAGGAAAATGAGTTTGAGGAGAGATTGAGATATGTAAGCATGCTTAACTGGGTGAGCTCGTGCGGAATAGGTCCACCAAGTTGGTTTGACCCAAGGGACAGAGTTTCCAACTTGGTTAAATGACCAAGAGTTGGAGGAATAGGTCCCGAAAGGTTATTATTAGACAAATGCAAGGAAGTCAGATTCATGAGATTCCCGAGTTCCAGAGGCAGCAGACCATTGAGTTGGTTTGACTCAAGGGACAGAGTTTCCAACTTGGTTAAATGACCAAGAGTTGGAGGGATAGGTCCCGAAAGGTTATTATTAGACAAATACAAGTATGCCAGATTCATTAGATTCCCGAGTTCCAGAGGCAGCAGACCACTGAGTTGGTTTGACTCAAGGGACAGAGTTTCCAACTTGGTTAAATGACCAAGAGTTGGAGGGATAGGTCCCGAAAGGTTATTATTAGACAAATACAAGTATGCCAGATTCATTAGATTCCCGAGTTCCAGAGGCAGCAGACCACTGAGTTGGTTTGACTCAAGGGACAGAGTTTCCAACTTGGTTAAATGACCAAGAGTTGGAGGGATAGGTCCCGAAAGGTTATTATTAGACAAATGCAAGTATGCCAGATTCATTAGATTCCCGAGTTCCAGAGGCAGCAGACCACTGAGTTGGTTTGACTCAAGGGACAGAGTTTTCAACCTGGTTAAATGACCAAGATTTGGAGGGACATGTCCCGAAAGGTTATTATTAGACAAATACAAGGAAGTCAGATCCTTTAGATTCCCGAGTTCCAGAGGCAGCAGACCACTGAGTTGGTTAGACCTAAGGAACAGAGTTTCCAACTTGGTTAAATGACCAAGAGTTGGAGGGATATGTCCCGTAAGCTCGTTACGATCCAAATACAAGGTAGTCAGATTCCTTAGATTCCCAATTTCTGTTGGAATTGCACCTAAGACATGATTAAAGAAAAGTAATCAATTAACACTCACCGCATACTTAATTCTATGAAATAATATAGCTAGAAAATTTGTATAGTGCTGCTGACCTGTAAGGTGATTGTAGCTAAGATTGAGGTAATTGAGTTTCGAAAGAGCACCAACCTGTGCTGGAATGATTCCTGAGAGATTATTGAACCAAACATCAAAATGTTCCAGATTTTGAAAGCAAGAAAAGTTGAATTGTCCAAGCTCCCCATCTAATCTAATTCCACTTAAAGATATCGAAGTGATGCTTCCTGCTGGATTGCAAGTAATGCCAGTCCAATTGCAATGACGTGAAATGTCGTTGCTCCACCAACCGCTCTTAAGTAGGGCTTCCTTTTCTAATCGGATGGCTGATGATTCAGAGTAAGTTGCTGCAAATATATTAGTAAAACCAAGTATTTGACACATAAAAACGATAGTAAACATTACAGCAATCACTCTTAGAGGAGATGATCTGATCGACACCTTGATGCTTCTGCTTATAATATGTAGGAAAGTAAGTTTATTTATGTCAAGTAACTAAAGGATGCAAGATGGTTATATATGGAGCTTAGTGTGAGGTTATTTATGTCAACTTTCATTTTTATGATTTTATTAGAATATTCATTAATTGTTTGTTTTTTGCTTTTTTTTTTTTCCACAAGCTGGACAACATATCATCCAGCGTACACATCACGGTCAAACTTTTAATTCAACACTTGAGATTCCATTGATCAACCATGAAATACACGTGCACCTATTCATTTGAACAATACAGTATGCATAAGGACCGGTTGAGAAGAAAGTAAAAGATGCCGTAGTCGAGGTAATTTCTACCGGATAATAAAAAGTTCAAGTAAAAAAATTGTCTAGATTTAAATGTGCATACCGAGTCAAGTCTTATGGCCTATGTGCCTTAGAGCGTCTTCAATGCTACAATGATATGGATCATGTAAATATTATATATCAAATAAGACAAATAGACATCAGATTAAAATGTCTCTCCAATGCTATCATAGATATTCAATGTGCTGATGTAACAAAAAAATTATAAACGTTGTCAAGATGATGGCCTACTTTTGGTGATTCATTGGACAACTATTTTATAGACCAACTTTGCATTGAACAAAATATAAAAAACTTATAAGAAAATTGTTTTGTTAAAAATAAAATAAAAAATAAAATAACAATAACAATAAAATAACTTGACACATAATTAATAAGTTGTATTTTAAACATAAGCATTGGAGACTTTTTTTTTATTTGATTGTCGAACAAGTATAATTTTATGCCATGTAGGAAGTAAGTTTGTTAAAATTTTTGACATGTGATTATTTATTGAAATGAAATCAACTTCTTTCAAGAAAAATAAAAGAATATGTTAAAGTAATTATATTTTGAGAATGTGAATTGTTGAAGGAGACATGAACTCAAAGATTTTTGAGAATGTGAAATTGCTGAAGGAGTAGCGTGAACACAAAGATTTTGTATATGTTTGTAAAATGTACATGGTGAAATTCGAACACCCCACCATTAGCGTGGAAAAGGAGGTGGATATAATTCAATGAAATCTATTTATAAACAAAAAATTTGAATTTTTTTCAATCAGTAAAACTATTTTTTGTTTCATTTTTCATTTTTTTTTGCTCAATTCTCTGATACTTCATATTCAACAAAATCAAGAAAAAAAATAGTTGTTCTTGCTGAAAAAAAAAAAAAAAAAACTTAACATGTCATTATTAAATTGTATTTTAAACAGAATCATTGGAGACATATTTTTGATTATTTGGTTGTTTTAATTTCATCAAAATCTTAAAATAAGGAATCTCTTAAGAGAACTAACTGACATACAGTTCACAAGTATCCTTTAATAATTCAACACATATAACCAATTATAATTAGACATTGAGTCAAGTTGATTGAATTGATATATCAGTGTTATCATCAATTATGAAACATTCATTATTTTTTCCTCGAAAACAAATAAAATTTAAACTTCATATATATATATATATATATGTGTGTGGTCGTCATCGTTGCATATATCTATAATTCGCATGTAATGATCATCGCATGTAATGGTGATCATTAGCATTAGGGCTTGGTTACTATACCACTTGGGTGTGATAGCAACTATTTTTGTGAACAACTCAAGGTTAGTTTTGATTTAATTTTAAGAACAACTTTGATATTTGGAATTTGGAAACCACTTTTACGTTGGAGTGAACCACACAACTTTCTCAAAAAGTGGTTGGTATCATACCAACACTTTTTCTGGAGTACCATAGCCAAACCTCTAGCATTAACCAGACTTTTCTCACAAATTGATCCCATCACTTTTATCTTTTGTTTAAATTTTTCCAAAAAGTATTGTTACAGAATTTGAGTAAAAGTCTTTCGGTGTCCTTACACATCTATATAACTTTATGACTAGTCAAACATTAATTTATTCCACACGTTAATGTATTTATGAGGGTTTTATCTTAATTTTGTGATGCAAATAACGTGAGAAAAAGTCTTGAGTAGAATGCAAATATCTTCCCTTTCTAATCGGATGGCTAATGATTCAGAGAAAAGTTGCTGCAAATATATTAGTAAAACTAACTATTTGACATATAAAAACGATAGTAAACATTACAGTAATCACTCTGAGAGGAGATGATCTGATTGACACCATGTTTAGCATCTATGTTTGATGCTTCTGCTTATAATACGGAAAGTAAGTTTATTTATGTCAAGTAACTAAAGGATGCAAGATGGTTATACATGGAGCTTAGTGTGACTCTTTGAGGTTATTTTGGGGTTATTTATGTCAACTTTATTTTTATGATTTTATTAGAATATTCAGAGGGCTAGTGCTTAGTCTTACTATCATTGTTTGTTTTTGGTTTTTTTTTTTTTTTTTTCCACAAGCTGGACACCATGTCATCCAGGCATCCAGCGTGCACTTCACGATCAAACCTTTAATTCAACACTTGAGATTCCATTGATCAACCATGAAATACAAACTTTCGTTTGAACAATACAGTATGCATAAAGACTGGTAGAGAAGAAAGTAAAAGATGCCATAATCGAGGTAATTTCTACCAGCAGATAATAAAAAGATAAAGTTAAAAAAAAAAAAAAGATTCTAGATTTAAATGTGCATAGCGACTCAAGTCTTATGGCCTATGGGGCCTTAGAGCATCTCCAATGCTACAATGGTGTGGATTGTGAAAAACTTATATGTCAAATAAGACAAATAGACATCAGGTTAAAATATGTCTCTCTAATGCCATCCATTGCTATTCAATGTGCTGATGTAACAAAAAAATTTATAAACTTTGTTAAGATGACGGTCTACTTTTGGTGGATCCGTTGGACAACTATTTTATAGGCTAACTTAGCATTGGACATAAATATAAAAAACTTATAAGGAAATTGCTTCATTAAAAATAAAATAAAAAATAAAAAAACAATAAAATAACTTGACGCATCATTAATAAATTGTATTTTAAACAGAAGCATTTGGAACATATTTTTGAATTTTTTTTTTTTTTTTGATTTCATCAAGGTCGATTTTAGGGGGGTGTATTCAGTTAGGATTCTTGAGGACATTTAAAGACATTATAAATCTTGGTGTATTCAATTAGGACATTTAAAGACGTTAAAAGAGTCTATATTAATCCAGTGGTATTCAATTAGGATTTCTATGGACTTTTAAAGAATTCTTCTAAATCTGGGTGTATTGAATTAAGACTTTAAAAATGTTTACAAGAATCAAAGTGTATTCAATTAGGACTAGATTTTAAAGGATTTTCTTAGGTCATAGATTTTGGTGGATTTTGGTGGACTTGATAGTGAGAGATATAAATATCAAATGTCATAACATGTCCTGCCTTCTCCCCAAAAATTTTGGTAGACTTTGCTCTCTCTCTCTCTCTCTCTCTCTCTCTCTCTCTCTCTCAAAACAGAAACGTGTTGCTTCTTCTCACTTCTTCTTTGCTCAAATAATCATGATCGATGATTTTCCCTTGCTGATTTTTTGACTGCAATCTTACCCAACAACACCCAAAAAAAAAAAAAAAAAAGACAATAAACCAAAGCACATTCCACTAACACGATTAGCGCTCTCTTCAGACACTGGCAAGTGGCAACACATACAAGCAAAAACGTTGATTTTTATTTTTATTTTTTTTATTTGTCTGTGTTTTGCCTTTTATACAGGTTCTATGCATTTAGTGTCCGTTTGGGAGAGCTTGTCTACTGGCTAAAAGAGCTTTTTTAATTAAAAAAGCTCTTTTCAATTTTTTTTTGTATCGTTTGGTTGTCACCCAGTAGAGCTTCTGGATGATTAAAAAAATTGTTTTACGTCTATTTGGAGAAGCCCAAATTTAAAGTTTTTCCAAGTAGATATTTTAGAGTTTTTTTAATAACACTAAAATTTCCAATATAACCCTATAATTTAATATTTGTTAGAGTATTTTGGTAATTCTATCATTAAAAAAGCTCTCTTTTAATTGACAACCAAACGACTAACGACTTTTATTTAAAAGCTCTACATCTAAAAGATTTATTTCTAAAAGATCTACTGCAAAAAGATCTACTTGAGAAGCTCTCCCAAACGTTCTCTTAACTTACCTTTATTTTTATTTTTATTTTTTATCTTATTTTATTATTTTAATATACCACTTTAAAATAAAATTAACTCAAACCCCAACTCATCTTAATGTAATTTATGTATTTAATTTGAAATTTTATATAATTAAAATCATAGTTTATTTGATTAGTGGAAAACCAAAACATAAAACGAGGGAGATGTCATAATTATTAATATTGTCTTTATATGTAATCACAAACACACACACACACACACAAAAAAAAAAAAATGATTTTTTTATTATTCCGGCCATGAGCTAGTTTTTGTGTGTTGGCGGTTTGCTTAGAAAGTGAAGGTAAGCCATGGTGGATATGTGTCCTACAAAAAAATTAAATAAAATTCAACATTAAGAGTTAGATTGTTTTTTTTGTTTTGTTTTTTTTTTTTTTAAACAATAAATTAAATAACAAATTTTTAAATAATAATTAAGTTGATTGGACTTGCCAGAGGGGTGTACATACAGCTTTTAAGAGGTGCAAATATCGTCACTCTTCTCCATTTATAATAGAAGTCAGAGATAATAAATCCATGAAAGTTCATGGATGTCTATACAAATCTATAACAGTATGAGATAGATGTCTAAACAAATCCATAAAAGTCTGAGATAGATGTCTAAACAAATCAATGAAAATCCATGTGGATTTATAAAAGTCCGTAAAAATCCGTAAAAATCCGTAAAAATCTAACAAAATCCATCACTTAAAAAATGTATTTAAATGTCCTTAAGAATTCTAATTGACTACACCCCCTTTAAAATAAGGAATCTTTTAAGAGAGAACTAACCTACGAGCAGTTCATGAGTATCCTTCAATAATTCAACACATAAAACCAATTATAGAGCCAGTTTGGTATTGCTGTAATTTTTATAATAATCACAGTTAGGTGTACTGAAGGAATAATCAGCTGTAAAGTTAATTAACAGATATTTGGTTAATTATATTTTTAAAACTACTGAATAGCTCAAAAACAGTATACATATGTTTGATAATTTTATTGCAAAAGTGTTGAGATTAGTTACAATGACTAAAATATACATGATTTTAGGATCCAATTTCATTTTTTTCATTAATTATATATATATATAATCAATATTTAAATAGAATATTTAAATTAGAAAAAAAAAAAATTTCATAAGAACAATAAAATATTTTTAAAAGATTTTATAAATCAAATTAATATTTAAATAGAATATTTAATTTTAAGATGAAATAATATATATAAATGATTTTAACTTTATTTCATAAGGATAATAATGATATTTTAAAAGATACATTAAATGCTAAAATAGATTATTCCATAATAACTTTCAAAAAGTAACCCTCCACCCCCTACTTCTCAAAATCACTGTCAAAACTTATCAGATTATCAATTAATCAATTTTGAAAGTTTTACCAAACATTATTTTATGTCAGGATGACAGAGAAAGTTCCACCATATGATAAATTGTTATAACCATATACTTCAGGATTTCTCTCACACCTCAACCCCAAACCATAGAGCCTTACAAAGTCCCCAAGCTCACAACTGAGCTTTACATCATGACTCTCAGCTCACATCGCTCACTAGATCCCCACCAAGAACCCCCTAATATCCTCTAAGTCTCTCCTAAATATCACCCACGGATCTCTAACTTGATCCACTGATATTCTCCAGATCCTTTCACGGATATTCCCTGGGGTCTTCCTCGGATCTCACCCACTCTCTCTGATGTTACAGGGTGTTCTTTTTGCTCTACACAAAATAACCTAATTACAAGGTCTATTTATACTAGTTACATGGAGTTCAAAATAAAAGGAAATTCTACTCCTAAACGTACAAAACTTACTTGTTTCAAATAAATATTATTTCCTTTTATTACAAGTCTTCTTGTAAAGAGTATTATTGTAAAGAGTATTCCTTTTTCTTCAAGCACAAGAACTTCCTAAAAGAACACTTTCTTATTCTGCCGAAGATTTCCCATTCAACGCATGCTTATGATTGACTAAGGTTCGGGTCATATGCTGGCCAACTGCACCCTATACCATTACAGTCACTGGAAATTACATAACTCAGAAAACCGTGATCCATACGCTGAAACGATCCCGATCGCTATCACTGCCGCTGTTAAAGCCACAACGCTAACTTTTGGAACAAGGACTGCTGTCAAAACCACACAGCGCAAAGCACATTGCCATATTGCTGTGGGAACCGCTGTTGAAGCCACAGTGCAACTCACAGCGGTTTGCCTCATTTTTTCGTTCTTCTGATCTTCAAACCTCTCTCAAACACCATATCTAACTTCCAAACGTATCACATGTCTCCAGGAAATTCCACATCAGTTGAGTCTCGTTGGTTAGAAGATGAAAAAAAATTAGAAATTTTTTTTAGGTAATTTTCGAGACTTTTCAGGTAGTTTCCGATACTTTTTGGTAATTTTTGAGACTTTCTGGGAAAAAAATGAAATTTTCCGAGACTTTTGGATCTGGTCGTTTCGAAAATTTTATTTTTATCCAGAAAGTTTCAGAAATTACCAAAAGACTCGGAAATTACCAAAAAGTCTTAGAAATGACAAAAAGTCTCGATTTTTTTTTTTTAATTTTGACCAGAAAGTTTCGGTAATACATGAAAAGTCTAGGAAATACATGAAAAGTCTCAGAAATTACCTGAAAAGTCTCAGAAATACATGAAAAGTCTCGAAAATTACCTGAAAAGTCTTGGTAATACATGACAAGTCTCGAAAATTACTTGAAAAAGTCTCGGAAAAACATAAAAAGTCTCGAAAATTACCTGAAAAAAATTTCCAATTTTTTTTTTTCATGTTCTTCTTAATCGACCTCCAATGGAGTTTGAAGCCATTAGAGGTTGAACTGAGAAAACCTTCATCGAGAAATCCACTAGAGGCTGATTTAGACCTGCATTGATGGAGGATTTTGAAAAGAAAAAAAAACGAAAATAGTGAAGAAGGTTACCGTGGGGGGAATTTTTGGAAGGAACCCATTTTAGGTGCCATTTAAACTTAACTTATTAAATGAGTGATAGTCTTAAAATACCACCTCAAAAAGTTGCTATATAATTTTCGAACCCTAATTGTATAGTATATAAAGAAATGTTCGGTACTTTATTCTTTGTGCTGAGAAATACAATAACCGATATTCAGAAAACCTTCATTTATGTTATCTTCATTTTCATTTCTATTACTTTTCATGGTTAAGAGTAACCATTCCACTTAATGATAAGATGAGATTAGTTTCACAGTATGCCTTAAGATGATGTGGCCTTGAAATTTTTTTACTTTAGAAGACGGCATATATAACTATTATAATTGGGGTCTGTAAGCAGGGGTATTTAAAATAGATGCAGTCAAGCACAAGTAAAAAGTAAAAAATCAAAAAAAATTAAGAACACTAGTAGATGACTTTGATAACGAAGTTTGGCCCTTTTGAATTTGACCCATAAAACACATTTTTCAAGTAACCATTCTCCATCCCAATTAAGATTCTCACTCACACAGCAATTCCAAAAGCTGCTCTGCTAGCTTCTCCGGTACTTCCACTACAAACTCCTTCATTGCCTTCCCTGTTCTCATCATTTCAAGAAACAACATATACAACTTGATGTAAGTAGATCAAAAGTTTATTAATATATATATATAATAATAATTCTCTTTCAAGTTTGATCTTGAAATTTTTGTCAGGTCCTTTGAATTGCAATAAGTTGAAAATAAATTAAAATTTTCAGAACTGACCTGACTACAGAAGAAACCTATATAAATATATAAACAAATAAAGTTTGGACTTCTGCGGAAACAGATAGAGGGGTTTTGTGTGTACATATATAGTTACCAGTAATCTTCTTTGAGATGAGGGATTTCAGATATGATTCACGACAAGATCTTGTTTTGAGAACGGTAATTGGTCTTGTTTCTCTTATTTATTGTTCAAACATGGCCACCTGACTATTGTTTGTTTCGGGAATATTTATTCGGCACACAATAGCCAGAGGTCATGTTTGAATAAGTAAAATAAGAGAAGTTGAAGCAACTCAAAAATAAAGACAGATTGTGAGTTCGAGTCTATCTCCAATATAATATATTTTTTTTTTAAAAAAAAAGGTAGAAGCAACTCAGAAGACATTTGAAAAAACCTTGTAAAATAATATATAGGTATTAGGAAGGATATCAATTCACCACGCATTTCAGAAATCTCTTAATTAGTGCAATTACGTTTGATTGTGCAAATTAACTTTGATTGTATTTCCTTGTACAGTGGTATATTGATGTCCTTAACTTTAGGGTCTGTTATCTCCATTCTATGTATAGCAATCAAATACATTGTATATATACAATGGAATGGATATCAGAATATTTTTATATACTGTAATTGACTTTGATTGTATTTCGTTATATTGATGTTCTTAACTTTAGGGCCTGTTATCTCCTTTCTATGTACTGCTGTCAAATACATTGTATATATACAATGGAATGAATATCAGAGTATTGTGTTCGTCATAAATTATCCTCTTTAATAGGGATTTGGATCCTTTATTGATCTAATCTTTATCTTGACCTAAATAGATATGATGATATATGTAATCAATGACCGAGATTTATTTATTTTATTTATTTCACTTTCATTATCTTTAAATGCAAGTATTATCTTATAGTGTGACGAGATGAAATTGGTCTAATGGTATACTCGTCACATCTACACTGTAAGATTGTGGGGTCAAGTCCTCCCCCTCCCTAAAAACTTTGAATCTATGTAATACTTAAAAAAAATAAAAAATACATTATCTTAAAGTGATTTAGGCCAGGACAAAGATCAGTACTCGAAAGGATTCAAATTCTATATTATTAAGGGAGTTGAAGAGAGTTGATGATGGCCAGCTATAGATAATTAAGGTAGTGGCATAAAATAGACGTGTGTCAATCTTCAATATGCACTCTAAAGTCTAAATGATCAATCAATGTGCTGGTTATGTACAAATGATGCTGTTGAAGTTATTAGTCACAATCATTTGCTACTAAATTATGATCATTTGGAGTAAAAAAAACAACTTAATTTATCAAACAACAATTCAATTTACAATTTACCTCACATGCTACCTTACTTGTTGTAATGTTACTACAACATTATTAATAATAACCATTAAATGCATATACTTAAAAAAAACTCATTAGTTGATTTTAAAGAATAATTTTTATTGAAATTGTTGAAAAAAGTAACAAGTTGTCTTGTTACCTGCTATGTTTCCTGTGATTTCTTATTTTAATTTGTAATTATTTCAAAGGTAATTAAAGTGTATGCAATATTTGATTACATGGTACTGGAGCAGGAAACACAGTCCCAGACCAAATCTGAGAGTCACTGAGTGCGCTGAATTAGTTTATATCCATAAACCAAAAATAATTTCTTAAAATTTTCCTGAACTGGCTATGCATCATCATAATATATCTCTTCAGTTTTTTTTTTTTCGGATGACATGTTTTGTTTTGTATTTTCTTTTTTTGAACAACTAGTTCCAGCACATGTAACCCAGATTCTCTGCATTAATGTACACTGACACTGACTTAGTTTCATTTAACATGAAGAATTGTATATACAATTAGTAAATAATGCATTTCAAATTTTAATTGGGCACAACCAAAACAATTATATTACCAATTACGTACTGCAGACAAACAGAAACCAAATTATTATCAGGGAGTAAAAAAAGAGCAATCACAAAAAATACAACCCCTCGACATGAATTTCTACTTGTCCTCTTTATCTACAAAATAAATTTAATTGTACAAACTTCCAATTTTAATTTATGATTTGATAATCGATAGCCCCAAACAACTAAACAAGGCTGCTATGTGAAACTAACCCAATTTGTTTTATTTCAGATAAAGCAATCAAAAGCTGCATGTACATGAGATTGAGATATTATTAGAGCCCTATAATATTTCCTTTCATGGGTCAATAATGTTGTCAATAAGACCTTAAATAATGTTTTAAAATCAATTATTTATATTTTATATTCCACATCAATCAATATATATATAGATATATTTGACAATATCTATTCATTCGGCACTAGATATTTTTTTAAAAGCTTTCGTCATTGGTAGGATTCAAGCCGCTAACCTGGAGTCATTTACCTAAACTCCAAATTTGTCAATCTACCAGTTGAGCTAGGCCACTGATGTCAGTCTACATCAATATTAATTTTGCCCGTATATTGTTGAAATTATTTGAAGTTCTGAACTTGTTAACTCTCTCTCTCCTGTAAATATCATTTTCATTTATTTACTTAATTACTTTAAATATGTTAATAGTGAGTTGTCACCATACCTGTATTACGCAAATATTTTAAAATTTTGGGAAAAAAGTCTCGATGCTGTTATAGTGTTAAGTCTTTATATATATGCTTTTCATAGAAACTATCACGTGAGCTGGATTGAATAAGCAAGAAATTCATTAAAAATTATATAATATATATATATATATTATTTTACCTTTTATATTTAAAATATTTTTTTTAAAAATATTATATATATATATATATTATTTTACCTTTTATATTAAACATATATATATATATATATATTACAGGTCAAATGGGGTGGGTCGGGACAAAAGGAACCGTTCCATACCTGATTCGGTAACCTGACAGGGTCAAAAACTTTGCCACAAACCCGTCCCGTTACCCGTTTTTACTGCCCCAAACCCGTCCTAAACGGACCAGGGCCCTGCGGGTTTGGGACAGATAGGAGGTTTTTACCTCCGAGTATCAATATTTGCACCCCTTAAAAATTGTATGTTGATCGGACCATATTTACACCTATTTGAGGTCCCCATTTCCTATCGTTTGTACTCGTTTTCGAGTGTATTTTTGTATTTAATGTGTTTTGTGAGCTTTGTGTAGGTTATTTGCCATAATTAAGGTATTTGAGCTTAATTGATGAGTTTTGGAAGTTAAAAGGGCTGAAATGGAAAAGGGCTTGTGCAGTACACCTACATTTCGGGGGTCATATCTCCCACCTCAGATCGAACTAGGTGTCATGCTACCTATTTTCGGAAATCCCCGGCTGTCTACTTTCCAGTGGTTTTTACGGATCGCAATTCCGATGTTTCTAGAGAACGTTATGGCCATTTTCGTAACGGTGCGCGAGACTGAAAAGCTGCGCCGGACCACCAGCGCCAGACTAGCGCCCTCACCAGCGCAAATATGGCAGAAAGTCGCCACTGGTCGTGCGCTGGACGACCAGCGCTTGACCACCAGCGCCCTGGGCACCAGTTTCGCGTATTTTGGCCAATTTTGAAGGGCAATCTTGTCCTTTCACTCCCCATTCATGCCCTAACCTCCCAACTCTTTAAATACCCCCATTTGGGGTCTAAAACCACAACTTCTACACCTCCCACACCCCAAAAACGAACCTCACTCCTTTCTTCTTCCTCCTCCATCTTCTTCCCCAAATAAGTGAGAGTTTCAAGCTCCCATGGAGGATTTTCCTCCATGGGAGCTCACCATACATCTCCACCACCCTTTTTACACTACATCCACCCATCTAGGAGTAGATTACAAGAAGAATGGAGTGGTCTTTGGACCAAAAATGAGCTAGGAAATCAAGGAGAGCTTGGAGGAGTTGTCTTCAAGGGTTGTCTCCTTTAAACTCATTTCTTTTTATATTTCTTGTTTCTTGGATGTAATCACCAATTTGGGAATTTTGTAAACCTACAGTTGTGCAATATATGTATGAATGTTCCTTAGATTCTTTGGGTTTTGTTCTACTCTTTGCCAAATCTATAATTTTCCCTCTTATTATGATATTCATGTGTATGGATGGTAAAAATTGATATGTATGCATGAATGAGATTAGGAGTAGAGTAATTTAAATTAGGAGTAGTGTAATTTAGCTTCCCATGATTGTTTGTATGTTGATGAGTGAGCCAAAATACCATGTTTAGAATGATTTGAGTGTTTGAGTATTAGCTCCAAAGAGTGGGAAAAGCTTGGTTGAGTATGCATTCACATGCTAGATTAGGCTTGGGTTCCATATTCTTGTGCTTAATGGGTCTTTTTATTAAGGCACAATTGCTCATCCCATGGCTTGGGTTGGGTGATGAATTGATTTTGGTGAATTCCTTAATCAAGAGAATGAACCCTTAACTTGAATTGAATGTTCTAAATGATAACAATCAACTATTTGCACATTGTTGTTTGGTGAGCTTGTCCCATTTTTAGCCATCCATCTTAGGGAGATTTGAGAGATAAGGAGAGAGCTTTCTCTATGAGAGAGTTGAGCATTCATGAGATTGGAGATCGCCGTAATAGTATAGTGGTGAGTACATATCGGATTGACAACCGAGAAACCCGGTGTTCAATTCCCGGTTACGGATGGGGTCTCCTTTCTATCTATTTTGTATTTCTTTCATTGTGTTTTTGTCTCATCTTTGATGCGTACTTCCATTCATTAGGGTTTGATGTAAATCTAGCATTGTTGCCTCTTTTATTAAATATGTTTGTTGATGGTTGAGTGGTCATTTGAAGTGCTTAATGCTTTTGAGTGGTTAGCCACCACTTGAATGAACCTTGGTTGTTGTGTGAAGGACCGAGAGGTGAAGCACGCAACGTGCATGAGTAGATTGGTCACTACATGCAGGGTAAGGTAGAGATACGTGAGGCTTTTGCATGTAAAGCCGCTATATGTGTCTCATAGTTCTTAATGAACTCGTGTGTAGCTTAGGTAACCATCCGTTGATAGGTTGCTGGTGCATGTGGGTATAGCCTTTGTTGCTTGAGAGAGAATATTGACGAAGATTAAGTGAGCACGGCTTTCAATATTGACAATGCATGTTTGTATGAAATTATGTGATTGCTATGGTTGAGTCACTTACTTAGTGTAACCATTTATATGCCACATCTCTCACATCCATACTATCTTTGTAAATACTTTTGTACATAAATTATATTTTCATTGCAATATTTACATTTAATGCACACACACACCTAAATTCGTATTTTCCAAATAAGCTAAGCTAGCGATAGTTGGCGGATTCCACCTCCCTGCGGAACGATACTCTTGCTTGCACGCTATACTAGTCTCTTGACTCGTGCACTTGCGAGGTTGAATGTGAAATTCAAATCTTTTGATACACCTCAACGACGTGTTATATGTACACCCCAAATTAATATTTTTTTGAAAATCCAAAATTACCCTTTAATAAAATTACTTAAAAGACTAAATAGTTTTTAAGTACACCCACCAATGATCTATTTTCTCATACTTCAAAATAATAATAATATATTTTCTCAAACCCTATATGATGGTCTTTGAATGGATTATCACATTACAAAATCTCTAACGCAGTTGTCATCTACTGCATTATCAATGCTAAAACTTATCTAGTAATCACTGGATTTTGTGACCTGAACATAAAGAAAACAAACGTACATAATATATATGCAACTTCAGATGTCCCTTTATTAAGCATCGATCCAACCAATTTTTTGTCATTTTTTTTTAAACAAGTTAAACAAACCCAAAAACCTATTTTCTGTTTTTAATCTCCTAAATATCCATCAAACACCTCCAATTAATCCAATGAGAAACATCTCTCAAGTGCTACAAACTAGGCTCAATTCAGTCAAAGAAAAAAAAAACGCAATACCACCACAGTAATCCCCTCAATTGCATACAACTAAATTCATCTAGTAATTCACAAACTCACAACATAAAACCGACACTATTGAGGGTAACAGAGCAAACTAATTCGGCTTCGTTTCCACTGAATCCCCCACTTTTAAGTTCACAGGCCAAATCAGATTTCATCAATGTACACTTAAATATGAGCCTTTTCAATTCGGTGAAATATTTGGAGAAGCTTGAGAGAATTTTGAGCTTAAAAAATATTAATGCAATGAAAAACAATGTTTTCAGATAATTTTTAAGTGATCCCAAAAACATTTGCAGGAGTTAGATTATTTATTTGAATAAAAAAAATATCAAATAATAATAAAGCTGATTAATTAGATAACAATTTAGTGGGGTGCAATTAAAAAAAAAACAATACAATAAAATTTTAAAATGGGTATTTTGGGCATTAAGTGGGGTTTATTTACAAAACATAGATTTTTTTAAATATTTTGGGGGTGTACTTATGAAAGGGGTGTACATACGGTTTTTAAGGGGTGTCAATATCGTCATTCTTTACCTCTTCTAACCAGGGGCGGATCTAGAGGGGGGCCGACAGGGGCCATGGCCCCCCCAAGAAATTTCGAAAAAAAAAAATTCAGTTAATAAAAATTTGCAGAATAAGAACTTTTGAGTAGAGGTTAGAGATGAGAGGTTAGACTATTAAAGGCGGGTGAAAGAAATAGAGAGAGAGAACTTGTGAGTTGCGAGAGAGGACTAGAGGAGAAAGATAATATTGGGAAGTGTGTCTGACTTAACGGAACATATATATATATATATATAGTCATGAATTTATTTTCTCTAAATCTCAATATTCTGGATCTATATATATTTCGTATACAAAATGGTTGTGCCGTTAACGGAACATATATATACATATAGTCCTGAATTTATTCTCTTTAAATCTCAATATTATAGTTTTGGATTTATTTTTTATGTACATGGTAGGTGAGCTCAGCCTCCTGGAATTGTTTATTTACAGGACATATATACCGTTCTGGAACTGTTTATTTATGGAACATAACAGGTGAGCTCAGCCTCCTGGAATTGTATATTTACAGGACATATATACCGTCCTGGAACTGTTCATTTTTCGCAATATATGAGATTGGCAAGACTGATGAACCAGAACTTAAAGTTTCTGGAATTATGATATTTAAGTCGGCACGGTTTTGAAAACCGATGAGAAACTGGAGTTCTAGATCCAGTGTTATATTCATGAATGCCTTACGGCATGGTATTGAAAACCGATGAGAACCTGAAATTCTGGATCCAGTGTTATATTCATGAATGACATACTTCATTATTTGGAACCTGAGGTTTCAAATCCACTCAGAATCTGAAGTTTTATATATTATAATTATATATGAACTTACAGTTCATGGTCGAATTGGAAGTTCGAAAAATCATTATGATACATGATTTTATTTTATCTCATACATATCATTCATTTGAGAAAAATGATTTACACATCCAACAGGATGTTATGAGTATCGTAAAAGGGATTTAAGATCCTAAACGAATAATGAAATTGGAATTAATATTTTATCCATTTCATACACATCCAACAGAATGATGTGAGTATCATAAAAAATGATTTAAGATCCTAATGTTTAATGAAATTGAAAATAATATTTTATCCATTTCATACATGCTTGATACTCATGAAGAGCAATATTCAGAGAAGGATCTACACATCAAACATGATGTTGTGAATATCATAAAAATAATTTAAGATCCTAACGTATAAATAAATTGGAATAATATTTTATCCATTTCGTACATACTAGAAAAGAGAGAAGAAAAAGAGGTGTGTGTGCAGAAATTGTATGAAGAACACCACTGCGCAATCTTGATCAAACTTTGATATCTCCCTCGTCTAATATCGGTTTGAGCTGAAATTTAGTCAGCACGTTCTACTCTTGTAGTTCTTGAATCTTGTTGGTGGGATTGTCAATTGGAATTCCCTGTTATGAGTTCTGCAGTTCCGAACATGGCTGGGCAGAAAACAGGGGAGAAAATTCCAGTATTGCGCAGGTTTCATCGAAGATTGATATCTCTTTGATTTGTGGTCCGATCGGATTGCAATTTTTTCAAAACGTTCTTAACTCATTTTTCTACAATATGATTGGTTGGATCGTTGATCGGAAATTTTCTGAGATATACACCTCGAACAGAGCATCCAAGTTTGTAGTATTCTCTCTCTTGTTTCACTTTTTGATATTCCATATTTGTATTAATGGTGTTATGTATAAATATTTGTTGTAAAATAGAAAGCATGGATCCCGGCCATAATTGCTATAGGGATGGGATAATTAAATATATCCATGCAATGATGATAGTGCAACAACTCATACAATTTTGCGGAATTATTATCATCTCAGATGAGATATAAAATGGCATTACAAATAATGTCCATAAAATTCCCATTAGGAAAAATATGTCTTGCCAAAAGTGCAACGACTCACATAATTCTACGGAATCAGAAATATTTTATGAATTCGACTTTGCTGAGAGTAAATGTTATTAATGTATTAGGTCCAACGGATCTGATAGAAAGCTCTGGAAGAGCCATAATATTGTTATCAAACAATACTAAAATATATATCAGGTCCAACGGATCTAATAGAAAGCTCTGGAAGAGCCACGATGTTGTTATCAAACAATACTCAATTATGTATCAATGATACTTGATATTATTCAAAGAACAACATAAAGAAATATGTTTAGTTCAAGGGCATTTAAAGTTAATACCAGATAAAATCTGGCGGATCTGATGGATCTGATTAAAGGCTCTAGAAGAGCCACAATCTTTTTACCAGATGGTATTCAATTGTGTATCAATGATACTTTATATCATTCAAGCAGAACATAAAGAAATATGTTTAGATCAAAGACATATAATTTTATTAATGTCATATTGAGATCATTAATAATAAGAATGTTGAATATCTGTGCGTGATTCAAGCCAGAAGCTGATTATAGAAAAGCTGTGTTCTTTATCATTTGGATTATATTGTTGATCAGAAAAGGGATGTATGTGGATATATTCATCCACCAAATAAAACCATATCATTCTAAAGATGGTTTTGAATCCATATCATTCAAATGGATATATGTGGACATATTCATCCACCAAAGGAACCCTTTCATTATTTTTATGGTTCTAGTTGATGCATCTATGAGATGATCACATGTTTGTGTGTTGTCAAACATCTCTAATTGAGATAGATGTTCAACATCCAGTTTTCATATGTACTTATAATTAGAATGGATAAGCGGAATCACTTATCAAACGTTTCCAGGTAATTACGATAACTTTATTATTTCGATTCAATTACGTATTTCTATATGGGACGTTCTAGTTACATGTTGATGCAGTCATCTATGTCTCACTACATACAATCATTATTTACCATTACAACTTGTAATTGGTCATTGACTTGCTCACATTTTTAAGATATTTGATTGTGTAGTACATCTCCTTATTTCATCTCTATCATGATCTAAGATAAGAATTATATATCATTATGAGATTAATATTGATTTTGATTAATCTCTATTAGATCATTTAAACTTCTGAGAGTTTATATTTTTACGCACAATCTGTATATTATTATATTGATTAATTTTCAAATGGAAAGTTTCTCCAGAAAGAGTAAATGAAAAGTTACTCTTATACAAAATAGAGATACCAGTTCGGTTCTCTATATATAAACGTGTCTCATTTCAATCTTTGTATCACTCAAATATGAAAGATAATTGATCATCAGATAATTATTAATTTGTTACTTGATATATTAAAGGTAACAAGATTTATAAGTTGTCATCTCATAAACCCCGGCCGGGTGATTGTTCCTAAAGACTGATATGAGTAAAAAGCAACAAATAAATCATCTGATACATATTATAATTCATAAGCTTATGAACCTTTTTGAAAGGTATTGTTATCAAGATCCTAATGTAAACAAAACTCGAGTTATAAATAAATCCACTTTCTCTAAATCAACTCTGTAAGAGTCTGACATATTTAATGAGACACAAGTCTATGAAAAGACTAAATTCATTGTAATGGAAGAAATCTCAACAGAGATATAAGTATATTGAAATTGAGAAAATTTCTATACGAGTCTATGAAATGACTAAATCCATTGAAATGGAAAGAAATCTCAACAGAGATACAACTATATTGAAATTAAGAAAATTTCTATAAAATCCATATAGTGACTAAATCCATTGAAATGGAAGAAATCTCAACAGAGATTCAAATATATTGAAATTGAGAAAATTTCTATAAATCATATAAGAGAAATATGAAATCATAAAGAAACAATCATTGATAATGTATTTTTATACACAGTAGCGCTCCTGAAATTATAAACGATAATTATGATATTCATAATATCAATGATTGTATACAAATGGCATGATTAGCCTAAGTGAAAAGAAGCAATTCAAGAAGAATTGACTTCATATGCTAAACATAAATTATTTAGACCAATAGTACTCCAGACACCTGGAGATGTCAAAATAGTTGGATACTAATGGGTTTTTATACGGAAAACGTAATGAGAAAAACGAGATCGTGATATATGAGACACGACTCGTAGTACAAAGTTTCTCACAGAAACTTGGTATTCAATAGTGACGAATACAATTACGTTTCGAATTTTTGATAAATTTGGCTGCCTTTACAAGGCTTGAAATACGTCCTCTAGATGTAGTAATCATTTATCTATATGATTCACTCAATACAGATATTTATAATCCCGGAAGGATTTAAAATGCTAGAAGCATGTAAATCTCGTAATCTGTATTTGATGAACATACAAAAATTCTTATATGGATTAAGAACAATCTGGACGGATGTGTTATAATCGTCTCAGTGAATATCTGATAAAATAAGGGTATAATATTTATATTATATACCCAAGTGTCTTCGCAAAGAAATCAGAATCTGAATTTACTATATTCACAACATAAATTGATGATATGAATTTAATTGGAGCTCCTGGAGAGCTTTTGAAAACTCTTGAATTTTTGGTAAATGGGTTTTAAAATGAAAGACATGGGAAAGGAAATATTATCTCGACCTGAAGGTTGAGCATAGATTAAATGGAATGTTTGTCCATCAATTAGAATATGTTGAAAAGATTCTGAAAAGATTCCATATGGATATTACTCCATAAAGCAAGTCTTTACTTGTACTCTCTCCAATGATTTATGATGTTATTTCATTTCATGAAATAAACATCTGTATACTCTAGTTTAGCAATTTAGAAGATTGTTTTAAAAGAACTTTTATCAGGGGGAGCGTCCCATCAGGGGGAGCATATCAAATGAAGTTTATTAATTATATTGGGGCATATGTGCATTGTACTCTTTTCTTTACAATCAGGTTTTTGTCCCATTGGGTTTTCCTAATAAGGTTTTTAATGAGGCAATTCTCTACGCACACCCAAAAATCATTTGATCTACAAAATCATTATAAATATTACATTGGTTCAATATATCATCGTATATATGTTATCTTGATCAAAAATATCATTGTAAATATTACTTTGATCTTGCTAATCATCGTATATATATTACCTTGATCCAAAAGATCATCATAAATATTACTTTGATCCGACAGATCAATGGATATATTTGCTCAGGTTTTTATCCCACTGGGTTTTTCCTAGCAAAGTATAATTATGAGAAATGTTTTGAAGAAAACATTAACTATTAACATATTTGCATTGTACTCTTTTTCCCTTCGATCAGGTTTTGTCCCACTGGGTTTTCCTGATGAGGTTTTTAACGAGACAATCAAGATGAGCAAAGTTCTGAGCGGACAAATGTACACTATACTCTTTTTCCCGTAGATCAGGTTTTGTCCCACTGGGTTTTCCTGACAAGTTTTTTAACGAGATAGTTTTGAGAGCATCCAGCATCACAAGATCCAGGAGATCATTGTATATATTTTACTTAGGTTTTATCCCATTGAGTTTTTCCCTAAAAGATTAATACATGTGGTATAAATCCAAGGGGGACTGTTATATTAATATATGTGGCTTTTACCACATGTGTTATATACTCAAATATCCTATAAAATATCACACAAATATCACTCAAATATCCTACATTACTACACACTAGATCTCTCTTACCTATATCTCCCACTTGCCCATCTCTCTCCCCTACATCCACCTCCTAAAAGACTCTCCACTTGACCCCCACTTGTTTAAACTCATCATCATCTGTCAAGTGGTGCCCATATGCCTATATATATGTTTGATTTCATTTGTAAAGATTGATGAGCAAAAAGGCTCCCAAAATTCAATAAAAATTATATATGTTCAGTGTTCTCTCTCGCCTCTCTCTCATATCATCGCTCTTCCTCTGATCTCTTATTTCTTTATTTATTATTTATTAATTTACAACATTAGAATATTAATTTTAATAAATTTTGATGCACAACTGTGTTCCGGACTGAAAGCTGATGAATGATGATGCAGGAAGTAATGCAGAAGATCTTATCAGTTATTACCAAAAGATAGTACCCACAACATTTTTATTGCATATTAATTCAACAATCAATTTATCTTGAAAAAACTAAATGAAACATTTGTAGATATTGGATACATTATATAGATATTGGAAAGAAGGTACGTTCCAAGGATTTTCGTACATTATATTCAAATATTCAATCAATTTCCAAACAATAACCAGCGAGCACAAGAGTGCATTCATCAATGAAAGAAATGCAAGATTTAGATATCAAATTCATCAATCAAGGACACTCCATGCATGGTTTCTAATATTAGGGAATTTTTGTTTTTAACCACAAACGAATTTTTATTTATTAATAACCATTTTTTTGTAAAATTACTGGAAAGCCCTCATATAAAAACCTCCCCAAAACTCTCTCTCTCTCCTTCTTTTCTCTCTTTCTCCTTCTCTCTCCTATGCTCTTTCTCCCGATCTGCTCTCTCTCCCTCACGGAGCTCTTGGGGACGACGCCTGGACCAGCGGACCGCCGGACGTGGTGAACCAGCGGCGCACGAATGCACCGCCTGGTCGTTGCACGAACCAGCGCCGCTGGTTCGTGCGACGACCAGGCGGTGCCTTCGTGCGCCGCTGGTTCACCACGTCCGGCGGTCCGCTGGTCCAGGCGTCGTCCCCAAGAGATCCGTGAAGCGATCTCGGTCTGCAATTAAAAAAAGAAATCATAAAAACCTAAACCTAATTTGAGGAAGATGAAAAGGAAGAAGAAGAAGAAAAGGGGGAAAAAAAACCTAAGTCTAATTTCAATTTAGTCCATATTTCAAGTTTCAATATTTTCAATTTAGGCACAATTTCAAGTTTGGACATTTCAATTTAGTCCTGATTTCAAGTTTGAACATTTTCAGTTTAGTCATGATTTCAAGTTTCAAGGTTTTAAAAAAAGAAACTAATTTCAGGGGTAATCTTGTAATTTATGGATATACACTGAAATTATTTTAAAAAAGTGGCTATTAACAATTAAAATTTCAAAAGTGGTTAGTAACAAAAGTTTAATAATTCACATGGCTATTTATGGTTTTCTCTCTTTTTAAATTTCAAATTTTAAGGGTATTTCTGTCCAAAAGTGGTAAAATGTAACGAAAACAATAAAAAATAAACTTGTGGGTAAAAACAATAAATCCATAAATTTTTTGGTTCTTTTTGAATTCACCCCTATATATAATTCTCTCCTGAAATTTTTGACAAAAATTTCAGAACTGACCTGACTAGAGAAGAACCCTATATAAATATATAAACAAATAAAGTTTGGACTTCTGCGGAAACGGATAGAGGGCTTTTGTGTGTACATATATAGTTACCAGTAATCTTCTTTGAGATGAGGGATTTCAGACATGATTCACAACAATATCTTGTTTTGAGAACGGTAATTGGTCTTGTTTCTCTTATTTATTGTTCAAACATGGCCACCTGACTATTGTTTGTTTCGGGAATATTTATTCCGCACACAATAGCCAGAGGTCATGTTTGAATAAGTAAAATAAGAGAAGTAGAAGCAACTCAGAGATAAAGAGAGGCTGTGGGTTCGAGTCTATCTCCCAATATAATATTTATTTAAAAAAAAAAAAAAAAAAAAGGTAGAAGCAACTCAGAAGACATTTGAAAAAACCTTGTAAAATAATATATAGGTATTAGGAAGGATATCAATTCACCACGCATTTCAGAAATCTCTTAATTAGTACAATTACATTTGATTGTGCAAATTAACTTTGATTGTATTTCCTTGTACAGTGGTATATTGACGTCCTTAACTTTAGGGTCTGTTATCTCCATTCTATGTATAGCAATCAAATACATTGGATATATACAATGGAATGGATATCAGAACATTTTTATATACTCTAATTGACTTTGATTGTATTTCGTTATATTGATGTTCTTAACTTTAGGGCCTGTTATCTCCTTTCTATAGAGCTGTCAAATACATTGTATATATACAATGGAATGAATATCAAAGTATTATGTTCATCATAAATTATCCTCTTTAATAGGATTTGGATCCTTTATTGATCTGATCTTTATCTTAATCTGAATAGATATTATGATTTATGTAATCAATGGCCGAGATTTATTTCTTTTATTTATTTCACTTTCATTATCTTTAAATGCAGGTATTATCTTATAGTGTGACGAGATGAAATTGGTTTAGTGGTATACTCTTCACGTCTACACCACAAGATTATGAGGTCAAGTCCTCACCCTCCCTAAAAACTTTGAATATATATAATACTTAAAAAAAAAAAAAAATGAAAGTGATTTAGGCCAGACAAAGATCAATACTCGAAAGGATTCAAATTCTATATTATTGAGGCAGTTGAAGAGCCTGCTATGTTTCCTGTGATTTCTTATTTTAATTTGTAATTATTTCAAAGGTAATTAAAGTGTATGTAATACTTGATTACATGGTACTCAGTCCCAGACCAAATCTGAGAGTCACTGACTCACTGAGTGCGCTGAATTAGTTTATATTCATAAACCAAATATAATTTCTTAAAATTTTCCTGAACTGGCTATGCATCATCATAATATATCTCTTCAGTTTTTTTTCGGATGACATGTTTTGTTTTGTATTTTCTTTTTTTGAACAACTAGTTCCAGCACATGTAACCCAGATTCTCTGCATTAATGTACACTGACTTTGTTTCATTTAACATGAAGAATTGTATATACAATTAGTAAATAATGCATTTCAAATTTCAATTGAGCACAACCAAAACAATTATATTACCAATTACGTACTGCAGACAAACAGAAACCAAATTATTATCGGGGAGTAAAAAAAGAGCAATCACAAAAAATACAACCCCATGACATGTCTACTTGTCCTCTTTATCTTCAAAATAAATTTAATTCAATTACCTTATTGTACAAACTTCCAATTTTAATTTATGAAATATGATTTGATAATCGATAGCCCCAAACAACTAAACAAGGCTGCTAGTGTGAAACTAACCCAATTTGTTTTATTTCAAATAAAGCAATCAAAAGCTGCATGTACATGAGATTGAGATATTATTAGAGCCCTATAATATTTCCTTTCATGGGGTGATCAGATTCAATAATGTTGTCAATAAGACCTTAAATTCATATGTTTTAAATTCAATTATTTATATTTTATAGTCCACATAAATATATATATATATATATTTGACAATATTTATTCATTCAACACCATATATTTTTTTGAAAGCTTTCGTCATTGGTAGGATTCGAGCCGCTGACCTGAAGTCATTTGCCTGAACTTTAAGCTTATCCATCTACCGGTTGAGCTACGCCTCTATTGTCAGTCCACATCAATATTAATTTTGCCCGTATATTGTTGAAATTATTTGAAGTTCTGAACTTGTTAACTCTCTCTCTCCTGTAAATATCATTTTCATTTACTTAATTACTTTAAATATGTTAATAGTGAGTTGTCACCATACCTGTATTATGCAAATATTTTTAAAAATTGGGAAAAAAGTCTCGATGCTGTTATACTGTTAAGTCTTTATATATATGCTTATATATGCTTTTCATAGAAACTATCACGTAAGCCAGATTGAATAAGCAAGAAATTCATTAAAAATTATATAATATATATATATATATATTATTTTACCTTTTATATTTAAAATATTTTTTAAAAAATGTTATATATATATATATATTATTTTACCTTTTATATTAAATATATATATATATATTACGGTTCAAATGGGGCGGGTCGGGACAAAAGGGACCGTTCCATACCCGATTCGGTAACCGGGCCGGGTCAAAACTTTGCCACAAACCCGTCCCGTTACCCGTTTTTACTACCCCAAACATATCCCTAACGGACCAGGCCCTGTGAGTTTGGGGCGGGTAGGGGATTTTTGCCTCCTCTAACCATAAGATTGTGAGTTCGGGTCTTCCCCTCCCAAAAAATAAACCTCGAATTTATGTAAAGTATAGTTTATGATTAAACTAATAATCTTATAAGGCCCTCTTCTAATTTATAATTGGACATTTTCAATTCAACTTTTTTCTGATGAATATATTCTAATCTGATGAATATACTGTGACACGAAAGTGTGAAATATCTGTCCAAAAAAGTGTGAAATAATTTTAAGTTAAAAAGTTAGAAAAAATAAAAGGAGGTGGTTGGATCTGTATCGTTGAGATCTCCATCACAATGGAGATCGTTTCCAATGCGTAATGGAGTGCGGTGGGTCAACCGGTGACGGAGATCCATCTCTTGTTTTTGTTTTTGTTTTTTTAGATTTTTTTTAATTATAATTTTTTTCTTCAATTTTTTATTTTATTTTATTTTATTGTAATTTGATCACCGCCACCCATATTTGAGATGGATGGTGGTGATCCGTCTATATATATATATATATATTTATAATTTTCTTTATATAAATAGATCCCATATTTGAGATGGATGGTGGTGATCCGTCTATATATATATATATTTATAATTTTCTTTATATAAATAGATCTCCACCTATATATATATATATAATTTTCTTTATATAAATAGATCTCCACCGTCCATCTAAGATTTGGACCGTGGAGATTTAATTTTTTTTTTTTTTCCTTTTGTATTATATAAATATTTGTTATAAAAAAAAATTCTATGTATTGGTGTTAACGCGTGAAATTTTTCTTTGTTTAAAGATAAAAATACCATTGGAACCCTTAAATTTGACTAACCGAGGGACCAAATTGATGGATTTACGAAAACATGAGGACCAAGAGCCACCAAAAAAGGAAAGATAGTTAAAAAACATATATTTCATGACAAGCCAAAGACCACGTTCATAAAATCCCAAAAAATAACTTAATTTATCCAACAACAATTCAGCTTATCAGTTGGGATATATCTGCAGAGATCAAACATTTGTTTGTTTGTTTCTTTTTTTTTTTTCCTTCAAATATATAGCCAATTCCATTATTTGACATCGCAAAATCCATTCTTGTACCTTACAATAAATAACCTCTTTTGCACCATTAACATCACCACATTGCATCAACTAGTGCTGGCAAAACGGGCCGGGCCTGGCTTAGCCTGTTTAGGTTGCATGCCCAGGCCGGCTCAGCCCACCGACTTAACAGGCCAGGCCCAAGCCTGTTAAGCCAGCATGCTGTGCTGGGCCCATGTGGTACGACCCTAAAATAAATTTGTAAAAAATGAATTCTAGTGGGCCCTAACAGGCCGGCCCACGGGTGGCCTGTTATGGCCCATTAGAATTCAAAATTTATTTATTTTTTAAAAAAATTTGAATTGAAGGGTGGCTTTTGTAATTAACCAGGCGAGGGGAATCCAAAACTTTTAAAAATTACATTTATTTTAATCTTACCCCCATCACCCTCACCTCATTCTATACATTTTCTCTACTTCCCTACTCTCTTATTCTTTCTATTCTCTACAATCTCCAACATCTCTCACTCACTCTTTCAACTATTTTGTAATTTATTTTATTTATTTAATATATTATATACTATATACTATTATACTAATATACTATACACTATACATTATATATTATATACCTCCCACTCTCTAGTCTCTACATATTCTAAGGCTCTTACTCTAAGGTATTGTCTTTTTTTATTTTATTTTTTTATTTTTTATATTTACTTTCATTTGTTATTTAATTATTAAATATTATTAATATGTTTATAACTAATGTTATTATTTGTTATGTTCTTAGGTATCTAATTGATTAATTGGATACCTAACAACTAGCCGACGAGCTAAGGTTTTTTTGTTTTTTTGTTTTTTTTTTTCTTTTTTCCGATTGCACTCTTTTTCTCTTACCAAGTTTTTATCCCATTGGGTTTTTCTTGGTAAGGTTTTTAACGAGGCAGTCATGATTTGTAATTTATACTTTTCCCTACAAATTTAATACGAAATTACAAAAATATTATTCATCGAAAACTAATCAAGTGTTGTATGAAATGAAAAATGTTATATTTCATATTAAAAGTATTACATTAATAATTACATAAAATTATTACAGTGTATTAAAAATAAAATTGTATAAATAAAATGTTTAAAAATTAAAAATAAAATAAAATAAATTTCGAAGTCCGTTGGGCCCAGCCCGTTAAGGCCTTAACGGGCCGGCCCGTTACAGGCCCCGTCTGGCACGCCCCCACATAGGCCACGTGCCTAGGCCGGCCCACCCCTCCCCCCAATAGGCTGGCCCGACCTAGCCTGTTACCCTAACAGGCCATGCCTGGCCCGACCCATTAAGCTAACGTGCCTAACGGGCCGGGCTGGCCTGTTTTGACACCACTAGCATCAACCCAACAATCATACTATAGAATGTGAAAATATATCATGTTCATGCATTCTATTTAATAAATATATAGCTTTGTTGAACAAGTTAACAACCCATTTTGAATGTAAAGCCAATCAGCATGTGGCATTTCATTGAACAGATGGTTGCCATGATACTGAAGATGAAGCAGGGGTTCCTAGCAACATCTTCAATATCGGGCAAGGAAGGAAGTGTTGGCCTTTGAACACAATAAAATAAAATCAATTCAAAATCAATTAATGAATCTATCTCTACATAATAAATTTGTTAGTTTTCATGACTAGTTTTTTCATTTCCTTAAGATTTAGTTCGATGTCAATCTTTGAGAATTAATAAAATAGTTTAGAGATAAATTATAGGAATAAAGTGATAAAAGATATTGTAAGGTTAGTGTTGGTATTATAAATGGTGTGGATAGTAATAACTAATTTTAAAAAAATTATTAGGGGTGTAGAGAGTAATGGGTGTGGGAAGAATTTTTTAAGAAATTTTGATGCACAACTGTGTTCCGGACTGAAAGCTGATGAAGGATGATGCAGGAAGTAATACAGAAGATCTTATTAGTTATATGAGGAAATAGGGGTATATAGCACTTTTTCAAAATGGATTTGTATAACTACAACCACTTTAATAACTCATGTTTTAATAGCACCAAAAATGGAATTTGGACAAAAATACCCCCCAGCTTCTTTTATTTTCTCTTATGTATCGTTCATCTTCTTTCTTCTTCCTTTTTTCCCAAACCTCCATTGATGGAGCTTCAATGGAGGTGCCACCGCCAATCGGTGAGTTGATCGATAAAACCACCGGCAAAACATCCGTCGTGCGCCACCGGTTGTAACGGAAGTATCCATTTTCAATTTTGAGCTGTATGGAGAGAGAAACGAAGATCCGAATCGTCTCCGAATCTTCATCGTCAGATCTACGACGATCCGTCGCAAATCCAACAAAACCGATGACGCCAATGAACTCGACGTCGTCCAATCTTCCAGATCCGACTATCTTCGGAGTCAACCGGCGCCGTCGTCGGCACTGTCACCATTGATGGAGGTCGAACGAATAAGTCTCGAACAAACTTGAATTAAGTCTGAAACGCATCAATAAGTCTCGAAAACTCATCAATAAGTCTCGAAAAAAACTTAAAATAAGTCTCGAATTTAACCCAATAAGTCTCGAAACTGCAAATAAGTCTCGAATTTTTGAGAAAAAAAAATACAAAGGAAAAGAGTAAGTGGGGGTATTTTGGTCTCGTCACCTATTTTGGTGCTATTAAAACATGACTTATTAATGTGGTGCTATTTGCACAAGCCCTCCCCTAAAAAGTGCTATTTAATTTTTGAACCCATAGTTATATTACCAAAAGATCGTTCCCACACCATTTTTATTGCATATTAATCCAACAATCAAATTATTGAAAGAACTAAATGAAACATTTGTAGATATTGGATACATATATAGATATTGTTGATACATTATATAGATATTGGAAAGAAGGAACATTCCAAGGATTTTCGTACATTATATTCAAATATTCAATCAATTTTCAAACAATTGTAAGAATTTAATGTGACTCGCATGACAGATGATATATGCAAGATTTTGATATCACATTCATCAATCAAGAACATTCCATGCATGGATTGATGGATTAACAATAGGATTTAGACATGCAAATTATTATTAAACTATGATGTTAAATTATCAGACAACTAAATTAATATATCTGATAGTTTATATATATCATATGTGTCATGCGGGTCACATTAAATTCTTATATTCTCCCACTTGACCCATGTGACATTACATTCACGGTTTAATAATATATATATATATATAATGTGCACAATAATATTAGGTTAAATCATCTGCTATTGCTATAACGTTATATCAAGTTAAAAAGAAAAATAATGAGAGTCATGGCGGTTGTATGTCATTGTTTCGACATAGTCCCTTCCAAGTACCACTTCATTAGTTTTCTACTTAACATGATCTGTAATGAGATTTATAATAATGGTCCAACTTTAATGTCTTTGTTAAAGACAATTCCTATTATCATTCATCAAATTCAATCATGTATACAAAATAGAAAATAGGATAAATCATAAACAATTAAGTGCGCTCAGAGTGTCAATATTATTAAAAACCATAAAAGTCATAATACAATTATCAATAATGACGTCCAATAATACCCATTCTTTCAACATGCTCAGTAAATGTCTTTGGTGCTAATCCTTTAGTTAATGGATCTGCAACCATAAGATTTGTGCTAATGTGTTGAATTGACACTCTTTGTTTCTGAACTTCTTCTTTGACGGCAAAGTATTTTATCTCCATATGTTTAGCACCCTTCGAATACTTGTCGTTCTTAGAGAAGAAAACTGCTGCGACATTATCACAGTAAATTTTCAGCGGCCTGGCAATTTTGTCAACTATCTCAAGTCCTGAAATAAAGTTCTGCAACCATAATCCTTGAATTGTGGCCTCAAAGCACGCCACAAATTCAGCCTCCATAGTGGATGCAGCAATGATGGACTGCTTCGCACTTTTCCATGAAATTGCTCCTCCGGCTAAAAGGAACAAATAGCCAAATGTGGATTTCCTAGTATCGACACATCTAGCGAAATCTGAATCTGAATCTGAATATCCAATCACCTCTAGTTGATCAGATCTTCGATAAGTGAACATGCGATCTTTCGTTCCTTGCAAGTATCTTAAAACTTTCTTTGCAGCCTTCCAATGATCCAATCCTGGATTACTTTGATGGCTGCCCAACGTCCCGACAGCAAAACTGATGTCTGGTCTAGTACAAGTCTGTGCATACATTAAGCTCCCAACAATGGATGCATAAGGAATCCCCTCCATTTGTTTGTGTTCCAATTCATTCTTTGGACATTGTTTAAGGCCAAATTTATCTCCCTTCTGAATTGGAACAACACTAGCTGAACATTTTGCCATCGTAAATTTCTCTAGAACTTTATTTATGTATGCTTTTTGAGACAACCCTAGCAGTCCTTGTGATCTATCACGGAATATTTCAATTCCAATCACATAGGTTGCCTCTCCCCTATCTTTCATTTCAAAGTTCTGAGAGAGAAATTTCTTGGTTTCATGTAACAAACCAAGATTATTAGAGGCAAGCAAAATATCGTCAACATATAAAACCAAAAAAATAAACTTGCTCCCACTGACCTTCATATATATACACCGATCAACAGTATTTTCTTTAAAACCAAAAAAAGTTATGGTATTATTGAACTTAATATACCCTTGTCGGGAAGCTTGTTTAAGCCCATCTATTGACTTCTTTAGCTTACACACCATGTGTTCCTTTCCTTTAATTAGAAAGCCATCAGGTTGGTCCATGTAAACCTCTTCTTCTAAATCCCCATTCAAAAAAGCAGTTTTCACATCCATTTGATGCAACTCTAAGTCATAATGAGCCACTAATGCCATAATAATTCTAAGAGAGTCCTTTTTAAAGACTGGTGAAAAAGTCTCTTTATAATAAATACCATCTTTATGAGTAAAACCTTTGGCTACAAGTCTGGCTTTATATCGTTCTATATTGCCCTTTGAATCACGTTTGGTCTTAAAGACCCATTTACACCCGACTCTTTTACAACCTTTCGGCAATTCAACAATATCCCATACTTGATTTTGATCCATAGATTTAAGCTCATCTTCCATGACATCAATCCATTTAATAGAATTAGCACATTTTATGGCTTGTGAAAATGAAATTGGATCATTATCAAATCCTAAATCGAATTCTGACTCTTGTAGATAAACCACATAGTCATTAGAAATAGCAGATCTCCGTTCTCTTTCTGATCTTCTCAATGTTATTCCTTGTAGCTCAACTACTGTAGGCTCATTATTGGCAAGTTCTTCAGTGACTAGTTCTTCATTTGTTTGATGTTCTTGACTATTGTTAGATTGTACAACGACTGTAGGAACATCAACTTTAGAAGGTATGGGTAAAGGAACTTCTACCCTTACTTCTTGAATAACCACAGTGCACGGTTCTCCACTCCCACTAGTCTCACCATTCTCAATGAACCTAGCATTTCCAGTTTCTACAATTCTTGGACTATGGCTAGGACAATAAAATCTATACCCCTTAGATTTTTCAGGATAACCAATGAAGAAACCACTAGTTGTCCTTAAATCTAGTTTCTTTTCATGTGGATTGTAAATTCTTACTTCCGCCGGGCAACCCCAAACATGAAGGTGCCTTAAACTTGGTTTCCTACCAGTCCAAAGTTCAAAAGGAGTCTTTGGAACTGCTTTACTTGGAACTCGATTCAATAAATACATGGCGGTTTTCAATGCATGTGTCCACAACGATATGGGTAAATAAGAGTAACTTAACATACTCCTAACCATATCCATCAATGTACGGTTACGTCTTTCTGCAACACCATTTTGTTGCGGTGTGCCTGCTATAGTGTATTGAGCACATATGCCATGACTTTCAAGGAATTTAGCAAACGGACCAGGACATTGCCCTGATTCATTATACTTTCCATAATATTCACCCCCTATATCTGACCTAACGATTTTCACCCTTTTATCTAATTGCCTTTCAACTTCTTTAATGAATATCTCAAGGGTATCCAATGATTGAGATTTTTCTTGCAATAAATAAATATAACCGTAACGTGAAAAATCATCAATAAAGGTGATGAAATATTTTTCTCCACCAAAAGATGGAACATCAAAAGGTCCACATATATCAATGTGTATTATCTTAAGAAGCTGTGTGCTTCTTGTAGCTCATTTCTTAGTATGTTTAGTTTGTTTTCCTTTGATACAATCTATACATACTTCTAGATCAGTAAAATCCAATTTTGGAAGGATTTCATTTTTCATTAATCTTTCCATTCTTTCTTTGGATATGTGACCTAAACGTTTATGCCACAAGTAAGTAGAATTCTCATTAAACAAACCACGTTTGGAACCAACATTACAATGCGAGGTCAATAAAGTTTCAACAAATAAATTATTAAGATTAAACTTATACAATCCATTACATAATATGCCAGAACCAAGAAGTTCATTATTCTTAAACAAACTAAAAGATCCAAAACCAAACTTAAAAGAAAATCCCACCGTGTCAAGTCTTGGCAAAGAAACTAAATTGCAAGAAAATGTGGGTACATAAAGGGTTTGAAACAAATCTAAATAATGCCCAGTGTCTAAAATCAAACGATAAGTGCCAATGCCTTCAACTAGAGCTTTGTCTTGATTTCCTATGAACACTAAGTTTTCATTTGGGTTTATAGTTTGGATCTTAAGGAATCCCTGCATCGTATTGGAAATGTGAGTTGTTGAGCCCGAATCAATCCACCAAGTATTAAAAGGAACATCAGTTAAGTTTGATTCAAAACATACAAAAGCACAAGGCTTACCTTTCTTTTCAAACCAAGCCTTACGTTTCAGGCAATCCTTCTGATAGTGTCCAATTTTCTTGTAGAAGTGACACTTATCATTCTTGTATTCCTTCTTATGGATTTGACCAGCTTTAGAGGATTCGTTCAATTCATGTAATCCTTTCTTCTTGCTTTTTCCAGGCTTCTTTTTAAAACTCTTTCCAGCTTCTTGACCGTTAACAAAATGAACAGAATGAGTCTTTTGATTTTTTAACCTTGTCTCCTCTTGAACAAGGATACTAGCTAATTCATTAACACTCGACTTGTCCTTAATAGTGTTTGTAAGGATTCCCATTTGGTGATTGGCTAGTTTCGTGGACAAACCACATGTTGGGGTTGATGTAAGGGTAGCCTAGGAATTGGTGATCATTCAACGGCCCTCTCAAGACCTCAAGAGAAGAAGCACAAAAGGTATATTCTAGTGCTTACTTGCTTTGAAGAGATCTAGTTGCACACACACACAACTCATGCATATCTCTTATTCTTGTATGTTGTGTGTTTTATATGTGTGCATTCTTAATTGTTGAATATCTCTTCATGCATGATTATTTAATTGCATCTATCTCATTAAAATGCTATGATATGTTTAGGCATTAGGATGCAAAGTCATGAATTTTATTCATGCTTATTTGAATTGATTGCATCTTGTTCTATGATAATGCCATGACATGATAGACATTAGGATGCATTCAATTCCCACACTTGCACTTCATGTTTGTTAGCTTTAAGTGTGATGTAATTCGTTTCCGTTTGAGTGATCGGAAACGTCCGTGCTTGCATGATGGTGTGCATGTCTTAGCACGATGGTTGACCACTTGAGAATGTCTCATTCTTCTCTTGGATAAATGGTAGATTCGGTTTGGTTATTTGGAGTGAAGTGTCTAGGTTCAAAATATTGGATTTCAATGATTTAAATGTTTTTCAAAACTGACATTTGATGGTCTTGTGACCATAACTTTTTACACAAAGTTTCAAATTGAGTTTTGTAAAGTTATGGACAAACTAGACACTTATACCTTTCCAACGGTATATTATTCGTAATATTTTATGACCGTTTGGATTGCTTTTGAAATCTCCAAAGTAACCACTAAAACAGGGCATCACAGCTGTTATCCGTATCTGACCTTTGGTCACTCACATGACCATAAATTTTTCTACAGACATAAAAATGTCCTTCTGTAAAAACGAGTAGAAAGTAGACATCCATACCTTTCCAACGATATATTATACGAAAGATTTCGATGTCGTTTGGTCATGTTTCGGAGTGCTCGAATCTTGAGATACTGCACTGTCGCGTGTACCGCGAAAATGCCCATAGTTTTTCTAATTCTTCCAAAACGACATAGTTTCACTTGGGCACTATAAATACATATCTTTCTCATCATTTTGAGGGTTGAGCCACAAAATGAAACCCTAGAGAGAGAGGCTCCATATTCTTGAGAGAGAAAGCACCAAGATTGCTTCTTAACTCTCTAAACCCAAAACCCATCTCCATCTTGCATCATTCAACATCATTTGAGCATGGGTCTTCTTCAACACACATGGTATGATTTGTTGAACACTAATCTCATCTAATTTTAGTGTTTTACTTATCAATTTTATCTCTTATATTACTTGTATGTGTTTAGATTAATTTCTACATACATGATTGAGATTATGTGTTGATTGAGTTATTTTGTGATAGCTAGGATTGTTCATGTTTATCTAACATCTAGCTAATTGATCTCATTAAGATGATTGAGATTATTTGTGATAGCTTTGTATCTAGGATTGGTTATCCTTTACTTAGCTAAAGTTGTATGCCATGTCATATAGCTATTTTCATATCTAGGATTGATTTTATTGTCATCATATAATCCTAGGTAAGCATCTAGAGTACCCTAGCTCTTCTTGCATATTTGGATATCATTGCATATTCACTTAGGTTGTTTTATCTCTTCATTGAGAATTTAAGTCTTGTTGGCTAAGGTTGCTTAGGCCACAAGCAATATGGACTAGAGCCACTTTTAAAGGCCCGCGTGGTAGAAGTGGGGGGTTACAGACCGGAGTGTTAGACGAGGTCTACATAGGTTGTAAACTTCATTTCAATTAGTGGATTTCGAGGTTCAAGTGTGGCGCACTAAACAGCCCGTGGTTTTTTCTCAGTGGTTGGGTTTTCCACGTATACATCAAGTGTCATTTATAATTCCGCACCATATTACACTTGTTGTTTTTATATTGACCATTAGGGGCTTTTTCAGAATATTGACCATTAGGGGCTTTTTCGGAATATTGACCTTAAACGAAAATTGGGTGAAAATCAGTTAAAATCTATTCACCCCCCCCCCCCCCCCCCCTCTAGATTAATATTTGTATGCACACTGTGTTTATTTGTGAACTTTCAATTGGTATCAGAGCGGGTTCCTAGATATACTTAGGGTGTTGATCTTTTCGGAGAAGTAAGTCTTGTGCGATAGACCGAGATTAGGTCGTACACCGGGATTAGGTGGTCACATGAGCAAATTGGACTAGATCCACTTTTACAGGCCTGCGGGTAGTGGTAGTGGGATATTGGTCGGGATTAGGCCGTCAAATCAGGATTAGGTTGTATACGCTATCACAATTAGTGGATTCGAGGTTCGAGTGTGGCGCACTTACCAGCCCGTGGTTTTTCCCGTGAGGGTTTGCACGTAAATATCAAGTGTTATTTAAATTCCGCACATATTACACTTGTTATATATATTGACTAGTTTGGGGCATTTTCGTAATCTTGACTTAATGCGAAAATTGGGTAAAATTTGTTAAAATCTATTCATCCCCCTCTAGATTAAGCATTTAGGTGATCCTAGCTCATTTTGGTGTGTTTTGCATTTTGTATGTATTTGATTGATTTCATACATTTTACATTCTTCTCATTTGCATTCATTTGACTCAAACACTATGAGTGAATTTGAGAGAGAAGAAATTGACTCCGATGAGGAGATGTCCCTCTAAGGTAAGAGAGGAGAATAATAAAAGGGCGTTGCTCAATCTCATCACCAAGAGCTCCAAGCCCAAGCCTTCCTCAATCTTGGTCTAACCAACCAAGAAGGCTAACTTCCTTTAACCTCAAATCCATCAAGGGAAGTGTTCAATCATGCAAGCTCAACCGAGCAAGCAACATTGTCTTGTTCATCAACAAAGGAGGAGAGATCCTATCCAACAAACAAGACAACCACAATGACAAGGGAAAGCACGTATGCATGCTCAAGGGAATGGTATGATTTCTAACCTTATCCCCACTTATCATTTTTGTGGTATTGATGGTCATGTTAGACCAAGTTGCTTGCATTACATTGAAATGTGTAGACTTAAAATGCATGATTGAAAAGAAAAAGGCTAGAGCTAAGATGCATGATCATTTGCCATCTAGAACTCTAGAACCTTTGACCACTAGGGATGTAATTGAGACACCTAAGTTGATTAGAAATGATGAACCCGCTTGCTACGAGACTAACAAGTCTCCAATAGGTTCAACTAGGTCCAATGGACTTAGTAGGTCTTTAGGACCTCATGCCCTTCATTGAAGCGGTATGGTATTTTGACCCCATATGGGGAACTCAAGCAAAGAGAGCAATTGCATACTTGTTGCATGCTAAAATTTGAAAAATTTTATGCTTCTTTATTAATTGCTTGAGTAGCTTGGTTACACATGTGCTTACATGTTTTTATTTAAATAAGTGTGAACAAATGCTTGTATTGCAATCCATGTCATATTTATGTTCAAACATGCATTTTTGGACTAGGAGATATCTACATAGGAAGTACTCTTTAAATGACCTATAATGATCTTCATGACATGATGATTGCTTATTGATATGCTTAAAAAATGATAAAGCATGAAAATGTTTTTGACATGCTCAAATGTAAAAAAGCATGAATTGATGATTGCTATTCTTAAATGCAAAAATAATGTGTGAAAAGCAATTGAGACTCAAATGAAAATCAATATGTCTCTCTTTCTTTACTTGTGAAACATGGCTACTATCATACGGGTATCTTACCCGGAAAAATCAAATAGGGTGCAAAAAGTCACTCATGCCATGTTTTGCTTGTAAAGTTGGATATAGTGCTCTAAAATGAATTCAATGAATTTTCTATATCCTTGCTTTTATTCATGACAAATGGTGAAATTGGTTTGAATTCTTTAAGGAAACCTTTGTCATTTGCTTTGCCAAATACCATTGTTTTTGGATTTGAATGCAACATGTCTTGCATACAAAGCATATTAATCACACATTTTTTATGAAAATAAATCTCCTCGTTCTCTCCAATTAATTGAGTTGCATAAAGTGCATTTTATGATGCATAAAGTGCATTTTATGATTATGCAAATAACTTGTATGCTACTATATCTCTTTGCTACAAGTGACCCGGGTGAGAACTACTCCTTTGCCCATCTCATGACAAAAAGGGGGAGTAGTATATAGTTAGGGGGAGAATGCTAATTGCTAAATTGTTGTAGCATTCGCATGATTGGGGAATTTACTTTTGATAGGAGAGTGAGGGGGAGCATTTGCATTACAAACACATTGCATGATCTTGTGCTTAAATTCTTAATTGCAAATGCTTGTTTTATCTCACATGATTAATCTCACACATACTGGTATTGAAAGTATAGAAACTTTGTTGGTGAAGGATTGATTGTTCTACAAGAAATTGAAGACTTGAAGATATAGCTTTTAATCATCTCTTTGTAATGTAGAAAATCCCTTTAGTTTCTATTTTTTTTGTGAGGATTAATGTGAGTGGTGTTTTGTCACGAAATAGCCAAAGGGGGAGATTGTAAGGATTCCCATTTGTTGATTGGCTAGTTTCGTGGACAAACCACATGTTGGGGTTGATGTAAGGGTAGCCTAGGAATTGGTGATCATTCAACGGCCCTCTCAAGACCTCAAGAGAAGAAGCACAAAAGGTATATTCTAGTGCTTACTTGCTTTGAAGAGATCTAGTTGCACACACACACAACTCATGCATATCTCTTATTCTTGTATGTTGTGTGTTTTATATGTGTGCATTCTTAATTGTTGAATATCTCTTCATGCATGATTATTTAATTACATCTATCTCATTAAAATGCTATGATATGTTTAGGCATTAGGATGCAAAGTCATGAATTTTATTCATGCTTATTTGAATTGATTGCATCTTGTTCTATGATAATGCCATGACATGATAGGCATTAGGATGCATTCAATTCCCACACTTGCACTTCATGTTTGTTAGCTTTAAGTGTGATGTAATTCGTTTCCGTTTGAGTGATCGGAAACGTCCGTGCTTGCATGATGGTGTGCATGTCTTAGCACGATGATTGACCACTTGAGAATGTCTCATTCTTCTCTTGGATAAATGGTAGATTCGGTTTGGTTATTTGGAGTGAAGTGTCTAGGTTCAAAATATTGGATTTCAATGATTTAAATGTTTTTCAAAACTGACATTTGTATGGTCTTGTGACCATAACTTTTTACACAAAGTTTCAAATTGAGTTTTGTAAAATTCTGGACAAACTAGACACTCATACCTTTCCAACGGTATATTATTCGTAATATTTTATGACCGTTTGGATTGCTTTTGAAATCTCCAAAGTAACCATTAAAACAGGACATCACAGCTGTTATCCGTATCTGACCTTTGGTCACTCACATGACCATAAATTTTTCTACAGACATAAAAATGTCCTTCTGTAAAAACTAGTAGAAAGTAGACATCCATACCTTTCCAACGATATATTATACGAAAGATTTCGATGTCGTTTGGTCATGTTTCGGAGTGCTCGAATCTTGAGATACTGCACTGTCGCGTGTACCGCGAAAATGCCCATAGTTTTTCTAATTCTTCCAAAACGACATAGTTTCACTTGGGCACTATAAATACATATCTTTCTCATCATTTTGAGGGTTGAGCCACAAAATGAAACCCTAGAGAGAGAGGCTCCATATTCTTGAGAGAGAAAGCACCAAGATTGCTTCTTTAACTCTCTAACCCAAAACCCATCTCCATCTTGCATCATTCAACATCATTTGAGCATGGGTCTTCTTCAACACACATGGTATGATTTGTTGAACACTAATCTCATCTAATTTTAGTGTTTTACTTATCAATTTTATCTCTTATATTACTTGTATGTGTTTAGATTAATTTCTACATACATGATTGAGATTATGTGTTGATTAAGTTATTTTGTGATAGCTAGGATTGTTCATGTTTATCTAACATCTAGCTAATTGATCTCATTAAGATGATTGAGATTATTTGTGATAGCTTTGTATCTAGGATTGGTTATCCTTTACTTAGCTAAAGTTGTATGCCATGTCATATAGCTATTTTCATATTTAGGATTGATTTTATTGTCATCATATAATCCTAGGTAAGCATCTAGAGTACCCTAGCTCTTCTTGCATATTTGGATATCATTGCATATTCACTTAGGTTGTTTTATCTCTTCATTGAGAATTTAAGTCTTGTTGGCTAAGGTTGCTTAGGCCACAAGCAATATGGACTAGAGCCACTTTTAAAGGCCCGCATGGTAGAAGTGGGGGGTTACAGACCGGAGTGTTAGACGAGGTCTACATAGGTTGTAAACTTCATTTCAATTAGTGGATTTCGAGGTTCAAGTGTGGCGCACTAAACAGCCCGTGGTTTTTTCTCAGTGGTTGGGTTTTCCACGTATACATCAAGTGTCATTTATAATTCCGCACCATATTACACTTGTTGTTTTTATATTGACCATTAGGGGCTTTTTCGGAATATTGACCATTAGGGGTTTTTTCGGAATATTGACCTTAAACGAAAATTGGGTGAAAATCAGTTAAAATCTATTCACCCCCCCTCTAGATTAATATTTGTATGCACACCGTGTTTATTTGTGAACTTTCAGTGTTGTAGTTCATCTGAAATGGCCCATATTGTTCAGAAGGCAAGGAATTAAGTATGTCCTTGAACATGCAAATTATTATGCTTGTTATCTAGATAATGTATAGATGATTTCTGGCAATACTATCAACTATCTCAGAAAATCATTTTGTTATCGTTCTATATTGCCCTTTGAATCACGTTTGGTCTTAAAGACCCATTTACACCCGACTCTTTTACAACCTTTCGACAATTCAACAATATCCCAGACTTGATTTTGATCCATAGATTTAAGCTCATCTTCCATGGCATCAATCCATTTAACAGAATTAGCACATTTTATGGCTTGTGAAAATGAAACTGGATCATTATCAACTCCTAAATCGAATTCTGACTCTTGTAAATAAACCACATAGTCATTAGAAATAACAGATCTATGTTCTCTTTCTAATCTTCTTAATGCTATTCCTTGTAGCTCAACTACTGTAGGCTCATTATTGGCAGCAACTGTCATTCACATATACATTAGGCTTAATCTATTTGATTTTTCCCAAGCTTTATGAAAAGCCTTTTGATCATTACTGCTTGTACCTGTAATTGCAGCAGGTTTCTCCACTTGTAGTGCTAAGTCAAGATCCAAAACACCTAAGTGGAATTGGACTTGTTCACACCAATCAGAGAAATTCAACCCATTAAATAAAGGAACGGATGAAGCATGCGAATGAAGTGAAACAGGAGCAGATACTGCAAATTTATAAAATATTCATAAAACACATAAATCAGATTCAAATAAAATAAACAATAAGTGTATATCTAAGTTCTCCTTTGGGTGATACTAAGACATACAAACATAAAACATAATGATGCTAATTTAAAAAATTTCACTTAATTTAGTAAACAAATTCTTGAGATACACGATGCATTGAAGGCCGAGACTTCGGTTTGGCATGCAAGCATGCAAATGCAACTGATGAAACAAGAAAGACATCCTGCGCAACCATTTGATCCACTAGAGGTGAGAGACGCCAGTCTAGTATATCCATTAGCATTATATCATGATTTTTTGATGATGCTAACGAAGATAGGAGTTCCCCTTAATGTCTTCCCATTAATGTTTCCAATGACATCATACCAAAGCTATAAACATCACATTTTTCTGTCACAATCATAGTGTACGCTTAACTCTATATGAAAAATATCGAGCAAAGAGATGTGTTAATTTAAATATGAATACAGTCATATAGTACAATAATAAAAAAAAAGTATATCGAAGTGGTTTACCTGGAACAATATATCCGTAAATTCCTGCTAATACAGTTATATTGGAAGAGTCTATACATAGAAGTCTGGCTGTTCCAAAGTCAGCAAGAAATGTCTCTGAGTTTGAGTTCAGTAGAATATTGTTGCTTGATATATCGCGATGGACAATTGATGGCGTGCAATTATGATGCAAGTAAGACAAAGCATGTGAGATACCCTTGATGATATTCACCCTCCTAGTCCAATTCAACTCAATTGCTTCATCATCATTGCGCAAAACACAAAACAAGCTTCCCCTCTCCATATGAATACCAAAAACATGCATCTTCTGTGCAAACAAAAACCATAAAGCTTCACAATGTTTCGGTATCGAATTTCAGATAGTATACGAATCTCATTTTGAAAACTCTTAGTGAATGTTGGCTTGTCACTTTCTGATGGATGAAGCTTTTTCAAAGCAACTACTTTGCCACTAGGTAGTTGTGCTTTGTAAACACTGCCGTAATCTCCTGTTCCAATACAATATTTGATGTCAAAATCCTCGGTTGCATCAATAATATCCTCGTATGCAATTATACCATTATAATTCCATATTGAGAACACATCTCCACTCTTTGTTGGCGTTGACTTGAATTTTGAATCTTTATTGCTGCGCTTGATGAGGTAAGAGATTCCAATGATTATCGTGAGGACAAGATACAAGGTTATGGGAAGAAACATTATAATAAAGTGAACTTTTTTTCTGGTGTTTATGTTGTGAAGCAAGCTGCAGAGTAGGGGGGGCAAGGAGGAAAAGCATCAAAATCACTGCACAAATCTTTGTTGCCAATAAATGCCTCCGGTGTATATGTTTTTAAAAAAGAGCCTCTGATTTCACCCTCTAAATGATTGCATGACTTGTTGATGAAAGACAATGAAATCTAAGTATGTTAATGTAAATCGCATGTCTTCAATAAGTTGGGAATGTATCGTCCAATTGAAGAAGTTATAGCTTAAATCAAGATAATTTAAATTCTGAATTTTTCCAATCTCCAATGGAATTCTTCCGCTCAAACGATTGTTGTTCAATCTCAATTCCTCCAAATTCAAGTAATTCATGATCTCATGCGAAATTGAACCGCTAAGGTTGTTATTGGAGAGAGGTCTAGAATTAGAAGGTTGGAGGATCCCTGGACCATAAATGGTATTTGACAGGAAAATGAGTTTGAGGAGAGATTGAGCTTTGTAAGCATGCTTAACTGGGTGAGCTCGTGCGGAATAGGTCCAAAAAGGTTATTAAAACTTGCATAGAGATGACTCAGATTCCCGAGTTCCAGAGACAGCAGACCACTGAGTTGGTTTGACCCAAGGGACATAGTTTTCAACTTGGTTAAATGACCAAGAGTTAGAGGAGAGAATCCCTGGACCATAAATGGTATTTCGCAGGAAAATGGGTTTGAGGTGTAAGCATGCTTAACTGGGTGAGCTCGTGTGGAATAGGTCCAATAAGGTTATTAAAACTTGCAGAGAGATAACTCAGATTCTTTAGATTCCCGAGTTCCAGAGACAGCAGACCACTGAACTGGTTTGACTCAAGGAATAGAGTTTCCAACTTGGTTAAATGACTCTATATTAATAAAAAATCCCGGTCCCGATTCGGGCCAGTGTAAAAATTAATAAACCTCTTTATCGTAATAATTAATAATTTCTTTTTGAAACCTAATGTAAAATTTCGGTTCTGACTGTCACATAAATTAATAATTTCATAAAATTACAAAATATATTACATAATATTCAAGAATTAGAAAAACGCTTCAAGATGTTAGTTTGCATAATGCCACCATGTTTGATAGTTTTAATTTCATTCCTCATCTTTTGAATTTTCCTTAAAAAGTTATTATAATTACCTTCTTGTTGTAGCAAAAAGGTTTCAACTAAATTTAGCATTTCAACATGAAATTTTCTTAACAAATTTTTCCTAAACAAAAAAAGGAATTTTCCCTATAGAATAAAAATGATTAAACAATGAATCCCGAAAAGGAACCTTCCCTAAATAAGAAAATTGACTTCTACACATTTTTAAAGATAAAATAACACTTAATAAGGTAAAACTCTTCAAATTGATAACCCCTCTAAATTAATACTCAAGGTTGAGTCCCAAGAATATTAATTTAGAGGGGCTCTACTGTAATTTATATTTTGAATCTTTGACCGAATTTTAAATGGGATTTTTGATATCATTAATGCTAGACAACCTAAAAATTTAATCCAAATGATGTTGTAAGTGATTTTTTCGTTAACCACATCATCTCATATTATATGTAGTGATGACAACTCATTTACAACATCATTTAGGTTATGTAGCATTACTCTTTTGACATTCACCAAAGCTATCAAAAATTTGTGATATAATTAAACAGAAGAATTATTGGTCAAAAATTGGTTCTTGTGCGGTTTCTTCTTTGCATCAAGCTCGATCTGGGGATCTTGAACTGGGTTTTCGAGAATCTGGGATGCGATTGAAGGAGGAATCTAAGCCTGGCGTCCTCATCCAACAACTCCATCTTCTGTTTCTTCGATTTCAAAGGGAAACGCACACACCTCATGACCAAAAATTCAAAGGATAATTTGTTTCCTACTTTGAATTTACAACATTTTCAATCAATGTTCAATGAGAATTTGGTATTAAATTACTCCCAATAGTGGCAAAATAACCCTACCTAAAGGCTAAAACCGAATTGCTTTCCTCCTTAGGAGTTAAGACCATTGATTCCAGCTGAAGCCTTTTTCTCCCTCCAGATAGCATGCACTTCATCAGTCCTGAACCGCTGGGTAAATGTCGATTCCTCCATAGGAGTTGATACACCATGAGCAAATTCAAGGAGACCAGTATATGCAATCATTGCTCCGTTGTCGATGCAATACCGGTCATCAGTTGCAAACAACTTTCCACCCCGCTCAGAGCACATTGTTCTCATCATATCTTGCAATCGTTCGTTACAGCCCACACCACCAACAATAAGAACATCATTTTTGTCACAATGTGCCATTGCCCTTTCTGTAATCTCCACAAGCATTGCAAACAGAGTCTCCTGTAATATTATTGTATGGTGTTTAACAAGAAGTAGATTAAAATATGTAATACACAATTTCATTCAATTATATATGACAATAGGCTGCTGCTGCAAAAGATGGAAGGATAAAAAATGTAATTTACCTGCAAAGAATAACACAAGTCTGCAGGAGTGCACTCGTTATTGTTGAGCTTCTCTACAGCAGTGGCTTCAATATAGCTCAATATCCCACTAAAAGATACATCCATTCCTTAGACAACATAAGGAAGGTCTATAAACTTTTCTCCTTTCTTTGCCAACTGTTGAAGAAGAAAATCAAAGCAGATAAATCAAAATGGAGGTACTTACGATAAAATTATTTAATCATTCAACTAAAGAATTGTACATGAACTTAACAGCTGAAGCTACAAGCAATATTTAAATTTACCTAAAAGGAGATCTCAAAAAAAAGAAAAAGAAAAAAAAAAAGGATACCATGCTTTTTCACTCCAAGAACATCATTTAAATGTCCCAAATTTCCTTTTTCCTTCTTTTCTTCTTCTTTTATTTAAAAAAAAAAAAAAAACAATAATAATAACAAGGTTGATAACAAATTAAAGCGGGAGCAGGAGTGAAATCCACATGCATAATGGCAAAGGAAAAAGGACTAAGTCCAAGAAATACTGAAATAGAACTACAAAGAAATCATAATGTAGACTTTCAAGATATCACATAATAAAAACAAGTTGTAGCCACTGAATAATGGGTACCCACTGACAATCAAAACAACAGCCATGGACTTTATAAAGAAACAAAATGGATATACTTATTAAACCAATGATGCAATAAACAAAACTAGGTGCAAAATAAAGATTCAACTTGATTTCTCTTCTGCTTTGAATTGAAGGAAGACTTATAGAAGGGCTAATGTGTTTTCTGTGGTCTAATTATAGCATATATAAGAAATGTGCATATCTAATAAGAGTATATGACTAGTTCTAACCAACCAAATGTATGTACAGAAGAAAATGCCTCAGGAGAGCTAAACACAAATCCAAATTGAGTTATACATCCTTAGTTCTCAAGCACATAAAAATATTATCACATGCAGAATCCAATTATAAATTCAGGGAAGCAAACATGCCTCAACCTTAACTAAATTAAAGCAACAAAAGCCACTCATCTTGACATACCTGCTCAATGTTATATCCAGGACTTGGATCATTGGAGAGTGTTAAGACCCGAGCAAACCGATCCAAGCAGTTTCCAACAGCAATATCAATAGTCTCCCCGAAGATCCGATACCGTCCTTCACTGTCTGCAATAACTTGAGTATTCCCACCACTGACATACAAAACAACAGGATCATCTGCTCCGGTCACAATCCTGCCCATCTCAATATGTGCCACACAATGATTAACGCCAACAATGGGCTTTTTCCACAGCAGTGAAAGAACCCGAACAACAACAGCAGAGACTTGCAGGGGTGCTCCCATGCCAGGTCCTTTAGTGTAACAGAGGCAATCAATTTCGTCTGGAGTTATTCCAGCAGTTTCCAAAGCAGATTTGATGAGTGGAAGAACATGTAGGAGATGGTGTTGGGCGGTTTCACGAGGGAGGAATCCTTGGCCAGGTGGTGTAATGTAGGTGTGGCGTGGATTTGATAGAATTGTTCCATCTAAAGTCACAACCCCAACACCAATCTTGTTAGCAGATCCCTCAAAACCAAGAGCAATCATTTTCTTCATCTTTGCAAGACCTATATGTGAACAAAAAAGATAAAAGACACAGATAAGCTTCAAGTGAAGAATAGTTACAAAGACAAATAAAAATAATATCATCATTTAACATGAGAAATGGAAACAATAAGGAAAACACATAACAATGATATTTTGGTTAAGAAAGTCAAATTAAAACTCAAGAATTCCGTGGATAGGGTTTCCAACAAGTATGCATTTTGCTTTTTGTTAGTTAACAATTGTTCGGATGCAGTGCTTTTAATGAAAAACAAAGCCTTTAACAAACCAAAACTGCAAAAAATATAAAAAATGTATCCAATAGCCCTCCTTTTGAGAACCAAAAACAAACCCAAAGTTCCCAAACCCCATAAAACCTAAATTGATTCTTCAAACCAAAACAAACCCTCTTTAATTCATTGAAAATATTATTCAGTTAATGACAGTTGCAGAATGTTGTTGACTAGCTAGGGATTTTCTTATTAAAAAAAACGGAAATAACAAATTTCGTTTTACGTAGTGAAAATATTCAAAACCGTCAGAGCAACAAAAAGTTTCTCAATTTCATTCATAACAGAGTTGGCAAAATATCAAACTCGTCCTTATTATTTGGAGAATTAGGCAATCTACTACTTTTCGTTTCATTGATTGTCTAAATAGTTACCAATAACTTAGTCCAAAGTTCTGTGAATAGTTGTTTTCGTTACAGTCTGCAATGGCAACACACTATACTATCCATTCAGTTGACAAACTCCATACATGATAAAACTTCTTTACTGTTTAATTTCTATTAATGGCAAAGAAACTGAAACCTAATAAACTACAAACCTTAACAAAACCCATTAACAATACAGTAATTAAAAATCCCATAATATACTGCAAAATAATGTCAGCATAAGCAAGATGCTCTAATTTATATTTTCCTCAAAATTGGTATTATTATAGGAATATTTATTTTTATTTTTAATAAGATGCTATTATTGCAGAATAATAATTAAGTTAACTATAAAGATTGAACAGTTTCCATTGTTGCATAACACAACTCAATACTCAGGAGAAATTATAAACAATCCCACATGCAAAACCAATTGTTGAAACACAATTCCTACTATAATTCTCAAAAGAAGTAATCAAACAGAAAACATACAAGTAGAAAAACATGAAAATTAAATAGAGAAAAAAAAAAATCCCAAATGTTAAAATGAATAAAGTAAAAATAGAAATTTTTAAAACCATGTGGAATGAAGTAAATACATATATCAGCAACCTGAAAAATTCCCACAAAGCAAAACCAATAACCGACAACATACAAGTAGATGTAAAAACAAGTCATAAAACGAAACCTAGATAGGAGATTCCAAAACAAAACTGAAGATCCAAGCTTATGTATGATGTATGTTCTCCTCTAATAAATGGAAACTTACCCACAATGAGAAATCAATCGAGAAGGTTCGCCGGAAGCGACGGCAAGAGGGGTCCGACGATCAAACGATCAGAGGTTGAACTGAGAAGGTGTCTTCGTTTTTTTGAAGCAGACCCGTAACATGCGGGTTTATAACTTGACCCGGCCCATTTTGCCAAGCCTAGGTCAGGTACATGAATCATGATCGATGTCAAACTTGACAGGCATTTTCAATGTGATCAAATGAAGAAGAGACCACATGGCTTCGATCGCTCTCGTGTCCTCTCAGGTACACTATAAGTTTGATTTCTTTATTGGTGTCTGTTTTACAAATAAACTTTTAACAAAAGGTATTTGATTGTTTAGTTGCCAATGGTAGAAGTGCTTTTAAGTTATGATTTATTTGGCAAGAAACTACCAGAAGAGCATGCAAAAGAAGTTGCTATTTGTAATTAGCAATTAAAACTATCATGTTTTGAAAACTTGAGTGGTGAATGTTAAAGCTAGAGTTTTCTGATAAAACAAAAATAACAATAAATGCCGGAAGTGGAAGTACATTTAGGCCCAGTTTGGGAATGCTTCTTGAACTACTTTTGGGGCCAAAAGTAATTCCGAACTTTGCCTAGGGTGTTTGGTAAAATTCTAGGGAAGTGCTTTTGGTCACTTTCGGCTTCCCCAATAGCAGTTTTGAGAAGTTATTTTTTGTAGCTGTTAGAAAACTGCTTCCCATGAAACAGTAATGAAAAGACAATAAATTATTGATATATACGTAATATATATGACAATAGATAAAAAAAGAAGTAATAATAAGTTATAGTCACACAAAAATAAAACAAATTATTTATTTTTAAAATATCTTCAATATTCATTTATGACCTTTCTAGTAATTTTGCACAGTCAAACACTTTTTACATCAAAATACATTGAAACTGTTTTTGGTTCTCACATCACAATTGAGTTTACCAAACACTCAGTTGATTCTTTTCACATCAAATCCAAAAGTAATTCTCCCCATAGTAGAACTAAAAGCAATTCCCCCCACAGTAGAACTAAAAGCAATCCCCCCCAGTACAACAATGCCAAACTAAGCCTTAATAAAAATTTCATTAAAATAAATATGAGAAGATATAGAGGAATTTATACGATAAGAAAAAAGGCCAAGAGAGGCGTAGCTGAGTTGGTAAATGGACGAGTTTAGTGCTTAGGCAAATGACTCTTTAGAGCCTATAGGGCTTTAGAGCATCTCCAATTATGGATGGCAATTAAACCCGAACCTGTGGGACCCGTCCGAACCCAACCTGCTTAAAGAGGGTTGGGTTGGGATAAGTGTACTCGTGGACGGGTTTGGGTTTAAAAATTGTACCCATCACAGGTTCGGGTTTGGGTATGGATTTAAAAAAAAATCCATACCCAAACCCGCGTACCTACGAATTATAAAAATTATATAATATTTTATTATTTAAAATATTATAAATTTAAACTCCAATAAAACTTTTTAATTATATAGAGAACAAAATGTAAACATTTCAATCTATTAAGTGTTTTTATTCTTTAAAATTATAATATTTCATATATTTAAATAATATAGAAATAATTAAAATAAAAAAAATTGGCGGGTTCACGGGTTTTACTCGTGGACCCGCTTGTTTCACGGGTTCGTGGGCGGGTTTGAGTGTCCCCCAAACCCGCGGGTAAAACCCGAATCCGAACCCGTTTATTTTCACGGGTTCACGGATGGGTTTGGTAGACATAAAATTTTGTAGGTTTGGGTTTGGATTTTGTCAAACCCACCCGAACCCGCTCTATTGCCATTCCTATCTCTGATGCTACATGGCATAAATTGTGAAAAACTTAGTCAAATAAGACAAATAGACATTATGTTAAAATATGTCTCTCCAATGCCATCATTGCTATTCAATGTGTTGATGTAACAAAAAAATAAATAAAATATAAAAATAAACCTTATCAAGATGACGGTCTGCTTTTTATAGGTCCGTTGGACAACTATTTTATAGGCTAACTTAAGATATAAAAAACTTATAAGGAAATTGTTTTGCTAATTTTTTTTTTTTTAAATAATAAAATAATTTGATGCGTCATTAATAAATTGTATTTTAAAAAGAAACATTGGAGACATATTTTCGATTTGGTTGTCTATAAAGTATTTTTGATTTCATCAAAGCCTTAAAATAAGGGATCTTTTATAAAAGAACTAACCGACGTGCACTTCCCGAGTATCTTTCAATAATTCAACACATGATATAAACAGTTATAATTAGAGATTGAGTCAAGTTGATTGAATTGATATATCAGTGTTTTCATCTATTCTTGATAGAAAAGGACCCAATTAATGCTGGCAAAACGAGCCGGGCCTTCGCAGGCCGCCCAGCCCGGCCCGCCAGCTTAACGGGCTAGGCCCAAGCCCATTAAGCTGGTGGGCCAGGGCGGGCCCATGTGTAGAGTTTGCAGGCCGGGCCCGGTAAAGCCCGCAAGCTCTAATTTTTAAAAAAAATTGAATTCTGGCGGGCCTTAACGGGTTGGCCTGTTTGGCCCGCCAAAATTCAAATTCAATTTTTTTTAAAAAAATTTGAATTGAGGGGTGGCTTTTGTAATTAATCAGGTGCCCGTTGGTGACCGTTGGGGGGGGGGGTGTTAAATATCCAAAACTTTTAAAAATTACACTTTTTAAAATCTTTTACAATTTTTTCCAATTATACCGTAACCTAAATACCCCCATCACTCTCACCTCATTCTCTACATTTTCTCAACTTCCCTACTCTCTTATTCTCTCTATTCTCTACAATCTCCAACATCTCTCACTCACTCTTTCAACTATTTTGTAATTTATTTTATTTATTTAATATATTATTTATATACTATATAATATTATACTATTATACTAATATACTATACACTATACATTATATATTATATATTTACATACCTCCCACTCTCTAGTCTCTACATATTCTAAGGCTTTTACTCTAAGGTTTTTAACGAGACAATCATGATTTGTAATTTATACTTTTCACCACAAATTTAATACGAAATTACAAAAATATTATTCATCGAAAACTAATTAAGTGTTGTATGAAATGAAAAATGTTATATTTCATGTTAAAATTATTACATTAATAATTACACAAAATTATTACAATGTATAAAAATAATATTGTATAAAAAAATGTTTAAAAATAAAAAAAATTCAAAGTCAATTGGGCTCGGCCCGTTAAGGCCTTAACGGGTTGGCCTACCACAGGCCCGACCTATCCCATAACAGACCTGGGCCCATGTCGAGCTCACCCTTTCACCTAATGGGTCAGCCCGCCCCTGGCCTGTTAGTGCGCCCCGTTTCACTAACGGCCCGACCCGTTAAGCAAAACGGGCCCAACGGGTTGGGCCAGCCCGCTTTGCCACCACTAGACCCAATTAAGAAACATCCATTTTGTTTCCTCCAGAACAAATAAAATTTAAACTTCATAATGTATATATATATATAGTGGTTATTTCATAAGGGATCTCTATTTTAATTTCGGTAAGGACCTTGATGAAATCACATCGATTTCTATGAATTTTTGTGTGGATGATAAGTTTAATGAAATCTATATATCAATAAAATTTGAGAATTTTTTAAGCACTACAACTATTTATCCCGATTTTGTTAAATATGAAGGCATTGGAAAATGAGCGAAATATAGAAAAATTCAAGAAAAATAGTTTTAGTGCTTAAAAAATTCTCAAATTTTATTTATGGGTAGATTTTCTTGAACATATCACCCACAAAAAAATTTAGATCAATCACAAAAATGCATTTGATTTCATCAAAGTTCTTATCGAAATTTTTTTAAAAAGGATCTTTTGTGAGAAAACCTCTGTGTGTGTGTGTGGGTTGGGGGGGAGGGGTCGTCATTGTTATATCTCTATAATTTGCATGTATTGGTGTGGGTGGGTGTTTGTGTGGGTGTGTGTGTGTGTGTCATTGTAACATCTCTATAATTTGCATGTAATGGTGAATGGTGTGTGTGTGTGGGGGAGGGGTCGTCATTGTTACATCTCTATAATTTACATGTAATGATGTGTGTGTGAGCAGTCGTCATTGTTACATCTCTATAATTTGCATGTAATGGTGTGTGTGTGTGTGAGGGGTCGTCATTGTTACATCTCTATAATTTGCATGTAAGGGTGAATGGTGTGTGTGCGCGCACGTGCATGTGTGCGTCATTGTCACATCTCTATAATTTGCATGTAATGTGATCACCAGCATTAATGAATCTATCTCTACATAATAAATTTGTTACTTTTCATGACTAGTTTTTTCATTTCCTTAAGATTTAGTTCGATGTCAATCTTTGAGAACTAATAAAATAGTTTAGACTTTAGAGATAAATTATAGGATTAAAGTGATAAAAGATATTGTAAGGTTAGCTGTTGGTATTATAAATGGTGTGGACAGTAATAACTAATTTTAAAAAAATTTATTAGGGAAGAAGAGAGTAAATGAGTGTGGCAAAATAATTATTACAATATTAATTATAAGAAATAATTATTACAATATTAATTATAACTAATTTTAAAAAATTTATTAGGGGTGAAGAGAGTAAATGAGTGTGGGAAGAATTGTTTTGGGTGGCAAAATAATTATTACAATATTAATTATAAGAAATTTTGATGCACAACTGTGTTCCGGACACCGGACTGAAAGCTGATGAATGATGATGCAGGAAGTAATGCAGAAGATCTTATTAGTTATTACCAAAAGATAGATCTTATACATTATATAGATACGTTCGAAGGATTTTCGTACATTATATTCTAACAATAACCAGAGAGCATAAGAGCGCATTCATCAATGAAAGAAATGCAAGATTTTGATATCACATTCATCAATCAAGGACACTCCATGCATGGTTTCTATGTTGAGCAATGGAAATTTCGTGAAGAGGTTTTGACATTAAAGTCCTGCAGGCAAGAAATTCTTGAGATACACGGTGCATTGAAGGCCGAGAATTCGGTTTGGCATGCAAGCATGCAAATGCAACTGATGACACAAGCACGACATCCTGCGCAACCATTTGATCAACTAGAGGTGGGAGACGCCGGTCCAATATATCCATTAGCATTATATCATGATTTTTGGATGATGCTAACGAAGATAGGAGTTCCCCTGGATGTTTTCCCATTAATATTTCCAATGACATCACACCAAAACTATAAACATCACATTTTTCTGTCACAACCATAGTGTACGCTAACTCTGTGTGAAAAATATAGAGCAAAGAGGTGTGTTAATTTAAATATGAATACAATCAATACAATAACAATAAAAAAAAAGTATATCGAAGTGGTTTACCCGGAGCAATATATCCGTAAGTTCCTGCTAATACAGTTCTATTGGAAGAGTCTGTATATAGAAGTCTGGCTGTTCCAAAGTCAGCAAGAAATGCCTCTGAGTTTGAGTTCAATAGAATATTGTTGCTTGATATATCGCGATGAACAATTGATGGCGTGCAATTATGATGCAAGTAAGACAAAGCATGTGAGATACCCTTGATGATATTCACCCTCCTAGTCCAATTCAACTCAATTGCTTCATCATCATTGCGCAAAACACAAAACAAGCTTCCCCTCTCCATGTATTCATAAACCAAAAACATGCATCTTTTGTGCAAACAAAAACCAAAAAGCTTCACAATGTTTCGGTGTCGTATTTCAGATAGTATATGAATCTCATTTTGAAAACTTTTAGTGAATGTTGGCTCGTCACTTTCTGATCGATGAAGCTTCTTCAAAGCAACTACTTTGCCACTAGGTAGTTGTGCTTTGTAAACACTGCCGTAACCTCCGGTTCCAATACAATATTTGATGTCAAAATCCTCGGTTGCATCAATAATATCCTCGTATGCAATTCTACCATCATAATTCCATATTGAGAGCACATCTCCACTCTTTGTTGGCGTTGACTTGAATTTTGAATCTTTATTGCTGCGCTTGATGAGGTAAGAGATTCCAATGATTATCATGAGGACAAGAAACAAGGTTATGGGAAGAAACATTCTAATAAAGTGAATAACTTTTTTCTGGTGTTTATGTTGTGAAGCAAGCTGCAGAGTAGGAGGGCAAGGAGGAAAAGCATCAAAATCACTGCACAAATCTTTGTTGCCAATAAATGCCTCCGGTGTATATGTTGTTAAAAAAGAGCCTTTGATTGCACCCTCCAAATGATTGTATGACATGTTGATGAAAGACAATGAAAGACCATAAAAAGAATCAGGAATGGCACCGGAGAGGTTATTGTGAGATAAATCTAAGTATGCTAACGTAAATCGCATGTCTTCAATAAGTTGGTACTGTATCGTCCAATTGAAGAAGTTATAGCTTAAATCAAGATGATTTAATTTTTGAAGTTTTCCAATCTCCAATTGAATTCTTCCGCTCAAACTATTGTTGTTCAATCTCAATTCCAGCAAATTCAAGTAATTCATGATCTCAAATTGAACCACTAAGTTTGTTATTGGAGAGGTCTAGATATTGAAGGTTGGAGAATCCCTCGACCATAACTGGTATTTGGCAGGAAAATGAGTTTGAGGAGAGATTGAGATATGTAAGCATGCTTAACTGGGTGAGCTCGTGCGGAATAGGTCCAATAAGGTCATTAAAACTTGCAGAGAGATAACTCAGATTCTTTAGATTCCCGAGTTCCAGAGGCAGCAGACCACTGAGTTGGTTTGACTCAAGGAACAGAATTTCCAACTTGGTCAATTGGCAAAGAGTTGAAGGGATAGGTCCCGAAAGGGTATTATTAGACAAATAAAGAGTTTCCAACTTGGTTAAATGACCAAGAGTTGGAGGGATATGTCCTGTAAGCTCGTTACCATCCAAAAACAATCGAGTCAGATTCCTTAGGTTCCCAATTTCTGGTGGAATAGCACCTAAGACATGATTAAAGAAAAGTAATCAATTAACACTCACCGTGTACTTAATTCTATGAATATAGCTAGAAATTTTGTACAGTATTGCTGACCTGTAAGGTGATTGTAGCCAAGATCGAGGTAATTGAGTTTTGAAAGAGCACCAACCTGTGCTGGAATGGTCCCTGAGAGATTATTGCTCCAAACATCAAAAAATTCCAGATTTTGAAAGCAAGAAAAGTTGAATTGTCCAAGCTCCCCATCTATTCCAATTCTAATTAACGATATTGAAGTGATGCTTCCTGCTGGATTGCAAGTAATACCAGTCCAATTGCAATGATGTGAAATGTTGTTGCTCCACCAACCGCTCTTAAGTAGGGCTTCCGTTTCTAATCGGATGGCTGATGATTCAGAGTAAGTTGCTGCAAATATATTAGCAAAACCATATATTTGACACATAAAAACGATAATAAACATGACAGCAATCACTCTGAGAGCAGATGATCTGATTGACACCATGTTTAACATCTATATTTGATGCTTCTGCTTATAATATGTAGGAAAGTAAGTTTATTTATGTCAAGTAACTAAAGGATGCAAGATGGTTATATATGGAGCTTAGTGAGAGGTTATTTATGTCAACTTTCATTTTTATGATTTTATTAGAATATTCTATCATTAATTGTTTGTTTTTTGCTTTTTGTTTTTTCCACAAGCTGGACAACATATCATCCAGCGTACACATCACGGTCAAACTTTTAATTCAACACTTGAGATTCGATTGATCAACCATGAAATACACGTGCACCTATTCATTTGAACAATACAGTATGCATAAAGACCTGTAGAGAAGAAAGTAAAAGATGCCGTAGTCGAGGTAATTTCTACCGGATAATAAAAAGTTAAAGTAAAAAAATTGTCTAGATTTAAATGTGCATACCGAGTCAAGTCTTATGGCCTGTGGGGCTTAGAGTATCTTCAATGCTACAATGATATGGATTGTGCAAAACTTATATGTCAAATAAGACAAATAAACATTAAGTTAAAATGTCTCTCCAATGCCATCATAGATATTCAATGTGCTTATGTAACAAAAAAATTATAAATGTTGTCAAGATGATGGTCTACTTTTGGTGATTCCGTAGGACAACTATTTTATAAGCCAACTTTGAATTGAACAAAATATAAAAAACTTATAAAAAGATTGTTTCGTTAAAAATAAAATATAAAATAAAATAAAATAACTTTGACACATAATTAATAAGTTGTATTTTAAACAGAAGCATTGGAGACATTTTTTTTTATATTTGATTGTCTAACAAGTATAATTTTATTGTTCAAAAAAAAAAACAAGTATAATTTTCTGTCATGTAGGAAGCAAGTCTGTTAAAATTTTTGACATGTGATTATTTATTGAAATGAAATCAACTTCTTTCAAGAAAATTAAAAGAATATGTGAAGTAATTATATTTTGAGAATGTGAATTGTTGAAGGAGACGTGAACTCAAAAGATTTTTAAGAATGTGAAATTGCTGAAGGAGTAACGTGAACACAAAGATTTTGTATATGTTTGTAAAATGTATAAGGTGAAATTCGAACTCCCCACCACTAGTGTGAAATAAGAGGTGGATATAATTAAATGAAATCTATTTATAAACAAAATATTGAAATTTTTTCAGTCGGTAGAACTATTTTTTGCTTCATTTTTCATTTTTCTTTTTGCCCCATTCTCTGATACTTCATATTCAACAAAATCAAGAAAAAATAGTTGTTCTCGCCGAAAAAAAAAACAATAAAGTAACTTGACACGTCATTATTAAATTGTATTTTATACAGAATCATTGGAGACATATTTTTGATTTGGTTGTTTTGATTTCATAAAAATCTTAAAATAAAGAATCTCTTAAGAGAACTAACCGACGTGCAGTTCACGAGTATCCTTCAATAATTCAACACATATAACCAATTGTAATTAGACATTGAGTCAAGTTGATTGAATTGATATATTAGTGTTATCATCAATTCTTGATAGAAAAGGACCCAATTATGAAACATCCATTATTTTTTCCTCGAAAACAAATAAAATTTAAACTTCATATATATATATATATGTGTGTGCGCGCGTGGTCGTCATTGTTGCATATATCTATAATTCACATGTAATGGTGATCATTAGCATTAGGGCTTGGTTACTATATCACATGGGTGTGATAGCAACTATTTTTGTGAACAACTCAAGGTTAGTTTTGATTTAATTTTAAGAACAACTTTAATATTTAGAAACCACTTTCACGTTGGAATGAACCACACAACTTTCTCAAAAAGTGGTTGGTATCATACCAACACTTTTTCCAGAGTACCATAGCCAAACCCCTAGCATTAACCAGACTTTTCTCACAAATTGATCCCATCACTTTTATCTTTTGTTTAAATTTTTCCAAAAAGTATTGTTACAGAATTTGAGTCAAAGTCTTTCGGTATCCTTATACATCTATATAACTTTATGACTAGTCAAACATTAATTTATTCCACACGCTAATGTATTTATTAGGGTTTTATCTTAATTTTGTGATGCAAATAACGTGAGAAAAAGTCTTGGGTAGAATGCTAAATTCTTGCTGTTTCAAAAAAAATCGGATGGCTAATGATTCAGAGAAAAGTTGCTGCAAATATATTAGTAAAACTAACTATTTGACACATAAAAACGATAGTAAACATTACAGTAATCACTCTGAGAGGAGATGATCTGATTGACACCATGTTTAGCATCTATGTTTGATGCTTCTGCTTATAATACGGAAAGTAAGTTTATTTATGTCAAGTAACTAAAGGATGCAAGATGGTTATACATGGAGCTTAGTGTGACTCTTTGAGGTTATTTTGGGGTTATTTATGTCAACTTTATTTTTATGATTTTATTAGAATATTCAGAGGGCTAGTGCTTAGTCTTACTATCATTGTTTGTTTTTTGCTTTTTTTTTTTCCACAAGCTGGACAACATGTCATCCAGCGTGCACTTCACGATCAAACCTTTAATTCAACACTTGAGATTCCATTGATCAACCATGAAATACAAACTTTTTAAAACTAAACTTTCATATCTCTTTCTATTCGTTTGAACAATACAGTATGCATAAAGACTGGTAAGTAAAAGATGCCATAATCGAGGTAATTTCTACCAGCAGATAATAAAAAGATAAAGTAAAAAAAAAAAAAAAGAGTCTAGATTTAAATGTGCATAGCGAGTCAAGTCTTATGGCCTATGGGGCCTTAGAGCATCTCCAATGCTACAATGGTGTGGATTGTGAAAAATTTATATGTCAAATAAGACAAATAGACATTAGGTTAAAATATGTCTCTAATGCCATCCATTGCTATTCAATGTGCTGATGTAACAAAAAAATTTATAAACTTTGTTAAGGTGACGGTCTACTTTTGGTGGATCCGTTGGACAACTATTTTATAGGCTAACTTAGCATTGGACATAAATATAAAAAACTTATAAGGAAATTGCTTCATTAAAAATAAAATAAAAAATAAAAAAACAATAAAATAACTTGACACGTCATTAATAAATTGTATTTTAAACAGAAGCATTAATTTGAAACATATTTTTGATTTTTTTTTTTTGATTTCATCAAGGTCGATCTTAAAATAAGGAATCTTTTAAGAGAGAACTAACCTACGTCCAGTTCATGAGTATCCTTCAATAATTCAACACATAAAACCAATTATAGAGCCAGTTTGGTATTGCTGTAATTTTTATAATAATCACGGTTAGCTGTACTGAAGGAATAATCAGCTGTGAAGTTAATTAGCAGATGTTTGGTTAATTATATTTTTAAAACTACTGAATAGCTCAAAAACAGTATACATATGTTTGGTAATTTTATTGCAAAAGTGTTGAGATTAGTTATAATGACTAAAATATACATGATTTTAGGATCCAATTTCATTTTTTTCATTAATTATATATAATATATAATCAATATTTAAATAGAATATTTAAATTAGAATTTTTTTTTTCATAAGAACAATAAAATATTTTTAAAAGATTTTATAAATCAAATTAATATTTAAATAGAATATTTAATTTTAAGATGAAATAATGTATATAAATGATTTTAACTTTATTTTATAAGGATAATAATGATATTTTAAAAGATGCATTAAATGCTACAATAAATGATTCTATAATCACTTTCAAAAAGTAACCCCCCACCCCCTACTTCTCAAAATCACTGTCAAAACTTTTCAGATTATCAATTAATCAATTTTGAAAGTTTTACCAAACATCATTTTATGTTAGGATAATAGAGAAAGTTCCACCATATGATAAATTGTTATAACCATATACTTCAGGATTTCTCTCACACCTCAACCCCAAACCATAGAGCCTTACAAAGTCCCCAAGCTCACAACCGAGCTTTACATAATGACTCTCAGCTCAAATCGCTCACAAGATCCTCACAAAGAACCCCTTAATATCCTCTAAGTCTCCCCTAAATATCATCCACGGATCTCTAACTTGATCCACTGATATTCTCCGGATCCTTTCATGGATATTCCCTACGGTCTCCCTCGGATCTCACCCACTCTCTCTGAAGTTACAGGGTGTTCTTTTTGCTCTACACAAAATAACCTAATTACAAGGTCTATTTATACTAGTTACATGTAGTTCAAAATAAAAAGAAATTTTACTCCTAAACGTACAAAACTTACTTGTTTCAAATAAATATTATTTCCTTTTATTACAAGTCTTCTTGTAAAGAGTATTATTGTAAAGAGTATTCATTTTTCTTCAAGCACAAGAACTTCCTAAAAGAACACTTTCTTATTCTGCCGAAGATTTCCCGTTCCACGCATTCTTATGATTGACTAAGGTTCCGGTCATATGCTGGCCAACTGCACCCTATACCATTACAGTCACTGGAAATTACATAGCTCAGAAAACCGTGATCCATACGCTAAAACGATCCCGATCGCTGTCACTGTCGTTGTCAAAGCCACAGCGCTAACTTTTGGAACAAGGACTGCTGTCAAAACCACACAGCGCAAAGCACATCACCATATCGCTGTGGGAACCACTGTTGAACCCACAGTGCAACTCACAGCGGTTTGCCTCATTTTTTCGTTCTTCTGATCTTCAAACCTCTCTTAAACACCATATCTAACTTCCAAACGTATCACATGTCTCTAGGAAATTCCAAATCAGTTGAGTCTCGTTTGGTTAGAAGATGAAAAAAAATTAGAAAATTGTTTTAGGTAATTTTCGAGACTTTTCAGGTAGTTTCCGATACTTTTTGGTAATTTTCGAGATTTTCTAGGAAAAAAATGAAATTTTCTGAGACTTTTGGATCTGGTCGTTTCGAAAATTTTATTTTTATCTAGAAAGTTTCAGAAATTACCAAAAGTCTCGGAAATTACCAAAAAGTCTCAGAAATGACAAAAAGTCTCGAAATTTTTTTAATTTTGACCAGAAAGTTTCGGTAATACATGAAAAGTCTCGGAAATTATATGAAAAGTCTTGGAAATGCATGAAAAGTCTCAGAAATTACCTGAAAAGTCTCGAAAATACATGAAAAGTCTCGAAAATTACCTAAAAAGTCTTGGTAATACATGACAAGTCTCGAAAATCACTTGAAAAAGTCTCAGAAAAACATAAAAAGTCTCGAAAATTACCTGAAAAAAATTTCCAATTTTTTTTTTCATCTTCTTCTTAATCGACCTCCAATGGAGGTCGAAGCCATTAGAGGTTGAACTGAGAAAACCTTCATCAAGAAATCCACTGGAGGCTGATTTAGACCCCCATTGATGGAGGATTTTGAAAAAAAAAAAAACGAAAATAGTGAAGAAGGTTACTGTGGGAGGAATTTTTGGAAGGAACCCATTTTAGGTGCCATTTAAACTTAACTTATTAAATGAGTGATAGTTTTAAAATACCACCTCAAAAAGTTGCTATATAATTTTCGAACCCTAATTGTATAGTATATAAAGAAATGTTCGGTACTTTATTCTTTTTGCTGAGAAATACAATAACCGATATTCAGATTACCTTCATTTATGTTATCTTCATTTTCTTTTCTATTACTTTTCATGGTTGAGAGTAACCCTTCCACTTAATGACAAGATGAGATTAGTTTAACAGTATGCCTTAAGATGTGTCCTTGAAATTTTTTTACTTTAGAAGACGGCATATATAACTATTATAATTGGGGTCTGTAAGCAGGGTATTTAAAAAAATAGATGCAGTCAAGCACAAGTAAAAAGTAAAAAATAAAAATCAAAAAATCAAAAAAATTAAGAACACTAGTAGATGACTTTGATAACAAAGTTTGGCCCTTTTGAATTTGACCCATAAAACACATTTTTCAAGTAACCATTCTCCATCCCAATTAAGATTCTCACTTACACAGCAATTCCAAAAGCTGCTCTGCTAGCTTCTCCAGTACTTCCACTACAAACTCCTTCATTGCCTTCCCTGTTCTCATCATTTCAAGAAACAACATATACAACTTGATGTAAGTAGATCAAAAGTTTATTAATATATATATAAAATAATAATAATAATAATAATAATAATAATAATTCTCTTTCAAGTTTGCTCTTGAAATTTTTGTCAGGTCCTTTGAATTGCAATAAGTTGAAAATAAATTAAAAATTTCAGAACTGACCTGACTAGAGAAGAACCCTATATAAATATATAAACAAATAAAGTTTGGACTTCTGCGGAAACAGATAGAGGGGTTTTGTGTGTACATATATAGTTACCAGTAATCTTCTTTGAGATGAGGGATTTCAGACATGATTCACAACAAGATCTTGTTTTGAGAACGGTAATTGGTCTTGTTTCTCTTATTTATTGTTCAAACATGGCCACTTGATTATTGTTTGTTTCGGGAATATTTATTCGGCACACAATAGCAGAATAAGTAAAATAAGAGAAGTAGAAGCAACTCAAAGATATAGACAGATTGTGGGTTCAAGTCTACCCCCAATGTAAAATAATATATAGGTATTAGGAAGGATATCAATTCACCACGCATTTCAGAAATCTCTTAATTAGTGCAATTACGTTTGATTGTGCAAATTAACTTTGATTGTATTTCCTTGTACAGTGTTATATTGACGTCCTTAAATTTAAGGTCTGTTATCTCCATTCTATGTATAGCAATCAAATACATTGTATATATACAATGGAATGGATATCAGAATATTATATACTTTAATTGACTTTGATTGTATTTCCTTATATTGAAGTTCTTAACTTTAGGGCCTGTTATCTCCTTAAAAAAAAAAAATACATTGTATATATACAACGGAATGAATATCAGAGTATTATATTCATCATAAATTATCCCTTTATTGATCTGATCTTTATCTTGACTTAAATAGATATGATGATATATGTAATCAATGGCTGAGATTTATTTATTTTATTTATTTCACTTTTATTATCTTTAAATGCAAGTATTATCTTATAGTGTGACGAGATGAAATTGGTCTAGTGGTATACTCCTCACATCTACACCGCAAGATTGTGGGGTCAAGTCCTCCCCCCTCCCTAAAAACTTTGAATCTATGTAATACTTAAAAAAAAAAAAAAAAAAAAAATACATTATCTTAAAGTGATTTTGGCCAGGACAAAGATCAGTACTCGAAAGGATTCAAATTCTATATTATTGAGGGAGTGGAAGAGAGTTGATGATGGCCAGCTATAGATAATTAAGGTAGTAGCATAAAATAGACGTGTATCAATCTTCAATATGCACTCTAAAGTCTAAATGATCAATCAATGTGCTGGTTATGTACAAATGATGCTGTTGAAGTTATTAGTCACGATCATTTGCTACAACATTATGATCATTTGGAGTAAAAACAACAACTTAATTTATCAAACAACAATTCAATTTACAATTTACCTCACATGCTACCTTACTTATTGTAATTTTACTACAACACTATTAATAATAACCATTAAATGCATATATATATATATAATCAATTCATTAGTTGATTTTGTAATATATACTTTAAAAAAAAAACTCATTAGTTGATTTTAAAGAATAATTTTTATTGAAATTGTTGAAAAAAGTCACAAGTTGTCTTGTTACCTGCTATGTTTCCTGTGATTTCTTATTTTAATTTGTAATTATTTCAAAGGTAATTAAAGTGTATGTAATATTTGATTACATGGTACTGGAGCAGGAAACACAGTCCCAGACCAAATCTGAGAGTCACTGAGTGCGCTGAATTAGTTTATATTCATAAACCAAAAATAATTTCTTAAAATTTTCCTGAACTGGCTTTGCATCATCATAATATATCTCTTCATCAAAAGCCAAAGACCACGTTCATAAAATCCCAAAACATAACTTAATTTATCCAACAACAATTCAATTTATCAGTTGGGTGTTATAAATAAAATTAAAAACAATAGATGAAATAAATAAATGATAGATGAAAGATAAGGGAAGAGATGAAGAGAGGGACACGAGACAGATGAAAGAACTGAGAAATTATATGCATTGTTTCAGTTGATACAGAGAACCAAAATTTACAAGAGATAGAACACACACACACACATATATATATATATATATATAGTGTCTTTGGCAAACCCCACTTGTTTTACAATTAATGGATATTAGAGGCGGTTGACGCCACTTGACAAAATTTGGATCAATGCATTCTTTGACCATGCATTATGTAGTGAGCAAGTAAATTTGTGAAAGTCACACGTGTGGGAAGAAAATGTGGAAAGCCACACATATTACAACACTCCCCCTTAGATTTCCACTGTTTGTATTTTAATTTGTTAGGAAAAACCCAGTGGGACAAAAACCTTAGCAAAAATATATACAATAATCTTCTGGATCAAAAGATGTGAATGTGTTCAGAACTGCCTCATTAAAACCTTTCCGGTAAAACCCAGTGGGACAAAATCCGGTAGAAGGAAAAATAGTACAGTACACACACATATATATATATATATATATCCATTCAAATTTTGCTCCCTCTGATTGAACGCTCCCCCTAAATGAAACTTCAATATCAATCTTGTAATTTGCAGAGTCGACGCATGCCAATCCCATATACCAGTTTCTCAAAAGTTGATGTAGGTAATGTTTTGGTAAACATATATACAAGATTATCTGTAGACCGTATTTGTTTAACATCAATCTGTCGGCTCTATTGAAGTTCATGAGTATAGAAGAATTTAGGAGAAATATGTTTGGTTCTGTCTCATTTGATATATCCCCCTCTAACTTGAGCGATACAAGCCGCATTATCTTCAAATATCGATGTCGGCATTCCTGTAGATAATAAAAGTCCACATGTATTTTGAATATGATAAATAACTAACCTTAGGCACACGCATTCTCGGCTTGCTTCATGAAGTGCAAGGATCTCAGAATGATTGGATGATGTAGCAACAATAGTTTGCTTTGTGGAACGCCAGGAGATTATTGTGCTATTATAGGTAAAAACATACCCCATTTGTAGGGATGCACATTGGGGAAATGAGGATGAATATAGGTCCCCCCATGGGGAAATGGGGATGGATATAAGTCCCCCTATCCCCATCTCCACTTCTCAAACCCTTCCCCATCCCTCCCCATTTCCCCATTTAAGGAAAATGGGGATGGGGGAGTTTTGGGGGAGGTCTCCCCATCACCATCCCCATTTCCCCATTTTCCCCGTTTCCCCGTTTCCCCATTTGACTGAAAATTACAAATTAAACTAAAAAAAAAAAAAAAAAAAATTCCATTACAAATGCAAAAGAAAATACATTACAAAATAATGTTATATATATATATATATATTACAAAATAATGTCAAAGAAAATATAATACAAAAAATATATAAATATATATATAATTATTTTTATAATATTATGGGGGAAATGGGGATGGGGGTACCTCCCCCCATCCCCATCCCCATCCCTCCCCATTTCTCCATTTTCCCTCAAAAATTTTCCCCGAATGGGGATGGGGAAGCGAGGAAACAAGGATCCGAGGGAAAATGTGCAACCCTACCCATTTGTGAACGAGCTTTATGAGGATCAAATAGATACCCGACATCAGCATAACCAAGTAAACCTGAAAAGTTGTTAGATTTTGAAAAATATAACCCTAAATCTTTTGTTCCACGAAGATAACGAAAAAGATGTTTGATCCCATTCCAATGTCTTCGAGTTGGTACTGAACTAAATCTAGCAAGCAAATTTACTGAAAATGCAATATCTGGTCTAGTACATTGAGCCGGATATAATAAAGCACCAATTGCATTAAGATATGATACTTCAGGACCAAGTATCTTTTCACCATCTTTAAGTGGTCGTAATGGATCTTTCTTTGGATCTAGGGTTCTAACAATCATAGGGGTACTTAATGGGTGAGCATTGTTCATATGGAATCTTTTCAGAATCTTTTCAACATATGCTGATTGATGGATAAATATTTAGTTTGATTGATGCTCAATTTCTAGACCGAGACAATATTTTGTCCTTCCTAGGTCTTTCATTTCAAATTCCCTTTTCAAATATTCAGCAGTTTTCAGGAGCTCTCCAGGAGTTTCAATCAAATTCATATCATCAACATAAACTACTATAATAGCAAATCCAGATTATGATTACTTTATGAAGAACACATGAGTGTATAATATAATTATTATACCCTTATTTTATCAGATATTTACTGAGACGGTTACACCATATCCATCCAGATTGTTTTTAATCCATATAAGGATTTTGTAAGTTCATCAAATACAGATTACGAGATCTCGGTTTACATGCTTATGACATTTTAAATCCTTCAAGGATTATAAATATCTGCATTGAGTGAATCATATAGATAAATGATTACTAAGTTTAGAAAACGTATTTCAAGTCTTTTAAAGGCAGCCAAATTTATCAAAAATTCGAAAACGTAATTGTATTAATCACTATTGAATACCAAGTTTCTGTGAGAAATTTTGTACTACGAGTCGTGTCTCATATCTTACGATTTCGTTTTTCTTATTACGTTTCCGTATAAAGGCTTTTTAGTATCCAACTAGTTTGACATCTTCAGGTGTCTGGAGAACTATTGGTCTAAATATTTTATGTTTGGCTTATGAAGTCAATTCTTCTTGAACTACTTCTTTTCATTTAGGCCAATCATGCCTTTGTCTACAATCATGGATACTATGAGTTTCATAATCATTATTTCAGTAGCTACTGTATTTGAAAATGTATCACTGATGATTGTTTTTTTACTATTCCACATTTCTCATGTATGATTTATAGAAATTTTCTCAATTTCAATATACTTGAATCCCTGTCGAGAATTTTTCTATTTCAATAAATTTAGTCACTTCAGGGACTTTATGTCTCTTTAGGTATATCTAACTCTTATATAGTTGATTTAGAGAAAGTGGATGTAATTATAACTCGAGTCTTGTTTACATTAAGATCTTGATAATTTATTTTCTTCTTCTGGGAACAATATATTTTGAAATAAAAGATTTACAAACTTATGATATGCATCAGATGATTTATTTGTTGCATTTTACTCAGATCGTTCTTTAGGAACAATCACCTGGCCGGGGTTTATGAGATAGCAACTTATAAAATTTGGTCACTTTTAATATATGAAGTAACTGATTAATAATTATCTGATAATCAATTATCTTAAAAATGAGCATGTCTATGACCAATTATAAGTTGTAATGGTAAGTAATAGTGATAAGCAGTGGGTCAGAGATGAATAGAATGTCTCCATATAGAAATTGGTAATTGTATCAAAATAATAAATTTCTCGCAATTACCTGGAGATGCTTGATAAGTGATTCTCTAATCCATTATGAGGATGAACATGTGGAACTGGATGTTCAACATCAATCCCAACTGATCTGCAATATTCATCAAATATCTTGGAAGTAAATTCACACGCATTATCAAGGCGTATTGACTTAATTGGATGATCGGGAAAATGTGCTCGAAGCCTGATAATCTGAGCAAGTAATCTTACAAAAGCAACATTGCGTGTTGATAATAAGCAAACGTGTGACTATCTGATGGATGCATCAACTAAAACTATGAAATAGCGGAACGGTCCACTTGGTGGATGAATAGGTCCATATATGTCCCCTTGAATCATTTGTAGAAATGACGGGGATTTAAAACCAACCTTGGAATGAGATGGTTTTATCACTAACTTCCCTTATGAACATGTAGTACATAAATTTTTGTGGGATAAAAGAATCTTCTGGTTCTTTAATGGATGTCCATGAGAATTTTCTATAATTCTACACATCATTATAGATCCCAAGTGACCAAGACGGTTATGCCAAAGCATAAATATTTTTGTGTCCGAGAACTTCTAGTTCATAATTGCATTGGTCTGAGAACTTCTGGTTTATAACTGCATAAACTTCTACACCTCTTATAAGAGTGTAATATAATCCAGATGATAAAGCACGCAACCATTCCATAATGAGTTTTTAGCCTGAATCATGAGAAGTAATGCACAAATACTCAATATTCTCATCATTTATAGTTTATACGTGATAGTCATATTTTAGTATTGTTTGGTAACAATATCATGGCTCTACCGGAGCCTTCTATCAGATCTGCTGGACCTAATATTGTATTAACATTTGCCTTAAGCAGGGTTAAATTATTCTGCAGAATCATATGTATCGTTGCACTGTCGGCTAGATATATCTCTTGTATCTTACTTTTCAATATCACTCAACTTATCGTTTAAAGACATATTTATTCACAAAGAAAAATAAAGTGCATATTTGACAAAGTGATCAAAAGTATAAACATATATATATGAAAAAATCTCACTTCATAAAAAAAATCATGAATCATATTGATTTTTCGAACTTCCGGTTCGACCATGAACTGCAGGTTCATAAAATTCAGAAAATTCAGGTTCTAAATAGAAATTACAAATTGACTTTCTAGATGAAAGAATCGTAACTTGATCCAATTCAGAATTTCTGGTTCTAATAAACTTTGACATAAAAGTTTTATATCATAATTTAAATTGAATTCAGAGCTTCAAATTTGATTAGAACTTCATGTTCAAAACTTAAGAACTTCAAGTTCAGATTCAATACTTCGTATTCAAAATTAGAACTTCAGGTTCTATATATAATTCAAATTTTGGAATTTCAGATCCAAAGTATGACATTCATGTACAAATTAATGAATCCAGAACTCCATATTTTTACTAAAATTTAAAATTTAGAACTTCAGATTCTGATCGGTTTGTAAAACCACGCCAACTTAAATATTATAATGATAAATCCAGAAACTTCAGATTCTGGTTAGTCGGTCTAGCCAAGCTTGGTTTAAATTCCAGAAACTTAACGATTGACCTAATTAGGCTCAACACATAATTTATACAAATCCAAAATCTTCAGGTTCTGGTTAGTTGGCATACTTAGATACATAAATTGCATAAAATTAAATGGATGCGTAAAATTAAAATAACAGATAATATAACAGAAATAAGATGAAGAAGAACGAGAGAATAACAGTATGAGATAAAGTGAAAAGGGGAGAAAATTTATTATTTACTCTTATTGATGATTTCGGATTACATCCTGACCACACAATTTCAGCTGTGTAGTGATTTTGAATAAAGCATAATTATATTCAGAGACTGATCTAAAATCTTGAAAATGTAAATGTTGCCATTGATACCTAGCATTTGGTAATGCAACATCGGGTTGGTTATCAAAATGATCTTTTAGTTCTTGACATAGAACTTCTGATTTTATGACCGTTAGGTATTGGGCTTTCAGATCGTAGTTGTCCCTAGACACTTCTAGTGCAGCAAATTTCAAATTTGCAACCTTTGACATTATTACAACTTCTGGTTATCCGAAAATCACAATCGGAGTCAGAACTTCTGGTTTGATAAAAATCCAAGGAATTTAAATCTTCAAATATATAAAGGAATAAATCCAGGAATTTCAGATTCCGACAATGATAAATAAATCTATGAACTTGAAGTTCTGGATGGGTGATCAAATTGTTTAAATAAAAATTACAAAATAAAATGCGTAATAATAAATGCGGAAAAAGTAAATCCATAACTTCAGGTTCTGGTTGATTGGCATAACCAATCTCATAAAAGCATATAAATAAATAAATGCAGGAAAGTTAATAGCATAAAAGTAAATAAAATGCAGGAAAGTAAATTGCGTAAAAGTAAAAATGCGAGAAAATAAATTCAGAACTGCAGGTTCTGGTATTAATAAATAAAAATTTGGAAACTTCAGGTTTTAATAATAATAAATTCAGAACGTCAGGTTCTGGTAATAAATCTAGGAACTTCAGGTTCCAGTAGTAATAAATTCAGAACTTCAGGTTCTGAAAATAACAGCATCGTGCTGATAACGTGTTATAAATAAAATTAAAAACAATAGATGATATAAATAAATGATAGATGAAAGATAAGGGAAGAGATGAAGAGAGGGACACGAGAGAGATGAAAGAACTGAGAAATTATATGCATTGTTTCAATTGATATAGAGAACCAAAATTTACAAGAGATAGAACACACACATATATATATATATAGTGTCTTTGGCAAACCCCACTTGTTTTACAATTAATGGTTATTAGAGGCGGTTGACGCCACTTGACAAATTTGGATCAATGCATGCTTTGACCATGCATTATGTAGTGAGCAAGTAAATTTGTGAAAGTCACACGTGTGGGAAGAAAATGTGGAAAGCCACACATATTACAACATTGGGATATATCTGCAGAGATCAAACATTTGTTTGTTTGTTTGTTTTTTTTCATTTTTTTCTCTTCAAATATATAGCTAAATCTATTATTTGACATCGCTAAATCCATTCTTGTACCTTACAATAAATAACCTCTTTTGCACCATTAACATCACCACATTGCATCAACTAGTGCTGGGTCGGGCCTAGCCCGTTTAGGTTACGTGCCCAGGCCGGACAGGCCCAAGCCTGTTAAGCCGGTGTGCCATGCTGGGCCCAGGTGGCGCGGCCCTAAATTGTTTTTGTAAAAAATGAATTCTGGCGGGCCCTAACAGGCCAGCCCACGGTCGGCCTGTTAGGGCCCGCTAGAATTCAAAATTTAATTTTTATAAAAAAATTTTTGAATTGAGGGGTGGCTTTTGTAATTAACTAGGTGATAGTTGGGGGGTAAAAAAAATATCCAAAACTTTTAAAAATTACATTTATTTCAATCTTTTACAATTTTTTCCAATTATACCCTAACCTTACATTTTCCTATAAATACCCCCATCACCCTCACCTCATTCTCTACATTTTCTCTACTTCCCTACTCTCTTATTCTCTCTATTCTCTACAATCTCCAACATCTCTCACTCACTCTTTCAACTATTTTGTAATTTATTTTATTTATTTAATATATTATATACTATATACTATTATACTAATATACTATACACTATACATTATATATTATATACCTCCCACTCTCCAGTCTCTACATATTCTAAGGCTCTTACTCTAAGGTATTGTCTTTTTATTTTATTTTATTTTATATATATTTACTTTCATTTGTTATTTAATTATTAACATAATTAATGTGTTTATAACTAATGTTATTATTTGTTATGTTGTTAGGTATCCAATTGATTAATTGCATACTTAACAACCAGTTAGCGAGCTGAGGTAATTGTAAGTACTTAATTTTTTATTTTTATTTTTTCCGATTGCACTATTTTTCTCTTACCAAGTTTTTATCTCATTGGGTTTTTTTTTGTAAGGTTTTTAATGAGGCAATTAAGATTTGTAATTTATACTTTTCCCCACAAATTTAATATGAAATTACAAAAATATTATTCATCGAAAACTAATTAAGTGCTGTATGAAATGAATTATTACAATGTATAAAAAATAATATTGTATAAATATAATGTTTAAAAATTAAAAATAAAATAAAAAAATTTCGAAGCCAGTTGGGCCCAGCCCGTTAAGGGCCCGTTACAGACCCCGCCTGGCAAGCGCAAGCCCCCACACAGGCCACGTGCCCACGCCGGGCCCACCCCTCCCCCAACAGGCCACCCTGGCCTGGCTTGTTACCCTAACAGGCCGTACCAGCTGGTCTGTTACCCTAACAGGCCATGCATGCACTACAAAAAAAGTGACATATAGTGACAAAAATTATTTGTCATTATAAATAAAGAAATTGTCACAATTTCAATATTATGACAAAAAAAGTGTCACCAACAATTCGTCACTTTTGCCCCCGTCACTAAAAGTATTTGTAACAATTTTTTGGTATTTGTCACAAATCATAACTTTTAGTGACATATTATGACTTGACCTTAATTAGTGAAAAAATAAAAAATTGTGTCACTAAATTTATATATAGTGACAATTAACTGCTTGAAGATTTTGTCACTATAGATCTTCTCAGTGACAATTAATTGTTTGAAGAGATTTTGTCACTATACATTTTCTTAGTGACAATTTATTGTTTTAAAATTGTGTCACTATTCACAAACTTAGTGACAATTTATCATGTAAAAATTATGTTTGTTTTACACAAATTTAGTGATAATTAACAAGAAGATAACAAGTTACAAATTCAATCAAAGTTATTATAATGGTCCATTAAACTATTATTAACTAGAAGAAAACTTATACCGTCAAAAATAAATAAATAAACTACAAGAAAACTTTAATACAAAAAGTACAATAAGGGAACCATGACACTAGTCCCCGGTTTTTACTGTGTACATAGATGATTAGAACACAAGAAAGAAAAGAAAAAGAAAAGAAAAAAAAAATAAAGAGAAAAAGAAAGTGAAAAAATATATATATTACAAAATTGTTAGCTAGTGTACATACACCAATTTGATACAAATTTCGAGATAAATACATTACATCAATTATATCAAGATAACCATGATGAAGATTCTTCAAGCCTCAATACTAGAACACTTTCGTCAATGAAAATATCGGAATAAACTTTTCGCCTAAATACAAACTGCAATAGATGAAAGTATATTATTAACACCTCAATTAGATATAAGTTTTTTTCAATGCTGCATCAAACAATTAGTTGTTCCATAAGAATCATTTAATCAAACAGTTAGTATACACATTAACCGATATTGACATGTGCTTTGGAAATCTAAGAACAAACAACTATAAATCATAAAATAATAATTATAGGTTTCTGAAAAAAAATTAAAAACAAATTAAAGTTAAAAAAACATTCCTATACATATATAAAAAAATTATATATAAATTAAGCATACCTTGTTCAATGAAACTTACAATATATGAAACTCGAATTTGAGATTCTGACCCTGAAAAATAAGTACAAGAAAGCAAACCCTAAAAAAAATTAAATCAAGAGAATCTTGACATTTTCTATCAAGGCAAAATTTTCTCTACAGTTTTGATGACTTCTAAAGATGAAACATAGTTTCAAACCTAAAAAGTGTTTTTAAGGGAAAGAAAAACTATAAGTAAAAATAAAGAAAAAACAAAATAAAATTAAGAAACATCCCTAAACATATATAATAAAATTCTACATAAGAAAAAACCATACCTTATTAAAAGAAACATGAATTTGAAAATCTGACCTTGAAAAACAAGTATTAAAGAAAAAAAAAAAAACCTACAAAAAAATTAAATCAAGAGAAACTTACCTTTTTCTATTAAGGCAAAGTTTTCACTACAATCTTGGTGACTTCTACAGATGAATTACAGTTGCAAACCTAAAAAGTGGTTTTACAAAAAAGAGAAACTAAAGAGAAAATCTAGATATGGTAGTGACAAAGGGAGAATCAAGAGACATGTAAAGATGGAATAATGAAAAAAAAAACACCACGATTGTGGTGTTTTTTTTTTCTTCCAAATAAAATAAAATTAATTGATTCTGATGCCTTTTAAAAACCTAATTATTTATAAAATAAAATCTTTCCTTTTTTATAGGGTAATTTTGTGACTAATTATATTATTTATCACAAATTATCAAGTTTTTTTTAACTAATTGTGACAATTATTTTTTAAAAGTCTGAATGGAACTAAACAAAATGACAAATAATAAAATTTGTCACAAAATAATATCTACTGTGATACATTTGAAATTTGTCACAAGGAAATGTGTCACTATATGTCACTTTTTTTGTAGTGATGGTCCGACCCATTAAGCTAACGGGCCTAACAGGCCTAATGTGCCTGGCCGGCCTGTTTTGATACCACTAGCATCAACCCAACAATCATACTATAGAATGTGAAAATATATCATGTTCATGCATTCTATTTAATAAATATATAGCTTTGTTGAACAAGTTAACAACCCATTTTGAATGTAAAGCCAATCAGCATGTGGTATTTCATTGAACAGATGATTGCCATGATACTGAAGATGAAGCAGGGGTTCCCAGCAACATCTGCAATATCGGACAAGGAAGGAAGTGTTGGCCTTTGAACACAATAAAATAAAATTCAATTCAAAATCAATTAATGAATCTATCTCTACATAATAAATTTGTTAGTTTTAATGACTAGTTTTTTCATTTCCTTAAGATTTAATTCGATGTCAATCTTTGAGAAATAATTAAATAGTTTAGAGATGAATTATAGGAATAAAGTGATAAAAGATATTGTAAGGTTAGTGTTGGTATTATAAATGGTGTGGATAGTAATAACTAATTTAAAAATTTTTATTAGGGGTGTAGAGAGTAATGGGTGTGGGAATAATTTTTTAAGAAATTTTGATGCACAACTGTGTTCCGGACTGAAAGCTGATGAATGATGATGCAGGAAGTAATGCAGAAGATCTTATTAGTTATATTACCAAAAGATCGTTCCCACACCATTTTTATTGCATATTAATCCAACAATCAATTTATTGAAAGAACTAAATGAAACATTTGTAGATATTGGATACATATATAGATATTGATGATACGTTATATAGATATTGGAAAGAAGGTACATTCCAAGGATTTTCGTACATTATATTCAAATATTCAATCAATTTTCAAACAATAACCAGCGAGCACAAGAGCGCATTCATCAATGAAAGAAATGCAAGATTTTGATATCACATTCATCAATCAAGAACATTCCATGCATGGTTTCTAAGTTGATCAATGTAAATTTCGTGAAAAGGTTTTGACATTAATTTCTTGCAGGCAAGAAATTCTTGTTATACACGATGCATTGAAGGCCGAGAATTCGGTTTGGCATGCAAGCATGCAAATGCAACTGATGAAACAAGAAAGACATCCTGCGCAACCATTTGATCCACTAGAGGTGAGAGACGCCGGTCTAGTATATCCATTAGCATTATATCATGATTTTTGGATGATGCTAACGAAGATATGAGTTCCCCGGGATGTCTTCCCATTAATGTTTCCAATGACATCACACCAAATCTATAAACATCACATTTTTCTGTCATAATCATAGTGTACGCTAACTCTATATGAAAAATATCGAGCAAAGAGATGTGTTAATTTAAATATGAATACAGTCAATAGTACAATAATAAAAATAAGTATATCAAAGTGGTTTACCTGGAGCAATATATCCGTAAGTTCCTGCTAATACAGTTCTATTGGAAGAGTCTGTATATAGAAGTCTGGCTGTTCCAAAGTTAGCAAGAAATGCCTCTGAGTTTGAGTTCAGTAGAATATTGTTGCTTGATATATCGCGATGGACAATTGATGGCGTGCAATTTTGATGCGAGTAAGACAAAGCATGTGAGATACCCTTGATGATATTCAACCTCCTAGTCCAATTCAACTCAATTGCTTCATCAACGATCATTGTGCAAAACACAAAACAAGCTTACCCTCTCCATATATTCATAAACCAAAAACATGCATCTTCTGTGCAAACAAAAACCATAAAGCTTCACAATGTTTCGGTGTCATATTTCAGATAGTATACGAATCTCATTTTGAAAACTTCTAGTGAATGTTGGCTCGTCACTTTCTGATCGATGAAGTTTTTTCAAAGCAACTACTTTGCCACTAGGTAGTTGTGCTTTGTAAACACTGCCATAACCTCCTGTTCCAATACAATATTTGATGTCAATATCCTCGGTTGCATCAATAATATCCTCTATGCAATTCTACCATCATAATTCCATATTGAGAGCACATCTCCACTATTTGTTTGCGTTGACTTGAATTTTGAATCTTTATTGCTGCGCTTGATGAGGTAAGAGATTCCAATGATTATCATGAGGACAAGAAACAAGGCTATGGTAAGAAACATTCTAATAAAGTGAACTTTTTTCTGGTGTTTATGTTGTGAAGCAAGCTGCAGAGTAGGGGGCAAGGAGGAAAAGCATCAAAATCATTGCACAAATCTTTGTTGCCAATAAATTCTTCTGTTGTATATGTTTTTAAAAAAGAGCCTCTGATTTAACCCTCTAAATGATTGTATTGTTGGAAGTAAAGAGTTTTAAGACTTAGGAACTTTTAGGAGGAGATAAAACAAGGAGAATTTTAGTAGAAGAGAACTCTTTGTTACTATTTCTCAAATTTTTGGCTTGATACAAAATGAGGAACCTTACCCCTATTTATACTTGTAGCACCTCCTTAACTAATGGTTAGGATTATGCCACCACACATTTAAACTAGTGGTTACAATTAAGTGTCTAGAATTTTCTTCTAAAATATCTATGACTTTAGAATACTCTTATACTCTAGAATATTCTTAAAAATATCTAGATTTTTCCCAAATAATAATCTAGAACAAACTTCTAGAAACTAGGCCTATTGGTCTTAATTAATTGGACATTTATTTTAAACCCAATAATTTTGGATCAAATCAAGTTTAATTATCCAACCCCACCCCCCCCCCCCCCCAAAAAAAAAAAAAAAAAAAAAAAAAAACTTGATTTGTTATTCCAAGTAAGCTTCTCAACTTGACAAAGTACGTCTTCATGCTTGAGTGGCTTAGTGAGGATATCGGCTACTTGATCTTGAGATTTTACATACTCCAATTGTACATCTTTTCTTGTGATGCACTCTCTTATGTAGTGATAACATGTATCAATGTGTTTGCTTTGATCATGGAAGACTGGATTTTTTGCTAAGGCCATCGCTGATTTATTGTCAACCATTACTTCAGTTAGCTCCTCTTGTGTCATGCCTAACTCCTTTAAGAGACTTCTCAACCAAATCGCATGACACACACATGATGTGGCAGCCATATATTCTGCTTCACAAGTAGATAGTGTGACTATTGGCTGCTTCTTTGACATCCAAGTAAATGCAGTGTCTCCCAGGAAGAACACAAATCCACTGGTGCTTTTTCGATCATTCAAGTCTCCAGCCCAGTCGTTATCACTATATCCAAGAAGTTTATAATCATTAGATTGATAGTAAAACATCCCAAAGTTTATCGTACTTTTGATGTAGCGAAGTATTTTCTTAGCTGTCTTTAGATGAGTGGTTGTTGGAGCCTCCATGTAACGACTAACTAGTCCAATGACATAGAGAATATCCAGTCTCGTACAAGTCAATTAGCGCAAACTTCCAACCAAGCTCTTGAAGCTTGTTGCATCAACAGGTTCTCCTTTATTATGCTTGGATAACTTAACTCCACATTCTATTGGTGTGCTTACAAGTTTGCAATCATTCATCTTGAACTTCTTGAGCAACTGATCAAGCCAAAATTGGTATGATTTTGGCCCTCATTTTTGATTCTTTTTGCTTGATTCTTGGGTATTTCCTCGTGTTTAATGGTGTTAAATTGAGTGTTTCAGGTTTTATTAGGTTTCAGGAGCAATTGGGATGAAGTTGAGGACTTGTGTGCAAATAGGTTCACAAATGGGAAGAAACAGGGCATTTTCGCCACTTAGGCAAGAGAAGGTAGATGGTCGCCATAGCAACAGAGGATTATTCAGAGCTTCAGAAGGTAACCATTTGGTCGCCACTTGGTCGCCATGGTGCAGAAGGTCTCTAAAATGCATCAGGTGGGTCGCCATTTGGGGTCGCCATGGCGACCCACCCTTGCAAATGGCGACCTCACTCTTCAAAGGCAGGGTCGCCACTTATGGTCACCATAGCGACCTTGATGTGCAAGTGGCGACCTCTTTACACTTTGAGGGTCGCCACTTATGGTCGCCATAGCGACCTTGATGTGCAAGTGGCGACCTCTTCACCATTTGCTCATGGTCGCCACTTGTTAAATGGCGAAAAGATGGTTTTCATGGCGACCTTTGCATTTAACCGTTTTGCACACCAGGGTCGCCATAGCGACAAAATGGCGAACTTGACGCCACATCAGCGAATCAAGCAGTTATCAGTACATGTCTAAGAGTGTGTATAAATAGAGCGGCCTTCCATCTTCAAAGGGATCAGATCCTTAGAGAAAGAGCACGAAATTGCATCCTTTGAGATCTAGCTTTCTCATCCATGGCACACCATTCCTCATCCTCTATTTCTCTACTTGAACTCATCTAACCCCATCCAAACCTCAACACAAAACCTTGACTACTTCCCTAAATCATTCCTCTCCTACCATTTCTCCACTAAAATCCCTTTGTCACTTTCCACCAAAACACCCACATTTCAAGACATATCCTCTACTTCTATTCCTTGCATTTAGGAGCATAGAGGAGAAGAAGGATCAAGCTTAAAGAAGGTGACCCAAGGGTTATTTCCTTACTATTTACTTCTTTTCATTTATTGCTAATATGTGTAACTAAACCCCTAATCTAGGGGATAGATTTGAGGATCAATTGGTTGTGGGTATTAGTTTAGCTTGTAATGAATCTCTTATGTTTTCTATTCATTCAAACTATTAGATTCTATTCATTATGTAATTGACTTGTATATCACTTGTTAATTGCAATCTTGAGTGGAGTAATTTATTATATATTCATATGTGGATTGACACTCCTTGTGTGATTAAGAACCCATTGGATAGGATAGATTAGTGGTGAGTATATCAACCCCACTAATCTAAGCCTTTAGTGGTTAACATAATGAGATTGGTACATTAAAGTAGCTATATGACATTACCCACATTCAATTGTTAATCAATCTATTCCCTAGCTATCTTATTAATTGTTTTTATCACTATTCTTATCAAGGTGTTGAGTATTCTATTTTTCATAACATTTGTGTATTTTCATTTTAGTAGTTAGCATTGGTGATTTTTGAAATCACACATCTATCAAACACTATGATTTATTTTACTTGTTCAAGATTAGTCAATCTATCTAATTAGCACTCCATATCCCTGTGGAACGAACTTGCTTACCATTTGCTATAAAATATCGTTTTAAAATGATTAAGTGGCTTAAAAAGGGTTTTCAAGAATCAAACAAAATTATATCATTTTTGTGAGTGCACGACGGCTCATCAGCAACTCCCTTGCATAGCCTTCTTGGGCAATGAACACACCATCTTTCTTTTGCTTTACTTCTATGCCAAGATAGTATGACATTAGCCCAATATCTGTCATCTCGAACTCTCTAGTCATTTCTTTCTTGAACTCTTTGAACATGCTTGGATTATTCCCTGTGAAGATTATGTCATCCACATACAAGCACGTTATTAAGATGTCTCCATCTTTAATCTTCAATCTTCACATAAAGTGCATACTTATGTGGGCATTTTGTGAAGTTGTGTTCTTGGAAGTATTTATCAATCCGACTATTCCATACCCTCTGTGCTTGCTTTAATCCATAAAGTGCCTTTTTCAACTTGAGAACTTTATCTTCTTGACCTTTCACCTTGTAGCCCAATAGTTGCTCAATGTAGACCTCTTCTTCAAGGACTCTGTTATGGGTAAAATTAGCCACAGATGACACGTCAATAGACAGCACGAACGGGACGGACCACATAAGCCAGGAGTCTGATCGGGAGGAAAAAGTGACGTCCCATAGATTGAGCCAGAATATAGAATCAGAACAGCAGATAAGCACAAAACGCCGAGTATACCGAATAAGAAGAATGCTCGACCATCCATATTCGACACAAAGGAAGAGATCATCAATCCATTGAAGTTCCTCCACCACCTGCGTACAATATAATTGATAGAGATCGGCCACAAAACAACTACTAAGAAGCAGAGTCCCACAAGGAAACAAAACGATCTCCCTGACAGCTCACCAGAATCCAAAACAGATTTGGAATCAATAACAATAAAGACAAGATCAACATCAACAAGGAAGGGATCCCAAAACCAATTCTACAATCCTCAACTTGTACGCCACGATACAAAATCCTAGTAGCGCCTCAGAAACCCTAATAGTATCATGTATAAATATCCTTACAAAATATAAGTAAGAGGAGATTGATTAGCAAAAAAGACACGAGAGAAAGATCAGAGTGTGTATTATTAAAAACATTATAGTGGATTCGACCGAGTTGCTTAGGTGACGACCCGTAGATGTTTCTCCGATCACCGGAGTTTTACCACGTTACATCTCTTGTTTACTTTCTTTAGTGTTTTGCCATACATTTGATTCATATTTGCAAACCAGAGATCGTTGACTGGTCAATTGACAAAAACCACCATCAACAGACTCCATTCAAGAAAGCAGACTTGACATCCATTTGGTAGATTTTCTACCTGTTTTGAGCGGCTAGAGAGATAATTAATCTTATAGTTTCCAAGCGGGCAACATGAGCAAATACCTCATCATAGTCGATTCCAACCCTTTGACTATAGCCTTTTGCCACGAGTCTTGCTTTGTATCGCTCAATCTCTCCCTTAGCATTTTATAATTTTCTAATTTAATGATGCTGAACAAGTCATGAACTATAAAGATTGAACAGTTTCCATTGTTGCATAACACAACTCAAGACTGAGGAGAAATTATAAACAATCCCACATGCAAATTGAAACACAATTCCTGCTACAACTCTCAAAAGAAGTAATCAAACAGAAAACATAGTAGAAAAACATGAAAATTAAATAGAGAAAAAAAAAATCCCAAATGTTAAAATGAATAAAGTAAAAATAGAAACTTTTTAAAACCATGTGGAATGAAGTAAATACATATATCAGCAACCTGAAAAATTCCCACAAAGCAAAATCAATAACCGACAAGATACAAGTAGATGTAAAAACAAGTCATAAAACGAAACCTAGATAGGAGATTCCAAAAACAAAACTGAAGATCCAAGCTTATGTATGATGTATGTTCTCCTCTAATAAATGGAAACTTACCCACAATGAGAAATCAATCGAGAAGGTTCGTCGGAAGCGACAGCAAGAGGGGTCCGACGATCAAACGATCAGAGGTTGAACTGAGAAGGTGTCTTCGTTTTTTTGAAGCAGACCCGTAAAATGCGGGTTTATAACTTGACCCGGCCCATTTTGCTAGGCCTAGGTCAGCTGCATGTATTATGATCGATGTCAAACTTGACAGGCATTTTCAATGTGATCAAATGAAGAAGAGACCACATGGCTTCGATCGCTCTCGTGTCCTCTCAAGTACACTATAAATTTGATTTCTTTATTGGTGTCTGTTTTACAAATAAACTTTTAACAAAAGGTTTTTGATTGCTTAGTTGCCAATGGTAGAAGTGCTTTTAAGTTATGATTTATTTGGTAATGTACTTGCAAAAGTACTTTTGGTGGCAAGAAATTACGATAAGAGCATGCAAAAGAAGTTGCTATTTGTGATTAGCAATTAAAACAGTACAGTGGAAATTGCTGAAAATGACCCCATCTAATATGGGAAATTCGTTTGTAACCACATATGAAAATTTAATTGTTAATAACCACTTTTATTTTATTTTATTTTATTTTTAAATTCAGTGTATATCCATAAATTACCAAAATACCTCTAAAACAATGTTTCTAATTTTTTATTTATTTATTATTATTTTTTTTAACCGTCTTCTTCATTTCGTTGTGCGTTCTTCATACTCCTACAACATTATTGTATCCTACAAATCGAATTCAATCGCACCATTGTTATTCCTACATGTAAAGGTGAAAATTTGAAGATTTGAAGGAGTGAGTGAGGAAAAGGTTTTCCGATTTGCTCTAAATCGGTTTAAGTTGTGTAAATATCTTCCATTTGTGAATGAATTGAGTTCGAAATAGTTACTTTAACATGATTTTAATGTTATGGCATCACTTTTGTGTGTTTTTGTGAAGAATCGAATGAAATAAAGTTTCATGTTTTTTTCAGAAGATTTCAAGTTCACTGGTTCCAAAACTTGAAATATTATTTAAAACTTAAAATGTTGACAAGTTTATACGTAAGATTTCAAGTTTCTGAGTACGATTTCAATCAAGTTATTTCCAGAAGATTTCAAGTTTCATTAGTTCGAAAACTTGAAATCTTATGTAAGAACTTAAAATGTTGACAAGTTTCTGGGTAAGATTTAAAGCATGATTTCAAGTTTTCATAAAACATTTCAAGTTTCTCGAAGAGTTCACGCTTTCAAGTTTTTTTTTTCTTCAAAACAAACTCCAACATCCAGTCCCAAATCATCCAAAATATCATACATAAACCCAATCAACCCTCAAAATTGATACATTTCAACATTTATTGTTTCCTAAACATGTTCTTAGCATGAAATCGCAATAAAAAGGTTAAGTGAGAAGAGAATGGTGGGTTTGTCTCCAGCGAATGGTGGATTCGTCTCCGTGCTGTTACGGCGACCTCTTCTCTTCTGACTGCTCCGACGACGACGACGACGACGACGACGACGACGATGATGCCCTTTTCTTTCCTGGCGATGCCGCTTCTTTCTCTCTTCTCTCTCAGCGATAATGCCTTTTTCTCTCTTTTCTCTCTTTCTAGAATGCTCCAATATTTCTCCTTTGTTTTTTTTTTTTGGGTTAATTTTTGTGGTATTTAAATGTGGGTATTCAGGTAATTTCTCAAAAATGTGGTTATTAACAATTAAACTTTCGTATGTGGTTAGAAACGAAATTCTAATGTTTTGGATGGCTACTTTTGGTTTTCTCTCATAAAACTATCATGTTTTGAAAACATGAGTGGTGAATGTTAAAGCTAGAGTTTTCTGATAAAACAAAAATAATAATAAAGCTGGAGGTGGATGTACATTTAGGCCCAGTTTGGGAATGCTTCTTGAACTGCTTTTGGGGCCAAAAGTGATTCCGAACTTTTCCTAGGGTGTTTGGTAAAATTTCAGGGAAGTGTTTTTGGTCACTTTTGGCTTCCCCAATAGCAGTTTTGAGAAGCTATTTTTTTGTAGCTTTTAGAAAACTGCTTCCCATAAAACAATAATGAAAAGGCAATAAATTATTGATATATATATATATATATAAAAGTGATAATATGTTATGGCCACACAAAAATAAAATAAATTATTTATTTATTTTATAACATGTTTATAGTCACACAAAAATAAAACAAATTATTTATTTTTAAAACATCTTCAATATTCATTTATAACCTTTCTAGTAATTTTGCACAGTCAAACACTTTTTATATCCAAACACATTGAAACTGCTTTTGGTTTTCATAGCACTTTTAAAACTCAGTTTACCAAACACTCAGTTGATTCTTTTCACAACAAATCCAAAAGCAATTCTCCCCACGGTAGAACTAAAAGCAATTACCCTCACAGCACAACAATACCAAACTAAGCCTTAATAAAAATTTCATTGAAATAAATATGAGAAGGTATAGTGAAATTTATAAGATAAGAAAAAGGGCCAATAGGGGCGTAGTTGAGTTGGTAGATTGACGAGTTTTGGGCTTGGGCAAATAACTCCTAGGTCAGCGGCTCGAATCCTACCAATGGCGAAAGCTTTCAAGCTTTTAAAAAAAAAATACCTGATCTCGAATTAATGGATATTGTCAAATATATATATATATATAATAAAATAAGAAAAAGGTATCTTGGATAATGAATCTAGGCAAAGTTTCTAATTTAGTATGTTTGGCATGTGTATATCTCAGTAATGAATCTTCATAAGCTGTGTGTGTTTTTTTTTAATGGAAAATAAAAGAAAACTGGCTAGTTTTTCTTTGAGGAAGTGTTGATTGTATTCTCTTGAGTATGACTCCACAAGAGGCTACTATTCAAGCAGTTGCAGAGGCTGAAGCTGGAGAAGAAGCAAGGGAGGCAGAAGCAGCAAGCTGAAGAAGTGAACGTAATTGTTTTTATTTTCACATCATTGAATTCTAACACCGCCTCCTTTTCCTTTGAATGATTGCATATGGAAAATATGACTAATTGAATATTTGGATGGATGCTTTTCGTAATCATTGAATTCATGAAACCTAAACGGAGGGTGAATTTGTTTAGGCTGGGCCAGTTTTATTTAAAGCCCAATTACTATTGGATCCATAATTGACGACCCAAAACTCGAATTTGGAAACTGACCATTACAGGCTAGACATAACTAAATGAATGTCTTCTTAGCCCAAAATCTTTTAACAATTTTTTTATTTTTTTGAAGGAAAACATTAATGTATATATTTTCACTTAAAAAAAAAAAAAAAAAAAAAACTCTTATAACTTTTGGGACACGTTAGCATATGATTGTTTACACAATTTAGAGTTGCAAGCAACTGAAATAAATGACAGTTATAAGACAAGAAAGTGTCTTGTTTAGCACCAACATCTGTGTTTGGTTCCTAAGAAACCAATTTGAAACTACAAGACCGACTTCATGTCGGATTCCAATCAATATCCTAACATAACAACGATTTATAAACCCTAATTTTCACATGGGTTTACTGATATCACTCAGATTTCTCTCCCTATGTATATGTTTCTATAATGACTTCACTCAACTACTTTACTCTCAAGTAATTAACACATATTTCTTTGATCAATCTCTCTCTCTCTCTCTCTCTCTTTTGCTTTCTTGAAAATTTTCAAGCTTTTTTTTTTTTTTTGCTCTTTGTTTTTCTGGGTTTCTTTCTGTTCTATGTTGTTTCTGGATCTTTTCAGAGAGAAAATGTGGAGTTTGGAATAGTTGAAATCCATCGATGATGGTGGGTCTTTTGACCTGATCGTCAAGGAGACAGAAAAAGCTACCAATGGCAATGAACTTTTGAAGCTTGAATTGTTGACAGACTCGGTGCTACGAGGATTTATAGACATGCACATTCAAAAGGAAATGGAGCGGAAGCACTTGGCTAACGAAGCTTTTCGAATGGAGACCAATATTAATAATAGGCTTCCATTTCGATTTCTCAATTTCAAGATTCCTAAGAAAAGCAGGAGCAGGGTACCAGTACCTGCTATCGTTCAAGATGATGTTTCAAATCTCGAAAGCAAAAACAACTCGTTTATCAAACGAGCTTGTTGAAGTAGAAGAGGAGTATAAGAAGAAACCGTCGGTTAAGAAGCAGAGAAAGGCTGGTCATAGTTTGGATAAGATGAAGAAGAAGAAAAAGACTACAATCAAGAAAACGAATCTTGATGATCAAAAACTACCATATCATGTTACTCCTCAAGACTTTCAAGATGAAATCGATAAATTGAAAGGTACCGATGTTATGTTGGTGCATGAAAAGGAGATGACATTGACAGACATGGATAGATATCAAGGCCGTTTATCCATTCCAAGAGGAAAAGTAAGAACTCACGCTTTTCTGAGAGAGGAGGACAATCCCACAGAAGGAGTTAAATATTCACTGATTCAACCGTGTCTCCAAGTAATAACATATTTGGAGTTCAAAGAGTGGACTATGAATATGACTTTCTCTTTTATATTGATTAAAAAATGGAACTCAGTTGCCTGCAATGAAAAGAATGGACTTCAAACGGGTTGTTTGGTGTAGCTATGGAGCTTTCGGGTTGGTTCAAATTTATGGTTTGCCCTCGTTAATCTTGATCTTAAACGGGAAGACAATATTGCTTCTAGTAGTACTAGAATTACTAATATCTAGATTTGTTTTCTGCAATTAATGTATCCGAGTACATATATCTCAATGAAATTTTACTATTGCTATTAAATGGTTGTGTATGCTTTTATACAAGTTAAATATTTATTTGTTAATTAGTCCACTCCATGCATGCCATGCATGATGCATGGGCTGTAAATAATCAACATTAACTTACTAACTTTGTCAAGAATTGGATCTAATAAAACAATGACTTAAAGGTACTGACGCTCCTTGGATTATACGCGTATTGCTCATTTGCCCGCTGAACTCGAAAAATGGTCACTAAACTCCCTAAACTATTGGAAATGGTCAGTAAACCCCCTAAATCCCAACGCCATCCATTTTTCTATCATGACAAATTACAATAAGTTTCCCTGATTATATAGATAATTGCATTAAATAAAAAACAATATAATAATATGACCTAAATACCCCTTTGACCAAATTTTTTAAATAATAATAATAATAATAATAATAATAATAATAATAATAATAATAATAATAAATAAGAATAATAATAAAATATAAATAAAACTAATATGGTGAATTTCTATAAAACTAATTAAATTACTAATTAAATTTAAAAATAAAACTAATTAAATTTATAATTAAAAATATATTAAATTTAAAAACTAATTAAATTCACCTCTCACACCACCCGTCAACACCTCGAGAAAAACTTGAGTGCATCCGATGCACCATACTGAAATCCGATTTGATGACCTAAATATCCCTCTGACCAAATTTTGAAAATAAAATTTGGAAATTTCATAATTATTATTATTATTATTATCATCGGATGCAATCACTGGATGACACGTGTCATTAATTTTTTTTCTTCCTCCACCTCATTTTCTCTCTTCATCTTCCACCTCACTTTCTCTCTTCATCTTCTTCATCTATCAGAGTATCAGACATATCAAACACTCTGCTGCCTGTCGCTACCGCCTATCACCACTAGAGCAAGTGAGTTGACACCACCCACACCAGAAGGTGCGGAAAGTTCTGATATTACGATCTCTCAATAGAGCTGTCACCAAACGAAATTGTCTTCGTGGTCAAACCGTTGTTTGAAGTTTGATGAAGTTGATGCCACCGACATGAACACCGGTGATTTGACTGGCAAAACAACCGGGAAAACGTTCGTCGAGTGCCAATCGTTGTAACCCAAGTGTCCGTTTTCAGATTCAAGCTTTGTGGAGAGAGAAACGAAGCCAAATCCGAATCGTCACCAAACCTATGTCGTCAGATCTGTGCCTATCCATCGTGAATCCAACGAAACCGATCACACCAGACATCGCCGTCTGATCTTCCAGATCTGACCATCGATGAAGTTAACTGACGTCGTAGATGGACCGAGATATGAGCAGATGGGCAGAGAGAGCCTGATAGTCGGAGAAGATGAACAGTGGAAATGACGTGGATGGATAAAAGAAATTAAAATGACACGTGTCACTTTGTGAGTGCATTGGATGCACCACCATCAGATTCTAGTGTGGTGCATCGGATGCACTCTAGTTTTTCTCGAGGTGTTGACTGGTGGTGTGAGGTGAATTTAATTAGTTTTTAAATTTAATATATTTTAATAAATTTAATTAATTATAAATTTAATTAGGTTTATTTTTAAATTTAATTAGTTTTATTATTATATTGTTTCTGGTTTGATGCAATTATCTATATAATCAGGGGAACTTATTGTAATTTGCCATAACAGAAAAATGGACAGTGTTAGGATTGTAATTTGCCATAACAGAAAAATGGACAGTGTTAGGATTCAGGGGGTTTACTGACCATTTATGATAGTTTAGGGTGTTTAGTGACCATTTTTCGAGTTTAGGAGGCAAATGAGCAATACGCGTATAGTCCAGGGGGCATCAGTATCTTCAAGTCTAAAACAATATTAGAACACAGTGCTTCAATAAATTTAAGATTACAATCTGCTGATGAAGTGGAACATAAAAGTGCCTCATTTTATTTTTTATTTTACTATGAGAAAATTGAAGTTGTAAGGATAATATTTATTTATCCGCTGCTCTCTGTTTCCAAAATCTTAAAATGCAATTGCTTAGATTGTACCAAAGTACCAGAAGTTTGTTCTAGTTTTGTCTGTTTAAATTGATTTTCCTTTTAAAAAATCCATTTGGTTTGAATATGCACCTATATCTTGATGGGCTAAGACATGTGATGGACTTATTGGCGGAGCTGGAGTTGAGGCAGGGCCCATAAGGATTCAAAACAATTCACTATATTTCTTCTAGGGGTGAATTAAAATTTAGTCATTAACTTTTATTGAAATATATTTTATATATATATATATTTGTTTTATACGTGTATACTTTTATGGTACCTAAAGTCCCTAAGTTTTCATAAATATATCAAATAGGTTCATTTGATTTGACCACAAATTTAAGTATTTGATAATCAAAAGTGACAGAATATGTAAATTAACCAATTTCCCTTTAACATAAAATAAAAATTGAAAAAGAAGATACGGATTCATCCACCGTCCATCTTAGAGATGGATAATGGAAATCAATTTATTTATTTATTTATTTATTTATTTATTTATTTTTTTAAAGATTGAGATTTTCACTGACCATCTAGGATTTAAAAATAAATTAAAAACATAATTTAAAAAATAATAAGAAAAATGAAAAAAGGAAACAGAAATGGATCATGGATGGGATTTGGAAACTTAGGGACAAAGCTTCAAGCTTCAAACTCCCAGATCCATTGACAAATAACGTTTTGATCTTTGAAATATTATATTTTTCAACTACGACCCCTCCAAAAATAAAGTGTAATCTAACGCATTTTTCATCCTAAATTTAGTGCATCTAGTAAATTCTCTTTGAAAACAGGGTTGAAGATATTGATAATACTTGAGTTGATTAGATAAATTGGCTATACAGTTTATGAAAATGTTAATGTCAGTCATTTGTGGATGCCCTGAAAAGAATCCATTACAACATGAAAAGTTTTTTTTTTTTGATTGAACAACATGAAAAGTTGAAAAGTTGAAAAGTTGTGATTTGAGGGGATTTTCCATTTGGTGATTATCCTCCAACTATCAGTGATACAACTTGAAAAGTAGCAATACAGTTTGCGCTGTGATTTTTCGGATTGACAATGGTGAATATTGGTATGAATTGGAAAACACTTTGATTTGTTTTATCGAAATCCAACGGTCTGCATTGTTGTTACAATCACATAATATCTCTTTATATTCATACCCCTCAAAAGAATATTTAATTTCTAATCATTACTCATCAGGCCACAAATCTCTAGTCTCAATTAACAATCCTAGTCACTTAAATCTTAATTTTCTGTTAGTGAATCCTGGACACAAATATTCAACTGGTGAAATTTATGTAATTGTATTATGAGGATATTAGCAAAAATGGCCTATCCCAATGTCCACTTTCAAGGAAATAGCCCATTGGGAAAAAAAGTGCATATATAGCCCATTGGGAATCCAATTTACAACAATACCCTTAAAGGCCATTCAGGGGAAATTCCCTAAATACCCTTGTTAAATAGTTTATTCAATAAAACTTGCATGTTTCACTAAACTACCCTCCCCAATCTAATGATTTCCCACAAAACCCACAGTTACCATAACGATTCCAAATTAAGAAACTCCACATCAGAATTCAAAATTAGAGTAACAACCGCCAGTAGTTCTTGGTGTGTTTCTGCAAATCGCAAACCGAAACCTGGAGAGAGAGAGAGAGAGAGAGAGAGAGAGAGAGAGTCGTTGCACAATCGCTGGTCTGCTCTGTGTGGATATCGGTAAAAAAGGAAGTCAGTGGTTGTTCGCAAACCCAGAAATACAGTGATGCAGAGGAAGGAGAAGCTCGGTCGTTGTCGTCGTCGTCGTTGTCGTCCTCGTTGCCGTCGTCCTCGTCCTCTTCGCCTTTGTCATTGAACCAAGCACCCAAACCCTAGTCCAAACACAAAGAGAGTGAGACAATTTGAAGGTAATAATCTGTTCAAACTACTTTTTTATTTGGGAATTTTGTTAAAATTTGAGTTTTTTGTTTGTATTGGTAGATTGTTCTTAGTGTTTGTGTTTTGTTTGAAGTGTTTGTATGTGTATTGGGGTGGAGGGTGTGTCTTATGTTTGAAGGGCAAGCTTGTTATTGATGATTGGTGTGAACTAGACTGGAAATCAATGTTGTTTTTTGGAGGGAAGAAACGTTTGCAGAGTTAAGGATGACTTATTTTGCATGTAGTGTATATGTTAAGCCTAGGAATGATTATCAAAAGCCTAGGGCCGATGGATGGATGATGCATGTATTATTTTGAGCCTAAGACTGATGTTGAATGTGTATTTTGAGCCTAAGACTGATGTTGAATGTGTATTTTGAGCCTATGAGGCTATGAATTACAGTGATGTTGAATATGTATTTTCAGATGTTGAATGATTTCCATAATCCTAGTAATGATGTTGATGGTGGGACTGATGATACATGCATAATTTTGATCCTAGGACTTGTTTTCATAAGCCTGGGACTGAAAATGACTTATTTTGCACGTATGGAGCATAGGTTTAATGTTGAATGTATATGTTGAGCATATCAGTTAATTTCATAAACCTAGGGCCGATGGATGGATGATGCATGTATGTATTATTTTGAGCCTAAGACTGATGTTGAATGTGTATTTTGAGCCTATGAGGCTATGAACTACAGTAATGTTGAATGTGTATTTTTAGACTGATGTTGATGTTGAATGATTTCCATAATCCTAGTAATGATGTTGATGGTGGGACTGATGATACATGCATAATTTTAATCTTAGGACTTGTTTTCATAAGCTTGGGGACTGAAAATGACTTATTTTGCACGCATGGAGCATAGGTTTAATGGTGAATGTATATGTTGAGCACATCAGTTATTTTCATAAACCTAGGGCCGATGGATGGATGATGCATGTATGTATTATTTTGAGCCTAAGACTGATGTTGAATGTGTATTTTGAGCCTATGAGGCTATGAACTACAGTAATGTTGAATGTGTATTTTTAGACTGATGTTGATGTTGAATGATTTCCATAATCCTAGTAATGATGTTGATGGTGGGACTGATGATACATGCATAATTTTGATCTTAGGACTTGTTTTCATAAGCCTGGGGACTGAAAATGACTTATTTTGCACGTATGGAGCATAGGTTTAATGGTGAATGTATATGTTGAGCACATCAGTTATTTTCATAAAACTAGGGCCGATGGATGGATGATGCATGTATGTATTATTTTGAGCCTAAGACTGATGTTGAAGGTGTACTTTGAGCCTATGAGGCTATGAACTACAGTAATGTTGAATGTGTATTTTTAGACTGATGTTGATGTTGAATGATTTCCATAATCCTAGTAATGATGTTGATGGTGGGACTGATGATACATGCATAATTTTGATCCTAGGACTTGTTTTCATAAGCCTGGGACTGAAAATGACTTATTTTGCACGTATGGAGCATAGGTTTAATGTTGAATGTATATGTTGAGCATATCAGTTATTTTCATAAACCTAGGGCCGATGGATGGATGATGTATGTATGTATTATTTTGAGCCTAAGACTGATGTTGAATGTATATTTTGAGCCTAAGACTGATGTTGAATGTGTATTTTGAGCCTATGAGGCTATGAACTACAGTAATGTTGAATGTGTATTTTTAGACTGATGTTGATGTTGAATGATTTCCATAATCCTAGTAATGATGTTGATGGTGGGACTGATGATACATGCATAATTTTGATCTTAGGACTTGTTTTCATAAGCCTGGGACTGAAAATGACTTATTTTGCACGTATGGAGCATAGGTTTAATGGTGAATGTATATGTTGAGCACATCAGTTATTTTCATAAACCTAGGGCCGATGGATGGATGATGCATGTATGTATTATTTTGAGCCTAAGACTGATGTTGAATGTGTATTTTGAGCCTATGAGGCTATGAACTATAGTAATGTTGAATGTGTATTTTTAGACTGATATTGATGTTGAATGATTTCCATAATCCTAGTAATGATGTTGATGGTGGGACTGATGATACATGCATAATTTTGATCTTAGGACTTGTTTTCATAAGCCTGGGACTGAAAATGACTTATTTTGCACGTATAGAGCATAGGTTTAATGGTGAATGTATATGTTGAGCACATCAGTTATTTTCATAAACCTAGGGCCGATGGATGGTTGATGCATGTATGTATTATTTTGAGCCTAAGACTGATGTTGAATGTGTATTTTGAGCCTATGAGGCTATGAACTACAGTAATGTTGAATGTGTATTTTTAGACTGATGTTGATGTTGAATGATTTCCATAATCCTAGTAATGATGTTGATGGTGGGACTGATGATACATGCATAATTTTGATCCTAGGACTTGTTTTCATAAGCCTGGGACTGAAAATGACTTATTTTGCACGTATGAAGCATAGGTTTAATGGTGAATGTATATGTTGAGCATATCAGTTATTTTCATAAACCTTGGGCCGATGGATGGATGATGCATGTATGTATTATTTTGAGCCTAAGACTGATGTTGAATGTGTATTTTGAGCCTAAGACTGATGTTGAATGTGTATTTTGAGCCTATGAGGCTATGAACTATAGTGATGTTGAATGTGTATTTTTAGACTGATGTTGATGTTGAATGATTTCCATAATCCTAGTAATGATGTTGATGGTGGGACTGATGATACATGCATAATTTTAATCCTAGGACTTGTTTTCATAAGCCTGAGACTGAAAATGACTTATTTTGCATGTATGGAGCATAGGTTTAATGGTGAATGTATATGTTGAGCATATCAGTTATTTTCATAAACCTAGGGCCGATGGATGGATGATGCATGTATGTATTATTTTGAGCCTAAGACTGATGTTGAATGTGTATTTTGAGCCTATGAGGCTATGAACTACAGTGATGTTGAATGTGTATATTTAGACTGATGTTGATGTTGAATGATTTCCATAATCCTAGTAATGATGTTGATGGTGGGACTGATGATACATGCATAATTTTGATCCTAGGACTTGTTTTCATTAGCCTGGGACTGAAAATGACTTATTTTGCACGTATGGAGCATAAGTTTAATGGTGAATGTATATGTTGAGCACATCAGTTATTTTCATAAACCCAGGGCCGATGGATGGATGATGCATGTATGTATTATTTTGAGCCTAAGACTGATGTTTTATGTGTGTTATTTGAATTTTTTTGTAAGCTTGGTAGTGATGTTCAGCCCAAGACTGAAGATACATGCTTAATTGTGAGCCTAAGACTTTTTTCATAAGCTTGGGACTGAAATTGACTTATTTTGCACTTAGAGAGCCTAGGTTTAATGGTGGTGAATGTATATGTTGGGCATATGAGTTATTTTCATAAATCTAGGGCCGATGGATCGATGATGGATGCATATATGTATTATTTTGAGCCTAAGACTGATGTTGAATGTATATTATTTGAATTTATTTTGTAAGCCTGGTAGTGATGTTGAGCCTGAGATTGAAGATACACGCTTAATTGTGAGCCTAGGACTTTTTTTCATAAGCTTGGGATTGAAATTTAGTGATGTTATCTTTTTGTTTTCATTGTTTAGATGCCGAGAAATTCGAATGCAGGTTTGTGGCGGTTCCTAGATCATGAGACTTGGGTTCCCGCGAGAGTAAATAGTGGAAGTCATCCATTTTTCATTACAGAGTTGAAATCCGTCCTCCAGAAATTTGGTTTAGAGGAAAAATTCAAACAAGGCCCTTTCGGCATATACTTGGACTTGAAAGAACCTTTGACACTTTACGGGCAGCTTATCCACAATATATTGAAAAGGGAGATCATTTACCCCAAAGGACAAAGAGAAGATGAGATGTGGTTTGGTTTGGGGAATAATCTGTTAGGATTATGCTCAATAGCAAGAGTGTAATAATGTAATTAACAATCTTTTTCATATTAATAAAGTGATTTCTGTTTTAAACAAATCTTATAGCATTTATAGTTTAATAATTGTCAAAGTAAATAATCATAAGGTCTAAAGACTATGAGAAAAGAAGAATTGTTCATATATCTGGATATGTATGTGGTAGACACAATTCTTTAGTTAGTCTTGAATATCGTTCACAACTTAAGTTAAAGGTTGGGCACCTTTATCTTGTTAAAGTTGTAGAATTCTTTTGCTAGCATTTGAGTGGGATCAAATGAGATATGATGAGTCTAAAATCATCGGAATGTCTTCGAGCAAAAGAATCTAGTGCACTGGGTGCATTGAACAGGATCACAATGAAATACTTTATCTATAACCGTCAGTAGATAAAAGTAATTTCATTATCAGGACAATCGGAGAGTCTATCTTAATCCTGAGATAAATGATGGACTTATGGTTGCAGGTGATATCATTTGAGCTATCAATGAGTACGATTATATCGCATAATCTATCCTTGATAGTTTGGTGATATTCATTTATTAATCGATAGAGGACTTCATTTATAGATATGGACATCGTGGCTCCATTTATTAAATGAGAGTATAATATCATCATATGGATGTTTTGAGGTAATTGGATATTAAATCTCAACGTTGAGTTTTCAATAGTGTCTATTGAAAACATGGCTTCTGGACAAGTCAAAATATCCAAGTTCAAAACGTGGTCATATGAGTAATATGGTAACTTGGAGAGTTATAGGCGGTCTATGAACTCTTGGCGATTACTGATATTAATCACGAGGATACACTATCTCCAATATGATTGTCTAAGGTATGAATGAGGAAACATCTTCCTTTTCTGTCTTTATTTAAGATTTCAATTTTAGCTCTTTAGTGGAATGAGTTAAAATTAATGGATCGGACCTAAGTGAATCATTTATTGATTGTGATTAGGTTATGTCTATTGAAGCTTAAATTTAGATAGCCCGCCAAGATCCCCAATCCACACGGACTTGCATGGATCACTTGATATATTCTACCGGACCGATTTAGGGTCCATCAAGAATTGCATTTAATATATTAAGAATATAATTTGCACATTATTTATGTAATGGGCTGCTAAATTATATTTATATATTAATGGATGACATGTGGGCTTGTTTCTTTTAGTAAGAATGGGTCTAGTTCACATGTGGGCTTTTTATTTAAAGTCCTATGGATTTAATGAAATAAGAAAATAATATTTGGGCCCAATATTATTATATGGGGCGGCAAGGTGGTTAAAATAACCTTAATATTATTTTGTTTTCATTATTTAATTAAATAAGAATTAATTAATTTATTAATTAATTGTTTAATTAAGAAACAAATCTTTTCTAAATAGGAAATATGATTCCTATTTGTATACTATTGGTAGTAGTGTACTTAAATTAAAAGACTTGTTTGACAAGGAAATAAATAAATAATTTTATTTATTTAATCAAATAAGAAGTCTTTTTATTTTAGTCAAATAAGGAATAAAAGATTTATGAGTTGGATTAGGGTTTGAACTCTTAGAAAGTGAATTAGGGTGCAACTAAAACTCCTATATTTTTGGAGTGAAAATTGCGGAAACCCTAATCCTTTTTGGTGAAAGAATTCGGCCACCCTAGTTAAGAAAGAGAAAAGAAATTTTGCCACATATAAGGCCATTTATTATTTTCGGCCAGACTAGGGTTTTATGTGCAGAATTTTTTCTTCTTCTTATTCTCAATTCATAGATAGAGGTTTTTTATTCTACTAAAAACAAAAGGAACATAGATTATTCTTTGATGGTATATTGTTTGCTTATTCATCAATAAGCTTGTATATACTACATCGATCAAGGTTCACGCGAGTTTCGATCATAAGATTGAGAACTCAAAAGTGACCGGAATAATCTTAGGTTTCTTTAGATTGTTTTTGGGACTAACGAATCAAGAAAAGTTTGTTATATCCGATCTCAGGTTTGCAATTCAAAGAAAGGGAGACCACGCTCCTAGGTGATCCACGTTCGTGCTAGGATTGAAGATCTTGAGGATTACCATCGACGTAAGTCAATCGGATCACGCGACAAGAGGTATTAATCTTTTGTTATTTATTATATATCTTTAATTAATCAAAAGGGTTTAAGGTTCATAAAATTGGAAAAAATTTAAAAGCTACTCAAACTATTTTTTTAGTCTCGCTTCCGTTGCGGGTATATTTTTCCCTACAGTTGGTATCAGAGCCTGGTTGAACCCTTTTAATTAATTAATGTATATATACGTGGATCGATTTCTTTTTATTGTGATTATGCATGTTTTAGAAAGAGATGGCACTCTAGGTATTCGCATATATAATTACATGTGATGTATGGATTTATATATGTTTTATGTGGATTGTTATTGCTCGATTTTGGTCCTAGATTTTCTATGTAATTTTGTTTTCGGAATTGTAACAAGAAGGGTGGTCTATCATCGCCATAATTCCTTCTTGGTAGTTGCTATATATATATATATATATATTTATGTATTAATTATTGCTGCAGTTTTTTAATGTATTAAAAAAATAAAGTGCAGTATTTTTTACTGCTGTGAATAAAAAAAATAAATTTCTGCAGTATTTTTATTTTTTGTTTAAATTAAATTGTAACACGTTCTACATCAAAGAATCGAAGACGTGAAGCAACCGGAACCGAGAACGAGCACCGTGCGCACCCTAGGAGTGGATTGGGCTGCGCATGGCAAGCCCAAAGCTTGGTGGGCTGCGCACGGCAGCCTTGCAAAGCCTAATGGGCTGCGCATGTCAGCCCCTTATGTGGGGTTGTGGGCCGTGCAATCCCAAGGGTGGAGGCTGAAGGATGAGCGTATGGTTGATGGGCCACTTGAAGATCTTGTATTCCAAATTCATTGTAATTTACTTGCTTTTCTAGGATGGGCCAAAATTGTTGCTATTTATTTTATGCTTAAATATTACAATATTTGTTATTGTATGATAACATGTCATATAGAATAGGAGTGCCACTCATATATCTCTTTTGGTATGAACATGCATTGAATGATTTAGGTATCTAAATTGGCATCTAGATAACTTGGTAAATCATTCTATGGGATTTAATCACACGCCTTAAATAATTGAGTGGGAGAATGTGTTTTTGTAACACCTATGGCCTCCAAGGTTAGTTGAGCTTAATTATTTATTGGTAATCCCCCTTAAGGGGCGTCCATGAATGGAATTTAGCAATATACTTCCTTACAAGGATAGACTAGACAATGGACTCAAACGAGATCTACTCCCCAAGGAGGGATTTTCGTGAGAGAAAATTGAGGGTCGATATCTTGGTAACACACTCATTGTAATTTTATTGATATCCTCCCAAGAGTTCTTGTCAGTAAAATTGCAAGGCTAAAATTGAAAACGCTGATTGTTATGTTAACAATTAGGTGGGACCTAGTCTAACTAGTAAATGGTGCGAACTCCCAAAGGAGGCGTAACATTTATGGGTGTTAGATCACCGTTGAATTTTTATGATTGAGTTATTCATCTAATTCAAGATAAATATTTAAAGTGCTTTATCATGATTATTTACTTATATATGCTTTGTTTTTATTCAGAAATCATGACCCCATCACTTATGAACATCCTGAAAGATAACACCTTAACTGGAGATAATTATGTAACATGGAAAAGGAAAATTGGGTTGTTGCTGCAAAGTGAAAAACATAAGTTTGTTCTAACTACTCTTAAACCACCTGCTCCTAATATTGAATCAAGCATAATGCAAAGAGATGAGTATGAGCAGTGGAAGACTTCAGATGATATGGCCAAATGTTATATCATGGCCACTATCTCCGACGTGTTGCAACAGCAGCATGAAGGAATGGAGTCTGCTGCTGATATAATGATGTCTCTAGAGGAGATGTTTGCTATGAAGTCCAGGACGACTAAGAGAGAGGCAGTGACTGCTTTTATGAATCTTAGGATGAAACCTGGATAGGCTGTGAAGGATCACATGATGAAAGTCATAGCACATCTCAACATTGCTGAACTGCATGGCGCTGAGATAGATGGTGAGACAAAAATTGATATGGTTGTCAATTCATTGTCAGATTCCTTTGATCAGTTCAAATTGGACTACACTTTGAACAAGAAGGAATACACCTTACAGAGCCTGATGCAAGATGTTCAAAGTGCTGAAAAGATCCTTGTGAAAGGCAAAGGTCAAGAGATTCATAGGGTTGGTAAAGTTGCTACTGTTAAGGCCCGTCAAAAGGTCATGAAACAACAAAAGAAAAAGCAACTTGGGCCTACCAAGAAGGAGACCAAGAAAGTAACCAAGATCAAAGGGAAATGCTTCCTTTATGGTGAAAAGGGACATTGGAAGAGAAATTGCCCAAAGTCCCAGAACAAGAAGGAAGAAGGTAATTTGAATTATCTTGAAACATGTTTTTTGGCTGATTCTACAGATTCTTGGATCATAGACTCAGGAGCCACTAATCATGTTTGTTATTCCTTGCAGGGGTTCCAAGAAAGGAGAAGGCTGAATGAAAATGAGATCAATTTGCGCTTGGGCAACGGAACGTTAGTGTCTGCAAGTGCAGTGGGAGATATTAGAGTTTGTTTGGATTCTAGAAGGCATTTAGATTTAATAGACGTTTATTATGTACCTCAATTCAAGAGGAATTTAATTTCAGTTTCTTGTTTGAATAAATTTGGATATTCGGTTACTTTTAATAAAGTTTTTATTATTAGTAAGAATGACAAAGTTATTTGCAAGGGTACATTGGAAAACGGTCTATACTTTTTGCATAGAAATATCTCTCACTCGTTAGACACAGAAATAACGGAACCTAATCATAAAAGAGTTAAATTATCAAAAGATGAAACCTACCTTTCGCATTTACGCTTAGGTCATATTAACCTTAATAGGATTAAAAGATTGGTAAGTGACAGACCTTTGAGTGACTTAAAGGTTGATGATCTACCAACTTGTGAATCTTGTTTGGAAGGTAAAATGACCAAAAGGACGTTCTCTGCCAAAGGTGCCAGAGCCACTGAATGTTTAGGATTGATACACACTGATGTATGTGGACCTATGAGCATTCAAGCTAGAGGTGGATATGAGTACTTCATCACTTTCACAGATGATTACTCAAGATTTGGCTATGTGTATCTCATGCGACATAAGTCGGATGCTTTTGACATGTTCAAAGCATTTAAAGCTGAAGTGGAAAATCAGCTTGAGAAACACATAAAAATCTTGAGATCTGATCGTGGTGGAGAATATCTATCTGATGAGTTTCAGCAATATCTTATTGATAATGGGATAGTTTCTCAGTTTTCTGCACCAGGTACACCTCAACAAAATGGGGTAGCAGAAAGGAGAAATAGAACTCTTTTGGATATGGTTAGGTCAATGTTGAGTTATTCAACACTTCATATTTCTTTTTGGGGATATGCTTTACAAACTGCTATATACATTCTAAACGATGTACCATCTAAGTCTGTTCCTAAAACACGGCATGAGTTGTGGACTGGGCGCAAGCCTAGTTTACAACACTTAAGGATATTTGGTTGTCCTGCGCATGTGTTAAAAGGAAAGACAGAAAAGATGGAGTCCTGTTCAGAAACATGTATATTTGTAGGGTATCCAAAAGAAACTAAAGGATATTATTTTTATAGTCCTTTAGATCTTAAAGTATTTGTTTCGACAAATGCTAAATTTCTGGAAAAGGACTATATGAATGATTTTGTACCTAGAAGTAGAATTGTCCTGAATGACATGTCAGGAGATACAATTCCACGAAAGAGGTTACACAACCAAACCCAATTGTAAGTTCCGATCCAACACAAGATCAACAACCTACCATTCCTCGTCGTAGTGGGAGGGTTAAAACACAACCCGAAAGATACATCGGTCTGGGAGAATCAGTGGAGAATCTCCCGGACGACGATGATCCCTATACGTACAAGGAAGCTATGGAGGATGTTGATAGTCGCCATTGGCAAAAGGCAATGCAATCAGAGATTGAATCTATGTTCAATAACAAAGTCTAGTCCCTTGTAGACTTGCCTAAAGGGATAAAACCCATTGGGTGCAAGTGGGTATACAAGAGGAAAAAATGTATGGATGGAAAGGTTGAAACCTTTAAAGCTAGATTGGTAGCTAAAGGGTATACACAGAAAGAAGGTATCGATTACGAGGAAACCTTCTCTCCTGTGGCCATGCTTAAATCCATTAGGATACTCTTATCCATTGCAGCATCTTTAGATCTAGAGATTTGGCAAATGGACGTCAAGACAGCTTTCCTAAATGGAAGTCTTGACGAGAGCATCTACATGATGCAACCAGAAGGATTCATTGAAAAGGGCCAAATGGAAAAGGTATGCAAGTTGCAGAAATCCATATATGGATTAAAGCAAGCATCCAGATCCTGGAACATAAGGTTCGATCAAGCTGTAAAAGGTTTTGGATTTATTCAGAATCTTGACCAACCTTGTGTATACAAAAGGATTAAAGGCGACAAGTTGGTTTTCCTGATTCTTTATGTTGATGATATACTACTCATTGGAAACGATGTAGGTGTATTGACATCAGTAAAAGAATGGTTAGCAAAACAATTTGATATGAAGGACTTAGGAGAAGCAAGTTTTATTATAGGTATCCAAGTTATAAGGGATAGAAAGAATAGAACGATTGCATTATCCCAAGCTTCATACATAGACAAGATCTTGTCTAGGTTTTCCATGCAGGATTCCAAGAAAGGTATGTTACCTTTCAGACATGGAATCAAGCTTTCTAAGGAACAAGTTCCTAAGAATGAGCATGAAGAGCAATTCATGAGTAGAGTTCCATATGCCTCGGCAGTTGGAAGTCTCATGTATGCAATGCTCTGTACTAGACTAGATATTTGTTTTGCTGTTGGCATAGTTAGCAGGTTTCAATCAAAACCCGGACCTGATCATTGGACGGCAGTCAAGCATATTTTCAAGTATCTTAAGAGAACGAGAGATAATATGCTAGTATACTCTGGAGGGGATTTAATTCCCGTTGGGTATACATGAAAGTATACATACAAGGTTAAATTGCTTAAGACGTACCTAGAGGAGGGGGGTGAATAGGTTTTTTCGCCTAATTTCAATCCCTTGAACAAACTTACGTTTGTCCCTCAAGGTAGACTTACATACAACATAAACATCACGGAATCATACTAAGACAAGTTATCATGTGATCATTCATACATTGTCTAAGTATCAATATGTTGTATGAGGTATAAAGAAAATACAAAAACAATTAGCAAGAATACTTGTATATGAATATATGTTCAATCATTACAAGTATATACAAATATTGCTATACATAAAATTCTAAACAATATACAAAAGAAAATGTATTTACAAATATGATCAAAAGAATATATTTACAAATCACACTATACAAAATCTTGTATCAATATACTTCACAAGTAATTGATGTGTCACAAGATAACAACATATACATAAACAAATATAAAAGAGAGAGATAGGAAGAATTAACACAAGGGATTTTTTAACGTGGTAAAACCTCCAAGGAGGAAACATCCACGGGTTGAATTACAACCATTGGGTACTTATATATATACTTGGAAAGTAAATTAGAAATTCCACAAAATGACCAATCCTAGTCACCAACCCATGTGGAGTCTATGTTTACCCAACCCTATTGGAAGATACAAAATCCCTCAATGATGTAAACCACCACATATTGGAACTCATACCAAAACCAACATCGTTGGAAGATTAGAAATTCCTCAAGAGTGCATACACATCCCATGTACCCCGCTCTATCGGACTCTATGTCTAACCAACCGCCCGGGCCTACCAATATATAAGCCAACTCTCTATATAAGGCACACATGCCTCTAGAAAGCCTCCCATGCATGACTATCCAAGTCCTCCCGACTCTAGCCATGACTTCTTGCTTGTCTATCCAAGTCCTCCCGACTCTAGACAAGATTTCTTGCTTACCTATCCGAGTCCTCCCGACTCTAGGCAAGACTTCTTGCTTGGCTATCCGAGTCATCCCAACTCTAGCCAAGACTTCATGCCTTTTACAAGGACTTCCTAGTGTGATCATGTGAATGCAAGTGATGCAATCAATCAAAACAACATAGAACATGTGATCAATACATTCCATGGAACAACTAGATCTAGAGATGTGAAAACACAAGCAATAGTAGTCTAGATGCAAAATCATGAATGAAAACCTAGAGCATGTGAATACAATTAACACATAAAACTTCTAGATTCATTCATACAAAACAACACTTGAACAATTTCATATTCATAAGGCACAAGTTCAAGATGTCATAAACATATATCAAAAATGCTAGAATTATGAAATGTATTCAACAATTATTCTAGCCAAAGATTTAGAGATAGGAGACATGTTAAAAACAAATCAATCCTATATATCTCTAAAAACACATAAAAGGCTCTAATCCTAGATTTCATCAATCATGGATCAAAGTCACATAGAAAGGATTATTAATCATAAACTTGATCAATCAAGTCTCAAACAATCCTATATATCAATCTAATCACAATACAACTCACAATCATGTTAAGAACAAAGAATCCAAGATTCTAGTCAACATGTGTCTCTAATTAGACTATTCAATTAGATTGATTATGAAGCTATCTTTCTCTATAGCATTCACTAAACAAACATATATATATAGAAGAAGAAACCCCAAGCAAATTGGAGGATTAAAAAGATGAAATCACAAAGTTATGAACTCTACCTCAATTACAAGAGCTGGTTCGTTTTTCTGAGGAGATCTGTCAGAAATTCGATCAAACAGCTGCACAACCACTTGGAAAAGGTAGAGGACTCGAATACGAACAATCTCCAACTTGAATCACTCAATTCCGACTCCGGATGAGAAAGTTATGGTGTTTGGAAGTTGAGAAAAATTGAGAGAAAATCATAGACGGGATTTCAAACTTTTTCTTCTTAAGAGAGAATTGAGGGAATTGGAGGAGTTTAAAAAGAATGAAAGAAGGGGCAAAATTGTCCAAATTTTTGAGAGGACTTTTGCAAGTCCACGTGTGGCCAGCGTGTGCCACACGTGGCCAGAGAGGAGCTCTGGCCGTGTGGCACACGTGGTCCACACGTGGCCACCCTTTGCTTGGCTTTTGGCCAAGCGATCTCCTCGCGCACCTCTCGCGTTCTTCAGCCGTATTCGGGCATCCAAACTCCGAATTCGAATCCGTTTTCGGATTACGAACCGTGACTCCCTCACGCACGACGAAGACTATGAAACTTTGAAAAATGGTTGAGAATTCATCTCGGAAAATGACGACGAACACAACTCAACGAATGAGAACGAAAAGTAGCGTAGCTACATCGTTTGGACTCGAAACTTAACGAATGAGTAACCGAAATGACCGGAACTCAATAAGTAATCAATTAAGTACTATTACAAGTCTAGAACACAAGAAACACAAACATACAAACACAAGTTCACATATGAATGCCATTTCCTAGACATAGTCTTAGAACATGCAACTCTAAAATGTATGAGCATTTGAGTCCAATGCATGAGCATACAAAATCATGTGAATGTGTCATAAAAATGGTGCACAACAATGCAGGGACACTCATGAATGATTTGTGTGTGTGTGCCTATGCCTTGTAAGAGGAATGAGGTCGATTTTACCTTTGATGAGTAATGAAGCTTATTTCCTCTTAGCAAGCCATCATCTTGAATGTACCGTAGTCAAATCTTTCTTTGAAGCTTTGTATCATCATCAACATGACCACATAAACATTTACAAGATAAACACGTTTTGATATGGAATATATGCCAACAACAACCAAAAACCTAACAATACAGATTCTGATTTTCAATCAGATTCTGACAAGAGGTATTAATCTTTTGTTATTTATTATATATCTTTAATTAATCAAAAGGGTATAAGGTTCATAAAATTGGAAAAATTTTAAAAGCTACTCAAACTATTTTTTTAGTCTCGCTTCCGCTGCGGGTATATTTTTCCCTACATAATCAAGCCCGTTTTGGCCAAGAAGAATTTTGTTTATACAGCGGCTTAAAGATGGGACAGCTGCCCAAAGGTTTTGCTAATAGAAGCGAAGTCAGAGAGGATTCGATGCTTAGAAGAATCTTCAAAGGAAAAATGCCGATTGCGGAGATATTGTACGACACTTTGAGGAAAATGATGTCCGAACAGAGTGAAGATGCGTACAAGATGATCAATATATATATGGTGAGCCGATTCTTTGGCACAGATGACGGTCGGACCACAGCCATCTCGGGGTGGCTGTTTTCATTGGTTGAAAAGGAAGAAGAATTTAAAAATTTTCCATAGGGTGCTTACATCTTTAGTTTTACACTATATTTTTTGAAGGGTGTACTGAATAGACGGCTTACCCAACTGAGAGGTCAATCAAAGAAGGAAGATAAGAATCAGAAGGTGCAAAAGAATAAGAATACAGACTTAGAAGAAGAAGAAGAAGAAGAAGAAGAAGAAGAAGAAGATAAGAAAAAAAAAAGACGAAGAAGGGGAAGAAGAAGTTAGTAGAAGAAGAAGAAGAAGAAGAAGAAGAAGACAAGAAAAAAAAGACGAAGAAGGGGAAGAAGAAGTCAATAGAAGAAGAAGTGAAAGGGAAAGGGAAAGGGAAAGGGAAAGAGAAAGATAAAGACAAAGGGAAGCAGCTGTAGGCTGAGGTAGAGAAGATAAAGAAATCAAAATATTATACCTACAATTTGACCGGGTTCCCTCTAGTACTTCAGGTAAGTTTTAGAAAATTTAGCATGTTATCAAACTTTGTTTTAGTATATCTCGTTTCACTTTTTTGGATTGAAAAACATTGATTGATATAAGTTAGTTTAAATTGTATGGGTATGGGCCATGGAGACCGTAACTCGTTTCGAAAATATCATTGGAAAGCGTGTTGGTACGGGGTGTCCACGGTTCACTAGATGGGAATTTAGTGCAAGGATTTCAAATATTGAATCAAAATTCACATTATCGGTGTGTACATAATGACCATTTTTTTTAGTTAGTTAATTATTTGTTGATCATTCACTAACAATTGTTTTTTCCTTATATGTAGATGCTTGTATATCGTTGGGGAGTTGAAACTTATGCAAAGGGTATAGATTACTTAAAATCATTGAAGTTGAAATACGTTGGTGAACCACTCCGTGAAAAGAAGAGGGAGAAATTGGCATTGGTAATAAGTCCAATTGAAGTGGAAGAAGCTGATGATGATGGAGTTGATTATGCTGAGACAAGCAATGACAGTGATGGTATTGGCGCTTCTGTTGTGAAGGAGATAGGAGCCTCTATGGGGAGAAATAGTAATACATCTTTCAAAGATTATTTCCCTCCTTCTAAGAAGCGTCTATTCTCCGATGTAGATTCTAAGGTATGATTCCATGTACAATATTTGGTTTTAGACTTTTAGTATGTTATGATTGTATGCAGCGTTTTAATTATTGCAAAATTCAAGTGCCTTCCACAATGTCACAACTATATACTGCTATGCTTGAGAGTGAGAAACGTATCATTGCGTTTTGTACAAATGAATTTGCAAACATTAGGAAGCAGATGAAGATTAGATATGAAGTTATATTGCCATTATATTATTATTTATATATAATAGTTTAGTCCATAATTCATTTATGTTGATGTTTAGTATGCTCCTGAGCAAGATGATGAGGATGTTGGTCATAAGGATCCTATGGAGGAGGAGGAGGATGTTGGTCATAAGGGTGCTGGTGAAAAGGCTGCTGATGAGGAGAATGTTGGTGGTAAGGGTGCTGGTGAAAAGGCTGCTGTTGATGAGGATCATATGGAGAAGGATGTTGGTCGTAAGGGTGCCGAAGATGAGGCTGCTGTTGATGACGATTCTATTAAGGAGAATGCTATGAAGGAGGATGTCGGTCGTAAGGCTGCTGCTGATAGGGATGTTGGTGAGGATTCTATTGAGGAGGATGTTGCGGTAAGGGTCCCGGTGATGAGGGTGTTGTTAAGGAGGATGCTATGGAGGAGGATTGTGGTGGTAAGGATGCTGCTAATAAGGATGTTGGTGAGGAGGATTGTGGTGGTAAGGGTGATGGTGATAGTGTAGGGAAAAATATACCCGCAGCGGAAGCGAGACTAAAAAAAATAGTTTGAGTAGCTTTTAAAATTTTTCCAATTTTATGAACCTTAAACCCTTTTGATTAATTAAAGATATATAATAAATAAACAAAAGATTAATACCTCTTGTCGCGTGATCCGATTGACTTGCGTCGATGGTAATCCGCAAGATCTTCAATCCTAGCACGAACGTGGATCACCTAGGAGCGTGGTCTCCCTTTCTTTGAATTGCAAACCTGAGATCGGATATAACAAACTTTTCTTGATTCGTTAGTCCCAAAAACAATCTAAAGGAATCTAAGATTATTCCGGTCACTTTTGAGTTCTCAATCTTATGATCGAAACTCGCATGAACCTTAATCGATATAGTATATACAAGCTTATTAATGAATAAGCAAACAATATACCATCAAAGAATAATCTATGTTCCTTTTGTTTTTAGTAGAATAAAATAAAATTAACTATGAGTTGAGAAGAAGAAGAAGAAGAAGAAGAAAAATTCTGCACATAAAACCCTAGGTCTGGCCGAAAATAATAATGGCCTTATATGTGGCAAATTTCTTTTCTCTTTTTAACTTAGGGTGGCCGAAATCCTTAGCCAAAATCAATTAGGGTTGCCGCAAAAATCAAACAAAAGGAAGAGTTTGAATTGCACCCTAATTCCTATTTTGTTTAAGATTTCCAAACCCTAATCCAACTCAACAATCTTTTATTCCTTATTTGACTAAATTAAAAAGACTTCTTATTTGATTAAATAAATAAAGTTAATTATTTATTTCCTTGTCAAACAAGTCTTTTAATTTAAGTACACTACTACCAATAGTATACCAATAGGAATCATATTTCCTATTTAGAAAAGATTTGTTTCTTAATTAAACAATTAATTAATAAATTAATTAATTCTTATTTAATTAAATAATGAAAACAAAATAATATTAAGGTTATTTTAACCACCTTGCCGCCCCATATACTAATATTGGGCCCAAATATTATTTTCTTATTTCATTAAATCCATAGGACTTTAAATAAAAAGCTCACATGTGAACTAGACCTATTCTTACTAAAAGAAACAAGCCCACATGTCATCCATTAATATATAAATATAATTTAGCAGCCCATTACATAAATCATGTGCAAATTATATTCTTAATATATTAAATGCAATTCTAGATGGACCCTAAATCGGTCCGGTAGAATATATCAAGTGATCCATGCAAGTCCGTGTGGATTGGGGATCTTGGCGGGCTATCTAAATTAAGCTTCAATAGACATAACCTAATCACAATCAACAAATGATTCACTTAGATCCGATCCATTAATTTTAACTCATTCCACTAAAGAGCTAAAATTGAACTCTTAAATGAAGACAGAAAAGGAAGATGTTTCCTCATTCATACCCTAGACAATCATATTGGAGATAGTGTATCCTCGTGATTAATATCAGTAATCGCCAAGAGTTCATAGACCGCCTATAACTCTCCAAGTTACCATATTTACTCATATGACCACGTTTTGAACTTGGATATTTTGACTTGTCCAGAAGCCATGTTTTCAATAGACACTATTGAAAACTCAACGTTGAGATTTAATATCCAATTACCTCAAAACATCCATATGATGATATTATACTCTCATTTAATAAATGGAGCCACGATGTCCATATCTATAAATGAAGTCCTCTATCGATTAACAAATGAATATCACCAAACTATCGAGGATAGACTATGCGATATAATCGTACTCATTGATAGCTCAAATGATATCACCTGCAACCATAAGTCCATCATTTATCTCAGGATTAAGATAGACTCTCCGATTGTCCTGATAATGAAATTACTTTTATCTACTGACGGTTATAGATAAAGTATTTCATTGTGATCCTGTTCAATACACCCAATGCACTAGATTCTTTTGCTCGAAGATACTCCGATGATTTTAGACTCATCATATCTCATTTGATCCCACTCAAATTCTAGCAAAAGAATTCTACAACTTTAACAAGATAAAGGTGCCCAACCTTTAACTTAAGTTGTGAACAATATTCAAGACTAACTAAAGAATTGTGTCTACCACATACATATCCAGATGTATGAACAATTCTTCTTTTCTCATAGTCTTAAGACCTTATGATTATCTACTTAGACAATTATTAAACTATAAATGCTATAAGATTTGTTTAAAACAGAAATCACTTTATTAATATGAAAAAGATTGTTAATTACATTATTACACTCTTGCTATTGAGCATAATCCTAACAGATAGGGCTGCTTTTGAAGAACAAGGTGAGGCTGTTGGTGTTAAGGCTGATGAGAAAGAGGTTGTTGCTGTTGTAGAGATCGATGAGGCTGTTGTGGAGGTCGATAAGGCTGTTGGGGCTACTGCAATCCAGGTATATTCTATAAATAGTTGGTTTAGTAGTTTTTTAACACTTGGTGGCACATAGTTCGGCTCTAATGAACTAAAAGCTTGGAAAGAAGACAGTATTTCAAATCAGAATGCATTAGAACTTTCTTAGCAAATCAGTTTTGCATAAATGACAGAAAATAATAATTACAAAAAATAATAATTACAAAAAATATATTTCAGTTATCAAATTCGCATCCTACAGCAGGTACATTTATATACCCGTTGATATCTACCATCAAGAACAACAAAACAACCACTTCACCATTCCCAATTAAACAAAATAACATTTCCTCAGATCAATAATTAGTAGTCTTTCATAGTGTTTATGTTCTTATTGTTTATGTTCTTATTGTTTATGTTATGTATATGGTTTCTGCTTACTACATATTTTATTTATGTAGGACTCGGGGAAAAAATCTATCCTTGACTTGGAAGACTATCCATCCCTGTTCGTGAGTTTTATTGGCCAGTACCTTCCCGGTAGTGTAACAGAACTTACAGAGGCCGACCCTAATGTTCAGTATAAAGACTTCGACAAATAGAGGGCTCGAAAGCGTTCGAGGTATCTAGTTGACCCGTACACAGACCCGTACAAGTTGTGCGCTTAGGCTGTGCGCTGGTGACGTGCGCTGGTGACCAGCGCAACCTCACCAGCGCAAATGACGGGATCTGAAGCGTTTTTTCCAAAACGATCTCACTTTGATTGGATCTCATATATATATCTTGTTTGGCCTTGGCTCATTTTTAGAGCAAAAATCACATCTTTTTGAGAGCTTCTAAGTGTCTTCAAAGCCAAGGTATCAAGAACACTTTTTTATTACTTCAAACTCCAAAACCCATCATTCTTGCATGATTCATTCATCATCTAACATGTTCTAGAATGATTCTCTTAGGGTTTTCATCTTGCTCACATGACTTGTAGTTAGAACATCTCTTGCATCATATCATATGTTCTCTCTCTACAAGATTGCTCATTTATTACTTGAATATGTTCAAGATTGCTCCTTTATGACTTGACTTAGGTTCAAGATTGTGTTATTGTGGTTTGTGAGTTGTATTGTGGTAGATATTGCATATAGGACTTTGTTTGTTTATTTTGTTATGGTTTATGCATGCCACTTAGTAAGATGATATCTAGGAATGTCTAACATGTTCATCCATGCCTAGATAAGCTAAAATGTCTAACCTTGCATTTTGAGCATCTTGAATATTGCACATATTCACACTAGGTTGTTTTATCTCTTCATTTAGAGTCAAGTCTTGCATTTGCCTTGTTGGTAGTTTGCAAGCATGAACTAGGTTCACTTCTAAAGGCCCGTGGGTAGCAAAGACAGATTAGTAATCTTAGGTGTGATGCGGTCAACCTAGATTGTAATCGTATTTGCAAGTAGTGGATTGAGGTTCTAGTGTGGCGCACTAAACAGCCCGTGGTTTTTCCCCGTGTGGGTTTCCACGTAAAAATCATGTGTTATTTACTTTCCACATTCTCTACACATGATTTCATTTGTTGACTAGTTGGGGTTATTTTGTAATCTTGATTAATCTCGAAAATTGGTAAAATGGGATTAAAATCTATTCACCCCCCCTCTAGATTATATTAGGACTCGTTTATATTTATTTTCAATTGGTATCAGAGCGGGTTCCTTAACATAATTAGGAGATCCCTTGCTCTTGTTAGAGTCTTTTGCATTTGTTTGCATTTCTTTGTGTGTTTTGCTTGTTTGTGTGCATTCATATCATTCTCACCCAAACACTATGAGTGGAAATGGAATTGGAGGTGAGGGTGCCTCTAGTACAAGACCCCCTTTGCTTACCGGGGTCAACTACGCATCATGGAAGGGCAAAATGGAAGCTTATGTGTGCCAAATTCATGATCGGGCTTGGATGGCGATTGAAGATGGATATACGCCACCTATGATGACTCCTACGGGAGGTGGAGAGGAAGTTCCCAAGCCAAAGGCACAATGGAACAACAAGGCCATGCATGCCATTCTATGTGCCATGGATGACAACCAATACAAACTCATCCAAACCACTAGGATAGCAAAGGAAGCTTGGGATATATTGGAGACGGCTCATGAAGGAACCGAGGTGGTAAATGACTCCAAGCTTCAAGTCCTCCAAACACAATTTTAGACTATAAGGATGAAGGAGGATGAGTGCTTCAATGACTTCCAAATGAAGCTTATGGATATAGTGAACCAAAGTCACCAACTTGGTGATCCTTACTCGGATAGAAGAATTAAGCAAAAGATCATGAGGTCACTTCCCGAGAGGTTTGAATCTAAGGTGACGGCGTTGGAAGAGAATAGTGATTACTTAAGGATGAAGCCAAGTGAAGTTATTGGAAGGCTTTTGGCTTATGAATCTAGGAAGGGTCCTACATCTACACCTCAAAAGAGTCTTGCTTTGAAAAGCATCAAGGTAGAAAAGGATGAAGAAGACTCGGATGAAGAAATTGCTTTGATGGCAAAGAAGTTCAAGCAATTTATGAGGTTTGAGAAGAAAGGGTTTGGCTCCAAGGGAAAGTTTGTGAAGAAGAAGGCTCCTTTCAAGAAAATGGAGCAAACTCAAGAGAAGGACCACAAGAAGGGTGTCCAATGCTATGAGTGTAGTGGCTTTGGACACATTGCTCCCGAATGTGCTAACTTGAAGAAGAAGAAAGGAAAAGCCATGGTGTTGACGTGGAGTGATAGTGATGACTTAGAAGAGGAAGAAAGGTCTTTGGATGATGATGAAGACCAAGTTGCCAACTTCATTGCTTTCTCATCTTCTCACAATAGCAATGAGGTTGTGAGTGACAAAGAAGAAGAAGAGGACAAGCAAGAAGAAAGTGACTCAAATGGTGAGAGCAACTCTTCTAGCTCCAACTTTGAGTTTGATGAAGAAATGGGCTATGATGACTTCATGAGATTCTTTCATAACCCAAGATCAAAGAAGAAGAAGGAGATACAAAAGTTGAAAGAGGAGAAGCTTGAATTGACCTCCAAGGTAACTCATTTGAGCAAGGAAATGAGTAAAGCTAAAGAGATGGAAGAAGGTTTGAAAATGGAGCTAGTCATGGCTAAGAAGAATGAAGAAAGCTTGAGGAAATAGCTCATGGAAGCAAGAGGATTGATGGCTAAGATGACTTCCGGAACCGAGAAGCTTGACAAAATGCTTTCTTGTGGGAAAAGTCCATGTGACAAGAAGGGGCTAGGATATGTGGAAGAAGTGGAAGCCACACCTTTGAAGAAGACAACTTTTGTCAAGAGCAAAGAAAGTGAAAGTGCTCAAACCCCACAACATTCAACTAAGTGGGTTGAAGTTGGTGAATCCTCCAAGCAAGCACAAACAAGGATTCCAACAAGAGCTCCACCACAAGCTAGAGCTCCTCAAGCTAGACCCCCACAACCAAGACCTCCTCAACCAAGACCTCCACAACAAAGGATCCCACAAGCTCAACATGGGGTCTTTCATGCTCAACCGAGGAGACATGTCAATCTTGCTCAACAACAAAGGAGAGAGTTGCCTCAACACCCAAGAGCAACTCAAAATAAAAGGAGGCCACAAATGCTTGCACAAGGCTATGGTATGAATCCTTATTTCTCTCCTACTTGCCATTTTTGTGGTATTGAAGGCCACATTAGGCCTAATTGTTTCAAGTATATTAAATTGTGTAGAAGAGAAAGCATGATTGAGAAAAATATGCTTAGAAGAGCCACAATGCATGCTCCTAGGAAATTTAGAGACAATGGACCAATGGCTCCTAGGAATGACTTTGTTTCACCTAGATTGAATAGGAATGATGATTATTATTGCTATGTGGCCCAAGTTGCTTTGAAAGCAAATGCCTCCAACACTTGGTACCTTGATAGTGGGTGTTCTAGGCACATGACCGGAAACAAGAGTTTCTTTAAAACTCTTGTAATGGAGGATGATGGATTTGTCACTTTTGGTGATGGGTCTAAGAAAAAAGTTATAGGGAAAGGTAACATATCTATTCCCGGGTTGCCCTCCTTGCCCAATGCTCTTTATGTAGATGGCTTGCAAGCCAATCTTATTAGCATATCACACTTAAGTGATGAAGGGCTTTCGATTATGTTTGGCAAAATTGATTGCTCTATTCTTAAAGAAAATGGGCAAGTTTTGTTGAAAGGCAAGAGATCAAGTGACAATTGTTATTGTCTTGAGTCAAATCTCATCTCTTGTAACTTGTCCACTAGTGAGCAAGTTGAAGTGTGGCACCAAAGACTTGGCCATATGAACTATAGGGACTTGAAAGTCCTTGATAGATTGAATGTTGTTAGGGGCCTTCCCAAGCTTGGGAAAAAGGTTGAGGGTGTTTGTGGACCATGCCAACAAGGCAAGCAAACCAAGAGTGTCCACAAGAAAGGCAAATACCTTTCCACCAAAGAACCATTGGAACTTCTCCATATGGACCTTATAGGTCCCATTCAAACCGAAAGTTTAGGTGGTAGAAGGTACATTCTTGTGGTTGTTGATGACTTCTCTAGGTTTACATGGACTTACTTCCTAAGGGAAAAGTCCGAAGCCTTTGAAAAATTTAAAATGCTTTGTGTCAAAATTCAAAATGAGAAAACTTCTCACATTAAAAGCATTAAGAAAATTAGAAGTGATCATGGGAAAGAGTTTGAAAATGCTAGCTTTGAGAATTTTTGCAATAGCTTAGGCATTTCCCATGAATTTTCGGCCCCTAGGACTCCTCAACAAAATGGAGTTGTTGAGAGGAAGAATAGAGTCCTTCAAGAGATGGCCCGTGTGATGTTGCTTAGCAACAAAGTCCCTAGAAATCTTTGGGCCGAAGCCATTAATACGGCTTGCTACATAGGGAATAGAGTTTTCCTTAGGCCCGGGACTAAACAAACATCCTATGAGTTATGGAAGGGTAGAAAACCCAATGTGAGCTATTTCCATATCTTTGGAAGTAAGTGCTATATACTTAATGACCGTGATCAACTTGGCAAGTTTGATGCTAAGAGTGATGAGGGTATTTTTATTGGATATGCACTTAATAGCAAGGCCTATAGAGTTTTTAATCTTAAGACTCGAAGTGTGATGGAATCATCAAATGTGGTCTTTGATGATTGTAGGCCTAAACATGATGACCATGAGGAGGATGTTTGTGAGTTAAATGACCTTCCTTTGAAGGAAAGTGGTGAGACTTCAAGTGGTGTGAAGTCAAACCAAGATGAAGAGGATGATTTACCTCTAAATAGAGTTCCTCCATTGGACTCAAATGAACCCGCTCCTTGGGTTAGAAAACTCCATGATAAGGATGATATCATTGGAGAAATTAGAGAGGGTGTTAGGACTAGACATCAAATAGCTAATCAAATTAGCTACACTTGTTACACCTCTCAAATAGAACCCAAAAAGGTTGATGAGGCCTTAAATGATGAATATTGGGTTCTTGCCATGCAAGAAGAGCTAAACCAATTTGAGAGAAATAAGGTTTGGACTCTTGTTCCTAGACCTAAAAACACCAATGTCATAGGCACTAAATGGGTGTTTAGGAACAAATCCGATGAGGATGGCAACATTGTGCAAAACAAGGCAAGGCTTGTTGCACAAGGGTACTCTCAAATTGAGGGTATTGACTTTGAGGAGACTTTTGCTCCCGTTGCCCGCTTAGAGTCCATTAGGCTTCTCTTGTCCATTTCTTGTGTGTATAAGTTCAAATTACACCAAATGGATGTTAAGAGTGCCTTCCTCAATGGCTTTTTGCATGAGGAAGTGTTTGTTGAGCAACCCAAGGGGTTTGTGGATCCACACCACCCCTCTCATGTCTATCGCCTCAAAAAGGCTTTATATGGGTTGAAACAAGCACCGAGGGCTTGGTATGAGCGCCTCACTCTCTATCTTGTTGACAATGGCTACTCTAGAGGTAGTGTTGACAAGACATTGTTCATCAAGTGCACTAAAGATGAGCTATTCATAGCTCAAATTTATGTTGATGACATTTGTAAGGACCTCTATTTTGTGATTGGCTTATTTCATGACATACCACATTGGGGATGATTGTGTTGTGGGTAGCTTAGGTCATCTTGATGATTATCAAGGCAAGCTTCCAAGCATCCCGGTGACTTCAAGATCAAGAGCTTCAAAAGGTATATCACTTGACTTGGTTCTTGAAGAGATTAGGTGCACACACACACTTGCATGCATCTTTATCTATCTTGCATATCTTTTGTGTGTCACATGCTTGGTGATTTTTCATGATGTTATCCTTTCCCATGCATGTTATATATTCACAACCACACTTGCACTTCATGTTAGTCTTAAGTGTGGTGTAATTCGTTTCCGTTTGTGTGATCGGAAACGTCCGCGCTTGCATGATGGTGTGCATGTCTTAGCGCGATGGTTGACCACTTGAGAAGGTCTCATTCTTCTCTTGGATGAGTGTTAGATTTGGTTTGGTTGATTGGAGTAAAGTGTCTAGGTTCAAAATATTGGATTTCAATGATTTAAATGTTTTTCAAAACTGACCTTTGTATGGTCTTGTGACCATAACTTTTTACACAAAGTTTTAAATTGAGTTTTGTAAAATTCTGGACAAACTAGACACTCATACCTTTCCAACGATATATTATTCGTAATATTTCATGACCGTTTGGATTGGTTTTGAAATCTCCAAAGTGACCACCAAAACAGGGCAACTCTGTTGTTGTCCGTTTCTGACCTTTGGTCACTCTATTGACCATAACTTTTTCTACAGACATTTAAATGTCATTCCATAAATTGGAGTAGAAAGTAGACTTCCATACCTTTCCAACGATATATTATACGAAAGGTTTCGATGTCGTTTGGTCTTGTTTCGGAGCGCTCGAATCTCGAGCTGGTGCGCTGTCGCGCCTATGCGCTGGTGTTCTTGCGCGGGTGACCAGCGCTACTTGACCAGCGCTTTTGGTCCAGAGATTTGACGCTGGTCATGCGCCTGTGACGTGCGCTGGTGACCAGCGCAATGCCTTGCGCTGGTGACCAGCGCAACCTGACCAGCGCCAATGACGGGAACTGAACATTTTTTTCCAAAACGACGTCATTTCCTCTAGGGGTTGTATATAAGTATCATCTTCTTCCTAGCTCGTTTTCAAGAGCTTAAAATCAGACCTTAGAGTGAGAAACTCAAACCCTAGAGAGAGAAAGCTTCAATCTTGCTTCTTTAACTCTCCAAACCCAAAACCCATGTGCATCTAACATGTTTCATGCATCAATCTTCCATGGGTCTTCTTCATTTATGACTTGGTAAGTAGAACAAACACCACATCTTCATTTATTGTTCTATCTTAGTCAAGACATGTCTTTTATTGCTTAGTTTAGCAAATCTTCACTTTTATTGCATATTTAGTGAAGTTATGACATGATTGGGTTTTGTTTGTGGTAGCTTACATGATTAGGATGATTTTCCCTAAATAGCTAACCCTAGAACATTCTTGTACAATTGGTTGATGATTAGGTTGATAGATTAATGTTTATTTATCTAGTCAAGCTTAATTGAATGTTCTTGTGGATTTAATTGACAATTATGTTGTTAGAAATTCTCTACAACTAATTGAGTTCACATGTTTGGACATGTTGACATTGTTTGATAGCTAGGATTGTTTTGTGATTGATAACATCTAGCTAAGCTTTATGATATGTCATTTAGCTTTGATATCTAGGATTGATTTCATTGATATATCATCATTCTAGGTAAGCATATAGAGTTGCCTTGCTCTTGTTGCATTTTGAGTATTTCATATATTCACTTAGGTTGTTTTCTCTTCATTGAGAACTAAGTCTTGTGTTGCTTCCGGGATTAGGTTGCATAAATCACAAGCATTGGGACTAGGTTCACTTATACCGGGAGTAGGTAGGTGTGTGATTACTTCCGGGATTAGGTTGTAATCGTTTTACACATTTAGTGGATTCGAGGTTCAAGTGTGGCTCACTTACATAGCCCGTGGTTTTTCCCGAGAGGGTTTCCACGTAAATATCAAGTGTCTTTTAATTTCCGCACCATATTACACTTGCTATTGTATATTGACTAGTGGAGGGTATTTTCGTAATCTTGACCATTAACAAAAATTTGGTAAAATCGGATAAAATCTATTCACCCCCCCTCTAGATTAATATTGAACACACCATAATTTGTTTCAATTGGTATCAGAGCGGGTTCCTAGATATACATAGGTGATCCTTGCTCATTTTGGTGTGTTTTGCATTTGTGTGATTTTTGTTCATTCATACATTGTGCATTCATTTCATTTCATTCATAAACACAATGAGTGGAAACGGTGGTAGCAACGAGGGGGCTTCTAGCACACGTCCTCCTCTTCTCACCGGATTGAATTACTCCTCATGGAAAGGGAAGATGGAATCCTACATATGTCAACTTCATGACCGAGCATGGATGTCGGTTGAAGATGGATATGATCTTCCCATGATGACTCCTACGGGTGGAGGAGAAGAAGTTTTGAAGCCTAAGGCACAATGGAGTGCACAAGAATTTGAGGCGTCAAAATGGAATAGGAAGGCTATGCATGCCATCCTATGTGCCATGGATGAGAATCAATACAAGTTGATTCAAAACACTAGGGTTGCTAAGGAGGCATGGACAATCCTAGAAGTTGCTCATGAGGGAACCGAAGTTGTGAAGGACTCCAAGCTTCAAGTTCTCCAAACTCAATTTGAGATGCTCAAGATGGAGGAGAATGAGTGCTTCAACGACTTCGAGATCAAGTTGATGGACATAGTCAACCAAAGTCATCAACTTGGTGATCCTTATTCGGATAGGAGGATTAAACAAAAGATTATGAGATCCTTACCGGATAGGTTTGAGTCAAAGGTGACGGCTTTAGAAGAAAATAGTGGATATAAGGATATGAAGCCGAGTGAAGTCATTGGAAGACTTCTAGCCTATGAGTCTAGGAAGGGTCCTAGCACTACTCCTCCTAAAAAGCAAAAGGGTATTGCTTTGAAAGCTTCTAAGGATGAAAAGGAGGTGAAGAATGACTCGGATGAAGACATGGCCTTGTTTGTGAAAAGATTCAACAAGGTTATGAAGTTTGGAAAGAAGGGATTTGGTTTTAGAGGCCAAGACAAGAAAAAGGTTCCCTTCAAGAAGTTTGAACCAAGGCAAGAGAGGACCGAAAGGAAAGGGGTCCGTTGCTTTGAGTGTGGCGGGATTGGTCACTTTGCTCCCGAATGTGCTAATCACAAGGAAAAGAAGAAGGGAAAAGTGATGGCCGCCACTTGGAGTGGAAGTAGTGATGACTCCAATGAAGAAGATGATTCTTCGGATGATGAAGACATCATGGCTAACTTCCTAGCTTTTGCCTCTTCTCACAAGAGCAAAAGTGGTAGTGAAAAAGAGGAAGAGAGTCAAAGGGAAAGTGACTCTAGTGAAGATGACTCCGATGCTAACTCCACTAATGGATATGTGGAGAAAGAAGTGTTAGTTGAATATCTTAAGGAGTTTAGGAGCTTAGAGATGAAAACCACTAAGAAGATCAAGATGTTGAGAGAAGAAAATCTTGAGCTTTCATCTCACAATGATCTCCTAAGTGAAGAAGTCGAAAGACTTAAGAAGAGAGAAGATAAGCTAAAAGAGGAGTTAGCTTTATCTAGGAGGAATGAAGAAGGTTTGAAGAGGGAGCTTGTTGAAGCTAAGAAGTCACTTACTAGGATGGACTCTAGCACCAAAAAATTAGATCACATGCTTGGTGTTGGAAAGAGTCCATGTGACAAGAGAGGTCTTGGGTTTGAAGATTGTCAAGAGACCACCTCCTCTAAGAAGACCGTGTTTGTTAAGAGCTTGGGCAACATAGAAGCTTCTCCGGTGCACACTCCTAGGAAGAAAATAGATCTAGGACAAAGCTCAAAAAGTGCACAAGTGAAGGTTGCACCAAGGAGACAACTTCAAGCCAACATTCCTCATCTATTGGCTCAAAAAGGGAAGCAAGATAGACCGGTTCAACAAAGAAGATGGATTGAACCCTCTCAACCACAAAGACATAGGAAGACTCCCATAAATGCTCAAGGCAATGGTATGATTTCTCATTTCATTCCAATTTGTCATTTTTGTGGTTTTAATGGTCACATTCGACCAAATTGCTTTCGTTATATAAAAATGTGTAGAACTCGAAGCATGATTGAAAAGAGAAAGAATAGAGCCAAGATGCATGTTCCTAGGAATAATAAGACTAATTTGCATGATCCTAGGATTACTAGAGCCCATGTACCAAAGACCTTTAAGAAAGAAAATGTTGTTCTTAAATGGATTAGAAAGAATGAAAATGTTTGCCATGTTGCACAAATTGCCTTGAAGGCAAATTCTTCTAATCTTTGGTATCTTGATAGTGGGTGCTCTAGGCACATGACGGGAAACAAGAGTTTCTTCGAGACTCTTGTTATGGAGGAAGGAGGAAATGTCACTTTTGGTGATGGATCCAAAAAGAAAGTCATAGGGAAAGGAACCATTTCCGTTCCCGGATTGTCCTCTTTATCCAATGCTTTACTTGTTGATGGCTTGAAAGCCAATTTGATTAGCATTTCTCATCTTAGTGATGAAGGATATTCCGTCTTGTTTAGCAAAGAGAATTGCTCTATCTTAAAGCCCGATGGACAAACCTTATTGAAAGGTATGAGATCTAGCGACAATTGCTATTGTCTTGAAGCTAGAATAGTCTCAAACAATGTGTCCAAGGATGAGCAAATTGAGTTGTGGCATGAAAGACTTGGCCACATGAACTTTCGGGATCTACGGACCCTTGGAAAGTTTGAATGTGTGCGTGGCCTCCCTAAGCTTGGGAAGAAAGCCAATGGTATTTGTGGACCTTGTCAACAAGGAAAACAAACTAAAAGCATGCATAAAAAGGGCAAGTATCTCTCCACCAAGGAGCCTCTAGAGCTTCTCCATATGGATCTTATGGGTCCTATGCAAACCGAGAGCTTGGGTGGAAAGAGATACATTTTTGTTTGTGTAGATGATTTCTCTAGGTTCACATGGACATATTTTCTTAGAGAAAAATCCGAAACTTTTGATAAGTTTAAAATGCTTTGTACTAAACTTCAAAATGAAATGAATTCTAACATTAAAAGCATAAAACGGATTAGAAGTGACCATGTGAGGGAATTTGAGAATGCTTCTTTTGAAACCTATTGTGATAGTATAGGTATCTCCCATGAGTTTTCGGCTCCTAGAACACCTCAACAAAATGGAGTTGTTGAGAGGAAAAATAGGGTCCTTCAAGAGATGGCCCGTGTGATGTTGCTTAGCAACAATGTGTCTAGGAATTTATGGGCCGAAGCCATCAACACGGCTTGCTACATAGGAAATAGAGTTTTCCTAAGGCCCGGTACTAGGAATACCTCCTATGAGTTATGGAAAGGCAAGAGGCCAAATGTTAGCTACTTCCACACATTTGGAAGCAAATGCTACATTTTAAATGACCGAGATCAACTTGGCAAATTTGATGCTAAGAGTGATGAAGGTATATTTATTGGCTATGCCTTAAATAGTAGAGCCTATAGAGTTTTCAATAAGAAAACTCTAAGTGTCATGGAATCATCTAATGTTGTATTTGATGATGAAAGGCTCAAGTGTAGTAATCATGAGGATGAGGTTATTCTTAGTGATGATTCTCCTTTGGAGAAGGTTGTTGTGACTCCTAATGTGGGGACATCCAATGTTGTTGAAAATGACACACAACCTATTGATAGAGTTCCTAACTTGGACTCTAATGAACCCGCTCCATGGGTTAGAAGACTCCATAACAAAGAGGATGTTATTGGAGATGTGAATGAGGGTGTTAGGACTAGAAGGCAAATAGCTAATCTTATTAGCTTCACATGCTACACCTCTCAAATAGAACCCAAAAAGATTGATGAAGCTCTAAATGATGAGTTTTGGGTTCTTGCCATGCAAGAAGAGCTAAACCAATTTGAAAGGAATGAGGTTTGGACTCTAGTTCCTAGGCCTAAGACCACTAATGTCATAGGCACAAAATGGATATATAGGAACAAATCCGATGAGGATGGCAATGTAGTGCGTAACAAGGCAAGACTTGTTGCACAAGGGTACTCTCAAATTGAGTGTATCGACTTTGAGGAGACTTTTGCTCCCGTTGCCCGCCTAGAGTCCATTAGGCTTCTCTTGTCCATCTCTTGTGTGCACAAGTTCAAATTGCACCAAATGGATGTTAAGAGTGCCTTCCTCAATGGCTTCTTGCAAGAGGAAGTGTTTGTTGAGCAACCCAAGGGGTTTGTGGATGCACACCACCCCAACCATGTCTATCGCCTCAAGAAGGCTCTTTATGGGTTGAAACAAGCACCGAGGGCTTGGTATGAGCGCCTCACTCAATTTCTTGTCAACAATGACTACACAAGAGGTAGTGTTGACAAGACACTATTCATCAAGAAAGACAATGATGAGCTTTTTATAGCTCAAATATATGTTGATGATATAGTGTTTGGATCCACCAACAACACCAAAGTCCAACAATTTGTTGATGTTATGTCTCATGAATTTGAGATGAGCCTTGTTGGTGAGCTTAGTTACTTCCTAGGTTTGCAAATTAGGCAATTAAGTGATGGAATCTTCATATCCCAAGCCAAATATGCCAAAAACCTAGTGAAGAAGTTTGGTCTTGAGAAAGCCAAACATTGTAACACACCCATGAGCACCACTTTGAAACTAAGCAAAGATGCTAGTGGTAAAAGTGTAGAACAAACACTTTATAGGGGTATGATAGGAAGCTTGCTTTATTTGACCGCAAGTAGGCCCGACATATCCTTTAGTGTGGGTGTGTGTGCAAGGTACCAATCCGATCCCAAGGAGTCCCATCTCTCTTGCGTCAAGAGAATCATTCGATTTGTGAATGGGACTTCTAACTATGGGATTTGGTACTCATTTGACACTAATGCTAGTCTTGTAGGCTTTAGTGACGCGGATTGGGCCGGAAATTGTGATGATAGGAAAAGCACATCGGGCGGTTGCTTTTTCCTTGGAAACAATCTTATTTCTTGGTTTTGCAAGAAGCAAAACTCAATTTCCTTGTCCACGGCGGAGGCCGAGTACATAGCCGCGGGGAGTGGATGCACACAACTCCTATGGATGAAGCAAATGCTAGTAGACTACGGATTCAACCAAGGTACACTCACTCTCTTTTGTGATAACATGAGTGCTATTAATATTTCCAAGAATCCGGTTCAACATTCTAGAACTAAGCATATTGACATCCGTCATCATTTCATTAGAGAACTAGTTGAAAATAAATGCATTGTACTTGAGCATGTAGGTACAAATGATCAACTAGCCGACTTGTTTACAAAACCTCTAGATGCTACTCGATTTAAAACTCTTAGTAGATCTATTGGAATATGTCTTGTGGAGTGATGAGTTCTAGTTATTTGACCCCAATAAGGGGAGCTCAAGCAAAGAGAGCAAACTTGCATGAATTGTCATATGCAAAAAGTTAACTTCTTTTATGCTCTTTTATGATTGTTTGAGAATGCTTGGTGAATAACATTGATTAATGCTTTAATAATGTTTTTAATAACACCTTGCACGGTTGCCTAGCATGTACTGCATGATTTCTATTTTTGCTTGAGTGTGCTTATCCATTTGAGGAATGTTCTACTTGTTAGTACATGTGATTGACCTCAAATTATTCTCCATGTTCATGATTCTTTGATATGCATTCTTAAGCTCTCTCTTGAAAAAGGGCTACTGGCAATATGACGTGCAGCCGCCCAATGTAGGAAATGGCTACTCATTTGAAACCGAGTGAAAGCCTTCAAGAGAGTTACATTAGCATGATAAACAGAAATACATGCTTTCTAGGATAAAGGAGAAAAACAGAAAAGTTGAAATGTGTTTGAAGATGTGTGTGATGCATTGCTTAATAAAGACCTCAAAATTGTTGATTGATGATGTGTCTTGCAATGTAGAAAAGATGATATATTTTTTGATGTGATTAGTACACTCTGCACACAAATGCTTGGTTATATATCTTCTTGTCATAACAACAGGGCTCTAATTGGTTTGACTTCATTTGGAAAACCTGTTGATTGTTGCTTTGATTGATTCTTATGCATGAGCTCAATAGTGCTTGTATTACATGCTAAGCAACTTTTACACACACACACTTTTCTGTGAATAAAATCTCCTTGAATCTCTCTCAATTACTTGAATTGCATAAAGTTCGTTTATATGATTATGCAAATGCCTTTTGTGCAAATAGCTCTCTTTGCTAAAGCAACCCAATAGGGGGAGCTCCTTTGCCTATCTCATGACAAAAAGGGGGAGAAGTCTTGAGAGATATAGGGGGAGCATTGTGTATGCTTTGGGGAGAAGTTTGAGAGAGAGTAACCTTTTAGGGGGAGCATTGCACATGCATTGTTTTGTATTGCCTTATTGAGTGCAAATGCTTTTTATTTTTGTTCACCTCACATGCACTTGTTCTTGGAAAAGTACTTTCTTGCTATTGTGTGTAGGTATGATGATCTACGAAGAGATTGAAGACCTTGAAGACTTAGATTCTTAGGTTTCTCTCTTTGTAACGTATAATACACTTTTGTTAACCAATAGCTTTATTTTGTGTTTTGTGAGGATTATTTTGTGAGTGGTATTTTGTCATGAAATAGCCAAAGGGGGAGATTGTAAGGACCTCTATTTTGTGATTGGCTTATTTCATGACATACCACATTGGGGATGATTGTGTTGTGGGTAGCTTAGGTCATCTTGATGATTATCAAGGCAAGCTTCCAAGCATCCCGGTGACTTCAAGATCAAGAGCTTCAAAAGGTATATCACTTGACTTGGTTCTTGAAGAGATTAGGTGCACACACACACTTGCATGCATCTTTATCTATCTTGCATATCTTTTGTGTGTCACATGCTTGGTGATTTTTCATGATGTTATCCTTTCCCATGCATGTTATATATTCACAACCACACTTGCACTTCATGTTAGTCTTAAGTGTGGTGTAATTCGTTTCCGTTTGTGTGATCGGAAATGTCCGCGCTTGCACGATGGTGTGCATGTCTTAGCGCGATGGTTGACCACTTGAGAAGGTCTCATTCTTCTCTTGGATGAGTGTTAGATTTGGTTTGGTTGATTGGAGTAAAGTGTCTAGGTTCAAAATATTGGATTTCAATGATTTAAATGTTTTTCAAAACTGACCTTTGTATGGTCTTGTGACCATAACTTTTTACACAAAGTTTTAAATTGAGTTTTGTAAAATTCTGGACAAACTAGACACTCATACCTTTCCAACGATATATTATTCGTAATATTTCATGACCGTTTGGATTGGTTTTGAAATCTCCAAAGTGACCACCAAAACAGGGCAACTCTGTTGTTGTCCGTTTCTGACCTTTGGTCACTCTATTGACCATAACTTTTTCTACAGACATTTAAATGTCATTCCATAAATTGGAGTAGAAAGTAGACTTCCATACCTTTCCAACGATATATTATACGAAAGGTTTCGATGTCGTTTGGTCTTGTTTCGGAGCGCTCGAATCTCGAGCTGGTGCGCTGTCGCGCCTATGCGCTGGTGTTCTTGCGCGGGTGACCAGCGCTACTTGACCAGCGCTTTTGGTCCAGAGATTTGACGCTGGTCGTGCGCCTGTGACGTGCGCTGGTGACCAGCGCAATGCCTTGCGCTGGTGACCAGCGCAACCTGACCAGCGCCAATGACGGGAACTGAACATTTTTTTCCAAAACGACGTCATTTCCTCTAGGGGTTGTATATAAGTATCATCTTCTTCCTAGCTCGTTTTCAAGAGCTTAAAATCAGACCTTAGAGTGAGAAACTCAAACCCTAGAGAGAGAAAGCTTCAATCTTGCTTCTTTAACTCTCCAAACCCAAAACCCATGTGCATCTAACATGTTTCATGCATCAATCTTCCATGGGTCTTCTTCATTTATGACTTGGTAAGTAGAACAAACACCACATCTTCATTTATTGTTCTATCTTAGTCAAGACATGTCTTTTATTGCTTAGTTTAGCAAATCTTCACTTTTATTGCATATTTAGTGAAGTTATGACATGATTGGGTTTTGTTTGTGGTAGCTTACATGATTAGGATGATTTTCCCTAAATAGCCAACCCTAGAACATTCTTGTACAATTGGTTGATGATTAGGTTGATAGATTAATGTTTATTTATCTAGTCAAGCTTAATTGAATGTTCTTGTGGATTTAATTGACAATTATGTTGTTAGAAATTCTCTACAACTAATTGAGTTCACATGTTTGGACATGTTGACATTGTTTGATAGCTAGGATTGTTTTGTGATTGATAACATCTAGCTAAGCTTTATGATATGTCATTTAGCTTTTGATATCTAGGATTGATTTCATTGATATATCATCATTCTAGGTAAGCATATAGAGTTGCCTTGCTCTTGTTGCATTTTGAGTATTTCATATATTCACTTAGGTTGTTTTCTCTTCATTGAGAACTAAATCTTGTGTTGCTTCCGGGATTAGGTTGCATAAATCACAAGCATTGGGACTAGGTTCACTTATACCGGGAGTAGGTAGGTGTGTGATTACTTCCGGGATTAGGTTGTAATCGTTTTACACATTTAGTGGATTCGAGGTTCAAGTGTGGCTCACTTACATAGCCCGTGGTTTTTCCCGAGAGGGTTTCCACGTAAATATCAAGTGTCTTTTAATTTCCGCACCATATTACACTTGCTATTGTATATTGACTAGTGGAGGGTATTTTCGTAATCTTGACCATTAACGAAAATTTGGTAAAATCGGATAAAATCTATTCACCCCCCCTCTAGATTAATATTGAACACACCATAATTTGTTTCAACATTGTTTTTGGTTCCACCAACAATTTGAAAGTTCAACAATTTGTTGATGTCATGTCTCATGAGTTTGAGATGAGCATGGTTGGTGAACTAAATTACTTCCTAGGCTTGCAAATTAAGCAAATGCATGATAGGATCTTCATATCCCAAGCTAAATATGCAAAGAGCCTAGTGAAGAAGTTTGGCCTTGAGAATGCCAAACATTGCAATACACCCATGAGCACTACCTTGAAACTAAGCAAAGATGCTAGTGGAAAGGATGTGGAGCAAAATCTATTTCGTGGTATGATAGGGAGCTTGCTTTACTTGACCGCAAGTAGGCCCGATATAGCATTTAGTGTGGGTGTTTGTGCTAGGTACCAAGCTAATCCCAAGGAATCTCACCTTGTTACGGTAAAGAGGATCATTCGGTTTGTGAATGGTACCTCAAACCATGGGATTTGGTACTCTTTTGACACTAATCCAAGTCTTGTTGGATATAGTGATGCCGATTGGGTGGGAAATTGTGATGATAGGAAAAGTACATCGGGCGGTTGCTTTTTCCTTGGAAACAATTTGGTTTCTTGGTTTTGTAAGAAACAAAACTCAATTTCCCTATCCACGGCCGAGGCGGAATACATTGCCGCCGGTAGTGCTTGTACTCAATTGATGTGGATGAAACAAATGCTAGCCGACTATGGCTTGGAGCAAGGTACTCTTACTTTATTTTGTGATAACATGAGTGCCATAAACATTTCCAAGAATCCCGTCCAACATTCTAGGACCAAGCACATTGACATTAGACACCACTTCATAAGAGAGCTAGTTGAGAGTAAAACCATTGCATTGGAACATGTGGGAACAAATGACCAACTAGCGGATTTGTTTACAAAACCCTTAGACACTCTTAGATTTGGGAACCTTAGCAAGTCTATTGGGATTTGTCACTTAGGTTGAAGTGGTTTGTCTTGACCCCATATGGGGAGCTCAAGCAAAGAGAGCAAAGTTGCATGAACATGCATTGTGCTACATTGTAATATTTTATGCCTCTTCTTTAATTGCTTGAGATGATTGGTTGTTCGTGCTTATATGTATTTTTCTTAATAAGTGTGACTTATTGACCTTCTTGCAAACCATGTTATAATTATACTCAAACATGCATTTTTGGAATAGGAAATGTACTTTGGAAGTACTTGATGAATGACCTTTAATTGATTCCTATGACATGATGATTCTTTTTGTTGACATGCTTAAGTGAAAAGTATGATATGCCTAATTGCTTTATCTTGAATGAAAATTTGTGTGCAAAAGCTAACTTTGAGACTTCAATCAATAAGGATCTTTATATCCATAGTATCTCCCTCTTTATTTGTAGAACAAGGCTACTATCATACGGGAATCTCACCCGGAAAAATCTAATAAGGTGCAAAGTCGCCCATGTCTTGTTTTGCCTATAAAGTTGGATTTAGTTGCTTGTTAAAATTTGAAATGTTTAATCTCTATATTCTCATCTTATTCCATGCAATGGGTGAAATTGGTTTGAATTCCTTAAGGAAACCTTTGTTGTTTGCTTTGCCAAATACCATTGTTTTTTTGAGTTTGAATGCAACATGTCTTGCTTGCAAAGCATCTTTGTCTCACATGTTTTCTTGCAATAAAACTCCTTGAATCTCTCTTACTTAATTGAGTTGCATAAAATTGCTCATATGATTATGCATATGTTTTTGTGCTACAAGCTCTCATTGCTAAATGCTTACCTTTTACGGGAGACTCCCTTTGCCTATCTCATGACAAAAAGGGGGAGTAAGGTTGGGGGAGATTTGTTTTAATTTGGCATTGCACATTTAGGGGGAGTTAAGAGAGAGAGTAACCCTTAATGGGAGTTGTCGTTCATGCATTTAGGGGGAGTTGCATTGCATTGCATGATTACATTATTTAATTGTAATTCCTTTTGTTCAAGCACCTCTCACACACTTGTTCTTCCAAGGTATATTTTCTTGTTGTTTGTGTGTAGGTTGGAATTTTCTACAAGCTTGGAAATGACTTGAAGATGTTCAAGACTTAGACTAGGGCTTATTTGTAATGTAGAAAATTTTTGTTGACCAACCATTTTTTGTTTTGTTAGGTTGCTTGTGAGTGTTGATTTTGTCACGAAATAGCCAAAGGGGGAGATTGTAAGTGCCTCACTTTTTAATTGGCTTATTTCGTTGACAAAATCACAATGGAGTTCAATCTTGTAAGGGTAGCTTAGGATTGAAGTTTTTCTCCTCAAATACTTAAGGACCTCATTGTGGATTTTGAAAGCTTCATGAAAGGTATAATCTTGTTCTTAACTCTCCTTGAAGAGATTTAGTTGCACACACACACTCTCTAGCATGCATGAGTGATATTTACTTCTTGGTTTGGTTGTATTTCACATCCTTCACACTTGCACATTTTCTGAATTTGTTTTGGCTAGTTTAGTGTGTGCGCTGGTGCCCTGGCGTGGGTTACCAGCGCAACCTCACCAGCGCAACTCTCCCAGAGAATTGTCGCTAGTCGTGCGCCTGTGGCTTGCGCTGGTGACCAGCGCAAGTTGTGCGCTTAGGCTGTGCGCTGGTGATGTGCGCTGGTGACCAGCGCAGCCTCACCAGCGCAACTCTCCCAGAGATTTGTCGCTGGTCGTGTGCCTGTGGCTTGCGTTGGTGACCAGCGCAAGTTGTGCGCTTAGGCTGTGCGCTGGTGACCAGCGCAACCTCACCAGCGCAAATGACGGGATATGAATCGTTTTTTCCAAAACGACCTCACTTTGATTGGATCTCATATATATATATATATCTTGTTTGGCCTTGGCTCGTTTTTAGAGCAAAAATCACATCTTTTTGAGAGCTTCTAAGTGTCTTCAAAGCCAAGGTATCAAGAACATTTTTTTATTACTTCAAACTCCAAAACCCATCATTCTTGCATGATTCATTCATCATCTAACATGTTTTAGAATGATTCTCTTAGGGTTTTCATCTTGCTCACATGACTTGTAGTTAGAACATCTCTTGCATCATATCATATGTTCTCTCTCTACAAGATTGCTCATTTATTACTTGAATAGATTCAAGATTGCTCCTTTATGACTTGACTTAGGTTCAAGATTGTGTTATTGTGGTTTGTGAGTTGTATTGCTCATCTCTTGCATCATATCATATAGGACTTTGTTTGTCTATTTTGTTATGGTTTATGCATGCCACTTAGTAAGATGATATCTAGGAATGTCTAACATATTCATCCATGCCTAGATAAGCTAAAATGTCTAACCTTGCATTTTGAGCATCTTGAATATTGCACATATTCACACTAGGTTGTTTTATCTCTTCATTTAGAGTCAAGTCTTGTATTTGCCTTGTTGGTAATTTGCAAGCATGAACTAGGTTCACTTCTAAAGGCCCGTGGGTAGCAAAGACGGATTAGTAATCTTAGGTGTGATGCGGTCAACCTAGATTGTAATCGTATTTGCAAGTAGTGGATTGAGGTTCTAGTGTGGCGCACTAAACAGCCCGTGGTTTTTCCCCGTGTGGGTTTCCACGTAAAAATCATGTGTTATTTACTTTCCGCATTCTCTACACATGATTTCATTTGTTGACTAGTTGGAGTTATTTTGTAATCTTGATTAATCTCGAAAATTGGTAAAATGGGATTAAAATCTATTCACCCCCCCTCTAGATTATATTAGGACTCATTTATATTTATTTTCAACACCAATGGACAAGTCTGTAATTCCCCCTAGAGTTCAACAGCTTCGGAATCCTGTGTTTTGGCTGATAAGGCTGTTTTGTGCTCCTGAATTTTGTTGGGAATGTTTATGATGTACTATATATGAACTGTGAAAAAGTCTGTTAGGCCTGGGAACAACTCTTCTAGGCCTATGATATTTGTTCCTAGGCTTATGATACTTGTACTCATCAACAATGGTTCCAATCACCGTCTTTGTTAAATGATGTATTTATCCAATAACTGTGAAAAAAATAGCCCCTTCATGTGCCCTTTTTGCTAATATCCTCTATGTAATATATATGAACTGTGAAAAAGTTTGTTAGGCCTAGGAACAACTCTGAAAGGCCTACGATATTTTTTCCCAGGCTTAGGATACTTGTACTCATCAACAATGGTCTTAATCACCGTCTTTGTTAAATGATGTATTTATCCAATAACTGTGAAAAAAATAGCCCCTTCATGTGCCCTTTTTGCTAATATCCTCTATGTAATATATATGAACTGTGAAAAAGTCTGTTAGGCCTAGGAACAACTCTAAAAGGCCTACGATATTTGTTCCCAGGCTTAGGATACTTGTACTCATCAACAATGGTCTAAGTCACCGTCTTTGTTAAATGATGTATTTATCCAATAACTGTGAAAAAAATAGCCCCTTCATGTGCCCTTTTTGCTAATATCCTCTATGTAATATATATGAACTGTGAAAAAGTCTGTTAGGCCTAGGAACAACTCTGAATGACCTACGATATTTGTTCCCAGGCTTAGGATACTTGTACTCATCAACAATGGTCTCAGTCACCGTCTTTGTTAAATGATGTATTTATCCAATAACTGTGAAAAAAATAGCCCCTTCATGTGCCGTTTTTGTTAATATCCTCTATCCTCTATCCTCTATGTAATATATATTAACTGTGAAAAACTCTGTTAGGCCTGGGAACAAGTCTTCTAGGCCTAGGAGATAAAACTCCTACACGCCCAGTCACATAAAACTCCATGGTCCATATCATGAAAGTCTGATAGGTCTAGGAACAATTTGAACAGGCCTTGGATAATTGGACCTAGGCCCGTAATAAACTGGGAAATGGATTCAAGTTTTCCAGAAACAGCTGTACAATAAATCTGGTAAGGCACATTGGTTCATTTAAGCAACCCACAATGGTTCATTTTGTATTGGGTATTTGAAAGGTTATAATGGTTCATTCTTCAATGAAATCAATGTCAAGGTGACACTTTAGTTTTTCACTATAAATATCAGTTGCATATTGGTCACAGAAGTCACCAAGTTTCCTTTCTACAAATTCAAATGGAAGCAAACGGCAGGAGCAACGGCAGTAGCAGTCACAGGATGAATGCCATTTTCGAAGTGATGCATGAAAGGGTTGCAATGGCTGAGGAGACCATCGTGAAGGAGCATGAAAATGCAAAACGGCTACGTGATGATTATACTGTTTTGATGGGCAAGTTTCAGAATCTGGAAGCTGAAATCATCAACTTAAACATTGAGATTGAAGCAAGGGACAACGAACTCAATGGGCTCTACCAACTGGTTGAACAGATGCAGAAGAAGTTGATGGACTTCAACATTCCACCACCCTGAACAAAAACACAGACTTTTTGTACCACCGTTTTATTATTATTATTATTATTATTATTATGTTTTGTGAAGGTTTTTTTGTATAAGAAGTGGGGTCCTAATGTAATGGAAGTTGGTTTTCTTTTCATATGCTTTATACATTTCACAGGTGCATTTTATAGTCCATACATAACATAACAGAACAAATTAATTTTTCCTTCATTAAGTAAACAAACATAAACAGCACAAACAAAATGCAACTTCATTACTCATACCAGCAGAACAGAACAAACAAAGTGATGTCAAACAAACTTGCCTACCATAACACCCATAATAAAAACGAATACGAAAAAACACAACATCACACCAGTGCTTTCACTCTTCTGAGATACCTTCTCAGCACCATTCACATAAGATTGAGGCCAAGAATGGCTTTCACTCTTCTCAGGTACCTTCTCACCAACATTCACACTACTTATCGCTTTATATGCTTCATCGGTTGAGTTAAACTTCTTGTAAGATGCTCCTGGAAAACCAACAACATGTTCATGACACTCAAGCCAAGAACTAAACACACCTGTTTTCCTTTCTCTGAAAACCACATAAACAGAATTCTTTCCCATTGGTGTTCTCACACTTTACAGATGTAAATCGAAAAAATATGATGAAGGAAATCAGGCAAAACCCTGTGTGAATCAGGACAAATGTGATGAAGAACCCTAACTTTGTTTGTTTTGGAACACGTGAAGAACGAGTGAAGAAGGGGAAGGATCGGTGATGGGATGGAGACTTTAATAAGAAGAAGAAGTGGGTTCCATCTGTACTCCACTACTCAGAAACGATGACGTGTCGTGTAATATGTGGGCTCCGTCGTTACACGTGTCACGGGCAAATGTTTCCAACGAAAAACAACTGAGCCTGGGAACGTTGCCAAGGAATTGTTCCCAGGCCTTACAGTTTTCCGATGTATACGAAATTATGGGGGCCCAGCAATAATCTCAACAATCGACATGGTCCAACGATGAAGGGGTATCAATTCAAAATTGTACATGAAGTTTCTTGATCATCGAACGGTGGAACAAGTACATCGGTACTTGTAACATTAGAGATAGCAAACAACCCTAGAAATATTAACCCCTAAGTGCGTAAGAGTTATGTCAAAAGCTTGTTTGGTATTCTCGTTGCTTGAATCCATCTCCCGTATTAGATTTACAGTGCCGAAATCAATTCCAATGCGTGCACATCGCTTTCTAAAAACATCCCGTGCAATCGGAAAAAAAAAAAATCAAAAAAATTTATTTAAATCGAAATTAAATCCACTTTGGGCCTAGGATTTGTTCCTAGGCTTAAAGTACCGATTCCTAGGCCTTCAACCTCCTGGGCTTAAAGTCCCGATTCCTATATTGATGACGTGGCGACTACAAACAACTGAGCCTGGGAAAGTTTTCAAGGCCTAGGAATAAATTAAAATATCAGTGATTTGACAGGCCTAATGAGAAGAAGAAGTGGGTTCCATTTGTACTCCACTACTCAGCAACGATGACGTGTCGTGTAATATGTGGGCTCTGTCGTTACACATGTCACGGGCAAACGTTTCCACTAAAAAACAACTGAGCCTGGGAACGTTGCCAAGGAATTGCTCCCAGGCCTTACAGTTTTCCTCCGTATACGAAATTATGGGGGCCCCGCAATAATCTCAATGATCGGCATGGTCCAACGATGAAAGGGTATCAATTCAAAACTGTACGTGAAGTTTCTTGATTATCGAACGGTGGAACAAGTACATCGGTACTCGTCACACTAGAGATAGCAAACAACCCTAGAAATATTAACCCCTAAGTGCCTAAGAGTTATGTCAAAAGCTTGTTTGGTGTTCTCGTTGCTTGAATCCATCTCTCGTATTAGATTTACAGTGTCGAAATCAATTCCGATGCGTGCATATCGCTTTCTAAAAACATCCCGTGCAATCGGAAAAAAAAAATTTCTAAAAAAATTATTTAAATCGAAATTAAATCCACTTTGGGCCTATGAGTTGTTCCTAGGCTTAGTACCGATTCCTAGGCCTTCAACCTCTTGGGCTTAAAGTCTCGATTCCTATACTGATGACGTGGCGACTACAAACAACTGAGCCTGGGAAAGTTTTCAAGGCCTAGGAATAAATCATTTTGGGCCTAAGAACTGTTCCTAGGCCTTAAACCTTACTCTCGGGCTTAACTCATCTTCTGTTTTCAACATCAATAATAGCAGCCCCAACCAAGTACTACAGCAATATCAACAGCCAGTTATCATAAACCTGTTTTGGTTCAGCAGCCAACAACAAAAACACAAACAAATATACATACACCATACACATTCACAAAAAGTCAAACAAAATAACATTTCCAATGAACACAAATGCTATACAAACCTATTGAGGTTGGTACACCAGTGTACCACACAAACAAATATACATACATACACTATAAACCTTCAAAAAAACAAGTTAACGAGTTCCCTACAATAAGATCCAATGTTCACAGCTCCAGGTCATAGCCAAGACACTTAGATGACTGCAGGCCCAGCGGCTTTCTCTTCGTCCGTGTCAATCAAGGTAGGTTCAGGTGGCTTTTTCGGGCACTTCAGTCTGGTGTGACCTTCTTTCTTACAAATGCTACACGATTGAGCTTTTTTGGCTGGTTTGCTTGTACTAGATGATGGTTCTGGACAAGTTGTTTTATTGTGTCCTTTTTTTCCACACTTTGAACAAGAAGGTAACTTTCTTTTCTCCCCGGCGGACGGTACCCTCAACTTCTTTGGTCTTCCTGGCAGAATCTTTTTCTTCCATGACAATACGATACGGTTCCGAATTGCATCAAGAATGTCCCAAGATTCGGGATCCGGAACAGGGTTGACACTCATTTCATAAGCATGTTTAAGAAATCCTGTTGTGTATAGCTCAGAAGCCATTGAGTTGACTGACCTACCTTTGAACCTAGGCCATAACACAGCAACAAAAACAAATTAAAGTTTGTAAAATAAACCACAACAGAAAAATGTAAAGAGTTAAAACAACGGGAACCATACCTAGCAACCGCCATTGCATAAGAACACGACAACTCATCTAAATCCCATTCACGGCATGGGCAAGAACTGTTATCAAGGTCGACGGTTCTAGGAATCCATTTGTCGTCTACCTTAACTTTATTGAAGTGAATGGGGTGAATCTCAGACTTATTCGCTGTATCTGTCAAATCTTTGATGTGCTTGTCTGCTAACGTTGTCAAGTATGTAGACATTTCACCTGCATTTGTCCGATGATCATAGAACCACCTTTGCAACAAATCTCTGATACATTCCGCCATTGCTGTGATCGGCAGTTTTCTGACCGCAAGTAGACAAGAATTCATTGACTCAGCAATGTTGGTGGTCATAAAAGAGGTCATATTTCTAGGGCTATGTACACGTGAAAACTTCTCTACCCCAACGGCCATGAGCTCATCGTACACCTTTCGACACGTTTCTTTCAACTCACCCATTAAACGGTCAAACTCCTCGATACGGTATGCATACGTAGCACGGTAGTAAAGCCACATCACATCATCCCTCTGCTTACAAAATCTTTTCAGATTTTGTGCCAAGTGGTACGCACAAATCCCATGTGCTGCATCTGGGAATATGGTTTCAACTGCATTAAATATGCCATTGTACTGATCCGATATTAACATCACATGGTCCGGATTTTGGATCCCTTTACGGAGTTTCTTCAAAAAGCAAGTCCAAGACTTTGTGCATTCAGAGTTTGCAAACCCAAATGACAAAGGGTATATCATCCCGTTTCCGTCTTTGCACACCGCAACTAACAAGACACCCCTAGTCCCAGCCTTCAAATGGGTAGCATCGATGCAGATAACCGGCCTAATAACAGAATTGAACCCCTCTATAGAGGCTCCAATTGCCATGAATGCATATTTCAACCGGTTTTTCGAGTCCGTCTTGATCTTTGTTATAGTCCAGGGGTTTGATTGTTCCAAAACATAAAAAAAAGATGGCAACCTCTGAAAGGATTCCCACGGATCGCCGAAAACCTGATTCAAAGCGTGCTCCTTTGACCTATAGGCTTTGTTGTAAGAGAGGTTTATGCCATGTTGCTCCCTCATCTCATAAATTATATCTTTAGGATGGATGATGCGCCCGGGATCGCGATATTTACTTGCGTACAAATCCCCTATCACGGCTGCACTTACACGTTTAAATTCAACGTTGAAGTTGTCATTTCTCTCACATGTGTGCTCATTAACGAACGCCTTCACATGCCAATAAGTCCCCCTATTCGACTTCCATGCCCGAAGAACCCATCCACAACCTCTCTGAGTATATTGGGCAGTGAATTGTGTATTCGAAGATCGTGAAACCGTGTACTCAGACCTCTCTGCAAAGGCATACAACCATACAGCTTGCTTCAATGTACTTTTGTCCTTGAACATCTATCCTTTGTATAATGGACCTTGATATGCTGAATTGTCAAACACATCCACAGATCGAATGACTTTAATTGAGTAAAGCTCTGAGCCTGATACTGTCCACCGTGTGTTCATGGAAGGTGAAGAACTGTTGGGTGTTCCACTAACCCCTCATTCTTTTGTTCCAAGAACTGTTGCCGCTTGCATACTATCATCATCATCACCTCTACTATCGTCTTCTGTATCACTGGTTTTTGAACTATCGGACCTTCCAGAAGTATCGATGCTTTCGGAACTATCATTTTCACCTACAAATGCATGCTTGGTAGTAGATGCTGGCGTCACTTCCTCATTGCCTGTTGACGTAAATCCGGGTGAAGCCTGAGATGCCAGCGGATTATTGCTCCCACTAACTGATTTATGGTTTGGAGTAGCCACCGAAGACCGTGGAATATCGGTGGGTTTAATAGGGGATACCGTACACACTGAGTTGATTGGATTTGGTGGAGGTCGAAACTCAGGTTTGTTGACAAATTCAACATCAATTGCAGCCCAACCTTTTTCCTTATGCATAATCACGAACTCTACATCGTCGTCACTCACAACAGACAATGTAACTTTATCAGCTCCCATTTCCACATGCGAAGTTAGCTTCAACTCAATTTGGTCTCTACTAACCCCTGTCCTCTAGTATATCGTTTCCACCAATTCATTGTACGCTCCATTGTCTTTTTTTGTTACATGTACTGAAAACGAAATACAACCGGTAAATGAGTTACCCTTCCAATGCTCACCACACTGAACTAACAGCCAAGACATGATATCCTTAAACCCTGAAAAAAAAAAGGAAAAACATGATTTTTGTCATTAACAGTAACAGTATAACAGTTTAGGTGAGCGCCTAGGAACAATATTATAGGCCTAGGAATGGTTCCCAGGCCTAAAACATTCCTCCCGGGCTGAGCCCCCTTTCTGTTTTCAAAAGAATTCCATATCACCAGCCTAATAACACCATACATACACCATCGCCACAAACAAAATTTACATACACCGTCAGCACAAACATATGCACATACACCATACATACACCATCAACACAAACAAACACATACGGGGTCCCCTAGCATGGCATAATCGTAACAAACAAACCCCATATGCATAGTCCACCAACCCTCACAAAATCACCTCTTAAAATACTTGGATTCTTAACTACAACAGTACTGCACCTCTTAAAACCTTGATGTGGCATTTCATCAAACACCTTAACTACATACACAAACCCCATTTCATGGGCAACAAATCCAAAACCATAAATCCCTCATTCTATTTAAACAACAGTAAAAGATCGAGATATTCAATGACATTGGAAGCTTAAGTGGGGCCACGGGACTTACAGTGACTGTGTTTGCTCGATTTCAAACTTGACAGTGGTGGGTAGCACAATTGGGTCGATTACGGTCGGATTGGATTCCGGTGCACAGGAGAACGATGGAGAAGATGACCCAACTTCTGAAATGGAGAAGACAAATGACCCAAGTTCAATGGCCGATTCCGATCGACGGAGAAGATGACCCAACTTCTAAAATGGAGAAGACAAATAACCCAAGTTCAATGGCCGATTCCGGTCAACAGAGAAGATCACCCAACTTGATATGGAGAAGATGACCGAGCCCTTGTAGCTGGAAAGTTCTTCAGTTCGTGGTGTAGCGGGAAAGTTCTTCTGTAAACTGAAGGAGATGAAGGAAGGCAGTTTTGTCCTTACACATTCTTACAGGGTAATTAAGTCATTTTGCGCAGTTTAATTGTTGAGGGTATTATTGTCTTCAAAAGGCTATTTCCTACAAAGTAAATATCATAAATGGCTAGATATGCTCTTTTTTTCCCAATGGGCTATTTCCTTGAAAGTTGATATTAGGATGGGCTACTTTTGCAAGGCCCCCATATATTATTATACGTGAAACAAAATGCATTTTTTTTGTTTAACTACATATTGCCCCGTTAGAGCTATGAGCAGGAAGGCCAATGCTCCACTTGATAGCAACCGAAAAGCTAATATGTTATTCGTGAAAGCAAAAAAAAGCTCAGGATCACAATATCCATCTAGTTGTTCAACAATGGGAAAATGATGACAGGAATGACGACTTTGAGTACATAAGAATTGTTACAAAATGGATGGCTTGCTGGTCTTTCCGATAGCATTCTGTATAACATCGCAACTATGTCATGTTTGTTACATGAGATAGATTAGGATATGACTAATTTTAGTTCAATATCATATATTTGTTGCTAGAGCCGGTCCTGACTTATCTGAGGCCCGGGGCGAAAATGTAAAAAATAGGCCCCATGTGAGTGTTCAAGTAATCGGAATAATAGGCCGATTAATTGCCGAAAATATGCTAGGCGGTTTTCTGACGTATTGAAAAGCCGAAAATTGGGTGCTAGAACTTATCTTCGAAACCCAAAGCAAAAATGAACGAAGAAGATGAAGAAAGATGGAGATAGAGAGTTTGTACGTTTCTATATTCGGGCTCTGGTGGTAGGATTTATAATTGTTTTTGAAGATCGAGTAGAATATAGGTTTCTATAAGAGTAGTCGGAAACCAACACCCAACACCACCCGTTAGAGAGAGATGAGAGAGTGAAGAAATAGAGGAGAGAATGGTGAGAATGAGAGATAATTTTTTTTTTTTTTTTCGTGTGTGGTATGTGCATGAATGAAGCATGAACATGTATAGATGTAGTGCCAGATTCCATATATAATAACTGGGTAGATAAATTCAGTAGATAATTCAACATATTTAAACTTCATGATCCCAGCTGGACCACTTTTGAATCCATAAAGCTTGCTTCCTTTAGTGCATTCCTACAAATAAAAATGAAGAAGCCATGGAGTATAGAAGGCGTGCATGAGGAAGTGGTGCAAATAAATAAGGGTAATTTGGAAAAGAATCAATTAAATTTTATAATTTTTGAAAGTAGGGCATTATTAGATCATTGTATGGATGCCAACAGCATCACTCTAAATGAAAATAGAAAGTCACGTGTGGCAGTGTGTGGCTCAATCTAATGATGGTGCTTAGATGTATTCCACCAAATCCAATGATCCAAGAGCCTAATAAAACGAATTGGGTTTCAGACAATTGGTCCATTTGTTATTTTATATATATATTATTATTGTTTGGGTTTTTAAAAAATAATAAATATTTGGGGCCCCTTTATCTAAACCAAAGCCATTCCATTGAACAATTAAAAAAAAAAAAAAAAAAAAGTGCCCTTATTGGGCCTTTTTTTTTTTCTTTTGTTTGTTGCATGCACGGGATGAGATTATTTAATCATATGCAAGCAACTTATCTCACCAATGTGGGATATATATATATATATATATAATCTCTTTTCAATTTATTTTATTTTTCATGTGATTAAAATATAAATATATTTTAATAATTAATAAAATATTTTATTTTAAACATTTAAAAAATAATAATTTTCAATTTTAACAAATAAAAATAAAAATTATTTTGTTTAAAATTGGTTTTAAATATTTAAATATTCTTAAATATTTTAATTTTTTTTTCAAAATTTAATTTAAATAATTATTTTAACAATTTCAATTATATGCAACCATTTTATCCAGGTGAGGTGAGGCTATTTAGTCCTATAATGTTTTTAAAAAATTCTTCTTCTCTTATTTTTTTATTTAATTAATTTTTTATACATTTATTTAATATATCTTGTTATAATATTTAAAAACATTTTTAAAATATTAAATATTAATTAAAAAATTGTTATTTTCTTCAATATTAATGTTATTGGTAAAATCTGAAAGGACTGACATGTCAACATAATTACTGGAGAAAGCGGTGATCAGATATGCCACGTTACCAAAGTTAGCTAGAAGAGACCTGATGGATAAAATCGTGTTAAAAAATCCTAACTTGCAAGTGCACGAATCGTGAGATAAGTACAACGACAAGTAGGGATCGTTCCCACGAGGAAAAGTGATTTATCGATTAAAACTAATTCTAATTAAAGCTAAGCAAGTAACAATAACCAAGAGATTTGAGATTGATTTGAGATTAAAACTATATTAAACTAAGAAAGCAGTTAACAAGAATATGTGAATGTGATCATGAGGTGAGAGGACTAGGTCATCAATGCTCCCCAACTATGTTTACTCAATGCTTCGAATTGACTCTTATAAAAGATGTTAATCAAGTTAAGGGTTCGTTCTTAAATTATGTATAATTAGTGCTATGTGGTCCTGGAATAAGTCAAGTATTCTCTACTACAGTCTACCTCAAAACCTGCGTATAAACTATAATAGAAAACACATAAATAATACACCAAGCGTTCTCAATTAAGTCTACCCCAAAACCTGTGTATAAACTGTAGCCTAAAACCCATAAAGCACACAATCAAGTATTCTCAATCACAGTCTACCTCAAAACCTATGTATAAATTATGATTGAGAATCCATTAAGCACAAGAATAGAAGAACCGAAAATTATGTGCAATATCCTACTACAACAATTTCATTCATTCAATTGAATATTGGCTGAGAATGGTGAAACCCACTCGCATATCAACCTTTAACATATCAAACCCTAAATTCAAGCCTAGCATAACCATGCATCAAAAAGAATAAATAATCACAAATTGAATGAATCGAAACTTGAATTAAGAAAATAAAGTCAATTCTAACAAAAAGTATTCATAGAGGTTCACATTGAATCCCTAGTATCGATTTAGTTACACATCAATGGAGAGGACAAAAACATAGAAGAGAAGAAGAAAGAACCCATGGTGGTAATCTGATCTTGTCTTGAACTCCCCATCATCTTCTTGCTTTCCAGGATTCTCCAAGGATGAAAGAAAGAATGGTTTTGTATTTTCGCAGTCTCCAACCCCCTTTAGATCGCACCTCTGTGCTCTATATATAATAGCTCAAAAATAAGTTACTCGCTAACTTAGACGAACCAGGCGCTGCATGTACCGCTGGGTAGGTAAGTTGCCTACCCCGCGGTAAATATGAGGCAACACCACTAGAGCTGACCGCTAGATGTACCGCTTGATAGGTACTTGTCCGGGCCGCGCTAATTTGGACGATGCACCTCTGGACTTTGACGCAAGATGTACCGCAAGGTGGGTACCTGCCTGGGCCGCGGTAATTCATGAGAATTCCTTTGTAGATGGCCATTTGATGTACCGTAAGGTAGGTTGGTTGCCTACCCTGCGGTAATTGGCAAAATTGCCCTTTTCTCAACCTTTGGCACCATTTCTTCCATAATTAGATATTTGCGCCACTTCTATTTAAAGAGACCTGCACAGCTCATCAAACACATCAAACCACCCAAAAGGGTCTTAAGAACAAGCAAAACTGACAGGGAAAATGGCCAAAATATAAGTAGAATCTAGACCGATCAAGACCAACTCAAGTTGATCAATTGTTGATCTTAAGGCTCGACGAGATCCGATCAGGTTTATTCGATCGATTGGGTAAAGATAACCTGACCAGGTTCATCAGATCGATCGGGTAGAGATAACTCGATCGGGTTCAACTGTCTGATCAAATAGAGAAACCTAGTATGGTGAGACAATTGAATAGATGAAAGATACACCTTTTGGGGTTGAGTAACCAATCGGGTTAATGAAACTCGATTGGGTTAGATAACCGGTCGACTAGTGATACGAGGAAGATATCGATTCCAAGATAACCACGATTCCAATAGGAAGAGAAAAAACTCTTATCCAAACAAGGAACTATGAAGCAAACTTCGATAAGGAAATAGATTTCCTTAAAGATATTGGAACTCGAATTCAACATGGAATCTAACTCATTAAATACGCAGAATATACAAAACAGGAAAGAAGATAAAGACGACTCCAACAAGTTAGAGTCCTACTAAACCTCGTTAACTTTCCTTATTTGTACTTTAAGAATTAGGGTTCTATGTATTTATAAATAGACCCTGAAAACACCATTACATAGTTGATGTGAAAAATGCATAACAAGCAAGAGTGCAGGAGAGATTGAGTGTGTAATCTGTTCTTACATATTGATATCTTTCCCTTGCCGTCTCCGGCAACCATGGTTTTTTCCCTTTTTAGGTTTTCCACGTAAAATTTTGTGTCTTGCATGATTAAGTTTTCCTTTTTGTTTTACAATTCAATCATTAATCACATTAATGTTGTTGGATGCGTGGTTGATTTTCTATAATCCAAAAATAACAGTCAACAATTGGCGTTAGAAGGAGGGGGTGTGTTAAAATTGTGTTACAAGAATCACCTTAAGGACTTGTGAAAAGCCGACATGGCAAATATCAAAGATGGAGATGCTTCAGGTCGTGATGGGAAGTAACCAATCCTAGCGTGACGTTAATGCCTCAAGCCCAATAAGCGCCAGTGTCACTGGAGGAAGATTACCCTCGGAAACCCCAATCGCAAATGGCCTGGCCGTAACAACTCACATGAACACCTCAGATGGGATCTCCCCGGAGGCGTTCCAACATGTTCAAGAATCCCTATAGAGGGTTATTGAGGAAGCATCCATACAAGGAATTAACATAACAATGGCTGCAAACTTGGCTTCCTTGTACAAGTTGTTAACATCAGTAGTAGCCCAAGACCTTAAGGTGCACTCAAAGATAGTGGGTGCAACTCAGGTGCTCCTCGCAAAGCTAGTAAAGATATGACAGATCACCGTGAAAGAAGGGAACGTTCGTGAAGAAGAGAAGATCACCAAGATGGCTGGGGCCACATGGAGGATAATCACTAAGGCGATGGAAGCTATAAGGGGAAATGTGACTATGATGAAAGAGATCACAAAGAGACCAGTTATTAGGAGGATGTAGGAAGATATGAAGGTGGTCAAGCAAGTATACCTAGGAAGACTGTTATGGGGGTGACCGTAGGAGATCCCGGTTGGTCTCTATTGATGAAGATGTCTTGCCTAGGAGACACTAGGTGGCTAGCCGTCCGGTTAGATTCAACTAATATAATGCTCAAATCACGGGGCATATACCAAGGAATCCTTATGGGATCACCATTCGTCAAAAGTTTGATGAACAGGGGAATCAAAGGGTGAACGAGAAGTATTGTTATGAAGGATAGAAGCGCTGGAACGTAGGTAGGGGCAGAATAATCTGCTAATTGGCAATTTTAATTGCCCATTCTCTGACGCAATTCGATGAGCTCATTCATGTAAAAATTGTGTAATAATCCAAAAACTTTGGGTTTTGGACGGGTGACCAAACTGTTCAAGTAAAAATTGCGTAAAAGTAAATAAAATGCGTAATAATAAATACATCAAGAAACTTCAGTTTCTGGTATTAATAAATAAATCTAGAAACTTCAGGTTCTGCTAATAATAAATAAATCTAGAAACTTTAGGTTTTAGTAATAATAAATCCAAAAGCTTCAGGTTTTGGCAATAATTAAATAAATTAGTGCTGATAACGTGTTATAATAAAATTGAAGAACAGATAAAAATAATAACTGAGAAAACGAAAGGGAGAGAAATAATGACAGAAGATAAATGAAAGAGAGAAGAATTGTTGTTGCTTCTGTGTTATTGATGATTCCGAACTACTGAACTAAGGGTATGTTTGGTATGGCTTTTCAAATTGAACTTCTAGAGTAGATCTTTTTAAAGTTGAGCTTCTAAGGAGTTGAGCTTCTAACAAAAAGCCATATATTGTTTGGTATTCAGTTACAGAAGTGCTTTTCAGTAACATGATTGTTTGGCAGTATATTTCCAAAAGTGCTATTGGTTGTGATAAATTACAAATAAGGGCATAAACAATGGATTTGTAAATTATGACTGTAAGAAAATAAAAAAGATTACCAAATCAACTGGTACAAGCTAAAAAAATAATCAAAGGTATTATATAAATAGACAATTACATATACAATAGTACATAACAAAATCACAAGTACCAGAGTTAAAAAAATAATCACAAATAAATAACAAACACATCAATGTCCATCAATAATCACAATACATAGTACTTTAGTTGAAAAAACAATCATAGGTACATGAGTTAAAAAAAAAAAAAAAAACATAAGTAAATAACAAACATATCAATATTTTTCAAATACATAACAAAATTACAACTACTTAAGTTTAAAAAACAATCACAGATACATGAGTTTTTTTTTTTTTTTTTTTTTTGAAAAAAATCACAAGCATATAACAAACATACAAAAATCTTTCAACAATCACAGATACACAAGTACATAATAAAAACAAAAGTACTTGAGTTTAAATAAAATTCACAGATATAGGAGTTTTTTTAAAAAAAAAAATCAAAGGTACCCTTCAAAAAAAAAAATCACAGCTAAATGAGTTTAAGGAAAAAAAAAATCACAGGTACATAACAAACACATCAATATCTTTCGACAATCGTCTATATATCATTGTTGCATGAGAAGAACCACAATTCGATCACCCTCCTTATCCATTTCGCGCTTATCCAATGCACCGATATTAGGTCCAAATCTTGAATCTTGTTCCTCACTCCTTTCTTCTTCATTTGGTGGAAGTAGTTCTTCGTCATCATCGTAAGGTTTGAACTCCTCATCATTTTTAGCATGGAGTCTTATGAAATTATGAAGAACCATTGAAGCAATCACGATCTTCACTTGCTTATTAAAAGGAAACTTAGGCATTTGTCGTAAAATTTTCCATCTATTTTTCCAAACACCAAAGGTCCTTTCTATGGTGCATCTCAAAGAAGAATGTACATAGTTAAATAATTCTCTTTGACCTCTTGGATAATTTCCACGCCGAAAATCAGGAAGATGATATCGCTCACCTTTATATGGCCTTAAATAACCATTCATGTGTGGGTATCCTGCATCAACTAAATAAAATTTACCTACACAAAGAAAAAGTATATTAAAATAAATTAATTTATATTCAATAACATATATATATATATAATCAAATGAAGGTATCATGCATCTCTAACCTGTAGGCGGATGTGGAAAATGTAAATTTTCCCGACGTAAGGCCTTTAAAAAAATACGAGTATCATGAGCAGTGTCCTCCCATCCAGCCCATGCGAATGTAAAACACATATTAAAATCACATACAGCCATTACATTTTGTGTAGGATACCTTTTCTACCGATATAAGGTATTTGCTTTGATTGAGAAACAACAACTGATATATGTGTTCCATCAATTGCTCCTATACAATCTTTCAAAAATATGGCCAATAACGATTATCATCCTTAATCTTTGTAGGCACTCTTCTGAATGTTGGATCAGAAGGTTTTAAGAAATCAACAACCATATGACATACAACATCCAATACTATACTAAACCATCTAGATACAGTCTCACCGGAATGTTGAAATCTCTCCTGAACCATTCTATTCCCAAATCCATGACCCAATGTGATAAAAAACATGGCTATTGCCGGGATATTTTTAGCTTTGCTTAGACCATAAGATTCACTCAACACTTTACATAATTTTAGAAATACATGTTTCTCCATTCTAAATTGTTGGTGACATCTATCCTTATGACCTTTTAGCACCTCCATAACAAATTCATATCCTGTATGTGAAGATGTTCGACAAGGTACCTTGTATATGTGTTTAAGAAAATGATCCACATATAGTCCTACTCCAGTTTGCATGACTTATAAAAAATTAAGATCATCAACAATGTCATCATGCTCACAATCATCATCACTATCATGAGATGCCATATCTGTCACACAATACAAATACAATTACTAATGAAAAATAAATAAACATAGTAATTTTTTTTTTTTGAAACTGCATATTTTATAAAAAGAAGCCAAATTAGGCAATACAAGCATGTAATACTTCAAACCAAACTGTCAGCAAAGACAGACAGAACCAAAAATAAACAAGTCACAGGCCCTCAAAAACACACAGCAAACTACTATGAAGCACACGCCCCACATGACACAAATTATTACATAAAAATTGTCTAATAAAATAGTTGATCATTACATCATTGTAAAATAATAATTAAATTAAACCATAAGCATCATTTCCTTTAGCCATTCCATTCGAATGCTTGATCCTTAAGTGCAACAAACATCACCCTATTATCATTTTTAAGAAAATTTTTGGTGGTTGCAGCCATAAAAAGTTGACCCCCCCTCTCAATTTCAGGCATGCTTTCTAAGATTTCCATAACTTCAGGAATGCTGCAGTTTTGCTCAGATTTCTTTTCAACAAATTTATCCATAGAATCGCACATGCGATCCAATTGTTTTGATAATTTAGCTGCAGCTCCAACTTTTGTGTTTGGAATTTTTTTTCCTCTTCTTTCCATTATCTTGTGTTGGAGTACCATTAGCATGAGCATCTAAATCAACATTAATATTATCAAGCCCTTCACTATCATCTATATTAATATTGGAATTCTCCTCTTGATCATACACATGAAACATATCACGTAAACCCTCCCTAGTTGGTCCATCATCAATAGGTACAAAGCCCGAAGATTGTGCCCATGCTCCATTCCCCGTAGCTGCAACATCTTTAAACAATATTTATAGTTGATCGACATGTTTCAACCCTTTTAATCGAAATTTAAATGCGTCCGGATTTTCCTATGAAAATGTATATATTATGTTATGTTTTGAATAAAGAATAAAAAAAATTATAGAGAATATAGTAATATAAATATTAAAAAGAGACATTTGTAAAAGTAGTCAAATTAAGAAATGGATTATTGTTTTTAATCAAAAATATTTAAGTTATTGTTTTTAACTAGGTGGAAGTTGTAAAGTCTAAAATACCATTTTTTTTTTTTAAAAATATTCTCATTGTACAGTATTTCATATAAGGCATGAAATATCTCATGTATATCATGTTGTGTATGAAATATCTCATATATGTCATGTTGGGCATGAAATATCATATATATGTCATGTTGGGTATGAAATATCCCCATTATGTAGTATTTCATACAATACATGAAATATCTCATGTATATCATGTTGTGCATGAAGTATCCCATGTATGTCATGTTGGGCATGAAATATCCTATGTATGTCATGTTGGGTATGAAATATCCCTATTATGCAATATTTCATACAAAACATGAAATATCCCATGTATGTCATGTTGTGTATGAAATATCCCCATTATGCAGTATTTCATACAAGGCATGAGATATCCCATGTATATTATGTTGTGCATGAAATATCCTATGTATATTATGTTGGGCATGAAATATCTTATATATGTCATGTTGGGTATGAAATATCCCCATTATGCAGTATTTCGTACAAGGCATGAAATATCTCATATATATCATGTTGTGCGTGAAATATCCCATGTATGTCATGTTGGGTATGAAATATCCTATATATGTCATGTTGGGTATGAAATATCCCCATTGTGCAGTATTTCATACAAGGCATGAAATATCTCATATATGTCATGTTGAGCATGAAATATCCTATATATGTCATGTTGGGTATGAAATATCCTCATTATGCAGTATTTCATACAATGCATGAAGTATCCCATGTATGTCATGTTGGGCATGAAATATCCTATGTATGTCATGTTGGGTATGAAATATCCCTATTATGCAGTATTTCATACAAAGCATGAAATATCTCATGTATATCATGTTGTGCATGAAATATCCCATGTATGTCATATTGAGTATGAAATATCCCATGTATGTCATATTAGGTATGAAATATCCTATATATGTTATGTTGGATATGAAATATCCCAATTATGCAGTATTTTATACAAGGCATGAAATATCCCATGTATATCATATTGTGCATGAAATATCCCATGTATGTCATATTGGGCATGAAATATCCTATATATGTCATGTTGGATATGAAATATCCCCATTATACAGTATTTCATACAAGACATGAAATATCCCATGTATATGATGTTGTGCATGAAATATCTCATGTATGTCATGTTGGGCATGAAATATCTTATGTATGTCATGTTGGGCATGAAATATCATATTTATGCAGTATTTCATGTAAGACATGAAATATCCCTTGTATATCATATTGTGTATGAAATATCTCATGTATGTCATGTTGGACATGAAATATTCCGTATATGTCATATTGGACATGAAATATCTCATGTACTTCAAAAATACATGATTACACAATATTAGGATGTGTCACGTTAAGCATGAAATAACCAACTTATATCACTTTTACCGTGACACATTACGTGAAATATAATTTCAAACCGAAATCGAAATTTCTTCCATTGTCAACAAAAAAACTTCAAAATTGAAACAAAATAACAAAGACCCATCAACAATATCATCTAAAAAACATAATAATGCTATTGAAATTGAAGATTTACAAACATTGAAGTTTTGAGCAGACATTCGACCATAAACTAAAAATTTTCAAAAAACTCTTCCCAAATCTTGGTTTCTTTGCGATTTCTCTTCAAAATAATTTTAATTTCTTGACAAAAATTAGATGAGAACTAAGATTTGATAAAGATATGAGTGATAAAAAGATGGGTGATAGAGATGAGTAATGGAGAGAAAAAAAAATTAAAGGGAAAAAGAGGATAAAAGGGTAGTTTTGAAATTTATTGACTAAAAGCAATAATGTATTATGGTGATTGGTTATAAACAATAAAAAAAATTAGAATTTGGCTAGAAACAATAATCCATTATGTGGTTAGGTTATTTTTTGCAATTTTCACTATTAAAAATTGTACCTTCAATTTTTTGGTCCACCACTCATCACTAGCATCAATAGTTTGTTTTATGGGATCCCATCCTAAACCAGTTTCCTTTCCTATTAGATTTGTCCAAATTTGCCAATCTTTCTCGAGTGAATCCCACTTGTTCTTAAATTGCTTATAAGTATAATTTCTACCGGTCATAGCAGCAAACTTATTTGTAATGCTGATGAGGTCGTTTGTGTACTCAACAAAATAGTAAAAATAATAGTTTTTGGTTGATTCTTGAAAACTCTTTTAAAGCCACTTAATCCTTTTAAAATGTGATTTGATAGAAAAATAGTGAGCAAGTTCGTTCCACAGGGAATGGAGTGTTAATTAGATAAATTGACTAATCTTAGAACAATAAAACAAATCATAGAGTTTGATAAATGTGTGGTTTCTAAAGCCACCAATGCTAAACTACTCAAATGAAAATACACAAAAATGTTATGAAAAATAGAATACTCAACACCTTGATAAGAATAGTGATAAAATCAATTAATGAGAGAACTAGGGAATAGATCGATTAACACTTGGATGTGGGTAAGCTACTAGCATCATTAATGTACCAATCTCATTATGTTAACCACTTAGAGGCTTAGATTAGTGGGGTTGATATACCCACCACTAATCTATCCTATCCAATGGGTTCTTAATCACACAAAGGTTGTCAATCCACATGTGAATATATAACAAATTATTCCACTCAAGATAGCAATCAACAAGTGATATACAAGTCAATTATAATGAATGAAATCTAATTAAATTGAATGAATAGAACACATAAGAGATTCATTACAAGCTAGACTAAACCCACAACCAATTGTTCCTCAAATCTATCCCCTAGATTAGGGGTTTAGTTACACATAATTGCAATAAATGAAAAGAAGTAAATGATAAGGAAATAACCCTTGGGTCACCTTCTTTAAGCTCAATCCTTCTTCTCCTCTATGCTCCTAGATGCAAGGAATGGAGGTTGAGGAAATGTCTTGGAATGTGGGTGTTTTGGTGGAAAGTTACTAAGGATTTTGGTGGAGAAATGGTGGGATGAGGAATGATGTAGTGAAGTAATCAAGGTTTTGTGTTGAGGGTTGGATGGATTAGATGAGTTCAAGGAGAGAAATGGAGGATGATGAAAAATGTGCCATGGAAGATGATCTAGATCTGAAGTTGAGTTCTCTGAATTTTTCTCTCTGATTTTCGATATTTTGAAAATGAAGAGACGCTCTATATATATACTCACTCATGGACATGTACTGGTAACGACTTGATTCGCTGATGTGGAGCCTTGGTCGCTATTTGGTCGCTATGGCGACCATGGAGCGTAAAACGGTTAGATGAAAAGGTCGCTCCGAAAACCATCTTTCTCGCTCTTTGTCAAGTGGCGAACATGACCAAAAAGTGAAGAGGTCGCCCTTTGTGCATCAAGGTCGCTCTGGCGACCATAAGTGGCGACCTTGGAAATGTGAAGAGGTCGCCCTTTGTGCATCAAGGTCGCTCTGGCGACCATAAGTGGCGACCATGCCTTGAGTGCACTAGGTCGCCACTTGCAAGGGAGGTCGCCAGAGCGACCCCAAGTGGCGACCACACCTGATTGTTTTTGTGACCTTCTGTCGCCATGGCGCTCAAGTGGCGACCTTTTGATGCCTTCGGGAACTCTTCTGTCGCCATGGCGCTCAAGTGGCGACCTTCATTGCCCAAGTGGCGAAAATGCCCTGTTTCTTCTCATTTGTGAGACATTTTTGCACAAGTCCTCCACCTTCATCTCAATTGCTTCTGAAACCTAATAAAACCTGAAACACTCAATTTAACAACATTAAACACGGGGAAATGCCCGAGAATCAAGCAAAAAGAAACGGAAATGAGGGCCAAAATCATACCAATTTTGGCTTGATCAAATGCTCTTCCATCCAAACTTATTGAAATGACCATTTGGTCGATTTCCAACTAATGTCTCATCCACACAAATCCTTATGAATACCTCACTAGCTTGATCATTCCAATATGCCTTAGCTCTCTTGTGATTTTCCTCTATAACATTTCCTTGAGTTGAATTCACTTGTAGGTAAGACATGTTCTATACAAAACAAATATAAATAAACAGTATATTACATATATGTGCGATTTGCAGACTTTAAACTATTTAAAAATAAATAAAAGATGTACGTACATAAACAAACAAAATCACATACAAATGAATTTTTTTTATATAAAAAAAAAATCACAGCTACATGAGTTTAAAAAATAATCACATACACATGAGTTTAAAAAAAAAAAAATCACAGATAGATGAGGGTTTTTTTTTTTTTTTAGGTTCATGAATTAAAAATCACAGATATATGAGTTTTAAAACAAAATCACATGTAAGTAAGTTTTAAAAAAAGAAAATATCAACAAAATCACATGTAAGTAAGTTTAAAAAAAGAAAATATCGTAGATGTAGGAGTTTTACAAAAAAAAAAAAAAAACATACATATTTGAGTTTAAAAAAAAAAAAAAAAAATCTATCATAGATATAGGAGTTTAAAAAAAGAATCACATATACATGAGGTTTTTTATAAAAAAAAAAAAATCAAAATATCACAGGTACATGAGTTAAAAAAAAAAAAAATCACAAATACATGAGTTTTAAAAAATAAAAATCACAAATACATGAGTTTTGAAAAACACAAATTAGTTTTGTTTTTTTGTTTTTAAATAAAACAAATCACAGGTAAATGGGTTTTAAGAAAATCACAATAAAAATATATATATATATATCACAAACACAAAAGCACATGTATATGATTTTTTTTTTTTTTTTTAAATCCCAGGTAGATGAGTTTAAAAAAAAAAAAAATCAACCAAACATATATATATATATATATAACTTCATAACAATAAACAGTAAACATATATATATATATATAACTTCATAACAATAAACAGTAAACATACATATATATTATTGTTTATGATTATCAAAAAAAAAAAAAAAAAAAAAAAAAAAAACAGTGTTGATTTGAACTTACAGGTGATAGATGAAAATTTGTCGTTTGAATGCCAATGAAGATGAGGAGACAAAAATGATGTTAGATAAGTATTAAGATATAATAGGGTTCTGTAATAGAAGGGGTATCTGATGGAATATTTAAAAATTAAAGAGGGTAGTATTGACAATTCAACTGTATTAAAAAAGCTCAAAAAAAGCTTCTTGGAAGAAGCCCAAATTTTGGGCTTCTCCCAATAGACACAAAATGGCTTTTTTTAGATTAAAAAAACTGTTTTTGAAATTTGCCAAAAAAAAAAAAAAAAAAAACCTTAAAACAACTTCTGACATTAAAAAAGTGCTTTTGACCTCTACAAAAGCCATACCAAACATACACTAAATAATATTTATACTTATGTCTATGCGAAAGTTTGGTGGAGCAATCCACTTTATTCAGCTGCACCCGTATGACATACGCCAAACCCATCAAAACTCTAAAATTTAATCAAAATCAAATTTATCCATGACAAAAAAAATCACGGATAAATTTGAAGAGTTCACAAGCTTCAACAATGTTGTCCTACACTAAAAAAAATCATTTTTTTTATCCATGACAAAACATTTCTCTAAGACATTTGTTTGTTTGTTTTCTTTAAATATATAGCTAAATCCAGGGGCTTAGCTAGAAAAAAAAAAAAAAAAATAGGGGTGGGCTAATCTAAATTTTATTTTCTTATTTAAAAGTCTTAAAATTTTGAACTAACTACTAAATAAATTTTTTCTTTATATAATAAACAAATATAAACGATATGTGAGAAATTTCAAAAAAAAAAACATCAATAATTTACCTAGTTAGGGGGGATATAATGATCTTTATCCTTAAATACACTATATGCAAGAAAAGCACAAAAAACAAATGCAAAAATATGCATTACATATACAACAAAATACTATCGAAGTGGTGTACTATGAGGTTTCAAAGCATAAAATATATCAATTATTGATTCGAAATCAGTTGTGTCAGCAAGTTCCCTCTCAATGTAGATGACCAAACAATTCGCAAGAAAGTCGCCATCCATCTTGTTGCGAAGTGATGGATCCAAATTGTTGATTAACATCATATATCCAATTGGTTTTCGTAATCCCAGGTCTCGTTCAAAAGAAACATCAACTTTTTCAGATTCAAGCCTTTGACATTTAAAAGAATGTGATTCATCAAAACCTCTACTACTAGCAGGAGTATCGCTTGTTGATTGGTTCCCACGTTTATTAAAAAAAGACTGTATAGTTTGTTGTTTAATTGATTTATAAATATGATGAAAAATTGACATTATAACCTACGATAACAAAAATGACATAAATAAACATTTAAAAGCAAAGAATAACCTTTAAAATTTATTATTAATTTTTTTACTGCAAGTCTAATAAAAAAATCATCACAAATTCACAATCAACAAGCTTAAGCTTTGACATACCATCACAAAATTAAAATTCAAAATAATTACTATTACTATTAATTAATAAATTCAATATAAAATATGTTGTATGTGTAAATTTGATAAAAGAACACGTCAGCGAAGGAGGCAATAGAGACGGGATAAGCAAATAGACACGTCACCCATTGACCCGTCAACAGGAGGAGATCAGTCAAAGACATGTCAACAAGCACGCTCGCCGATTCAAAGAAGAAGAGTGCTCGGGTAATTCAATTCCAAGTATATTTGCCACGTCAAGCGAGGATTTAATCGGATACAAAACTCAAAGATTGAGTCCTATTCCAAACGAGATACAATCTTCTTCAAACAAGGAAGAGTCCAAACAGGGAAACAAACCCTAAAAAGTTATTTACAGATTCTAGACTCCTTACGCAAGGGAAAGATAGCAACTCCCCTATCAACACGGCATAAGTACAGGAAACCCTAGAAAAACTAATATAAATAGAACTGTAAATCCCATGAAAAGGGGTTGGAAATCATAGAGAGAAAAGTTAGATAATTGTACGAGAGATCTGAGTGTGTAAACTTTAAGCAGTTCATAGTGATTTCTCCTGCCCTCAAGGGGGCACCGTGGTTTTTTCCCATTCAAGGGTTTTTCCACGTAAAATCTGTCTTGCATGCATTGGTTTATTTCTTTATTTATTCGTTCTGATTTATGTATTATTGTTGACCGAGTCAATCCAAAAATCACCGTCAACAAAAT
>OX940803.1:26444714-26623936 GCA_954870605.1 Acer campestre | reverse complement strand
CTTTGATAACAAATACAATGTATTGATGTTCTTATCTTTAGGGCCTGTTATCTCCTTTCTATATAGCTGTCAAATACAATGTATATATACAATGGAATGAATATCAAAGTATTATGTTCATCATAAATTATCCTCTTTAATAGGGATTTGGATCCTTTATTTATCTTGACCTAAATAGATATGATGATATTGTAATCAGTGGCCGGGATTTATTTATTTTATTTATTTCACTTTCATTATCTTTAAATGTAAGTATTATCTTATAGTGTGACGAGATGAAATTGGTCTAGTGGCATACTTTTCACATCTATACCGTAAGATTGTGGGGCCAAGTCCTCCCCCTTCCTAAAAACTTTGAATCTATGTAATACTTAAAAAAAAAAAAAAAAAATACATTATCTTAAAGTGATTTAGGCCAGGACAAAGATCAGTACTTGAAAGGATTCAAATTCTATATTATTGAGGGAGTTGAAGAGAGTTGATGATGGCCAGCTATAGATAATTAAGGTAGTAGCATAAAATAGACGTGTGTCAATCTTCAATATGCACTCTAAAGTCTAAATGATTAATCAATGTGCTGGTTATGTACAATGATGCTGTTGAAGTTATTAGTCACAATCATTTGCTACTAAATTATGATCATTTGGAGTAAAAAAAACAACTTAATTTATCAAACAACAATTCAATTTACAATCTACCCATTTTGCCCACATCAATATTAATATTAATATTTTATATTTTATAGTCCACATCAATATTAATTTTGCCCATTTTGTTGAAATTATTTGAAGTTTTGAACTTGTTAACTCTTTCTCCTGTAAATATCATTTTTATTTATTTACTTAATTAGTACTTAAAATATCTTAAACTAAACGGGTGATGAAGTTCGTTGGGTCAACGGGTGATGGAGATCCATCTCTTGTTTTTGTTTTTGTATTTTTTTTCTTCATTTTTTTATTTATTGTCTTTTGTTCACCGCCACAGCGCTGTTAGAGTGACTGCTAATGTGTGTCATCGTGGTAGTGATTAGAGTTGTCAACCTCTGTTCTATACTGGTCTTGCTCATTGCTTGGAGAAAGGTTCAATGCCTCAATGCTCAAATCAGAAGAGAGTCCAGAGTCAACTGAGGAGAGAATTAGTTGACTCTGGTGGCTGAAGCTGATGTGGAGTTAGTTATGAAAAGTTTGTTAGCTGTGCTGATGTGTCAACTTATGATTGATTGTAAATCCTGAATTTCAGGAATCTGTTAGAAACAGATTGTTAGAATGATTTCTAACTTTATATAAATGCGTGTATAGTCAATTACATTGTAATCATCTCTGGAAAAAGAAAATTATCAATGAAAAGCTTTGAGAGCTCTCTTGAGATCATCAATGGTGTTTTATCAGTTTTATAATCTTCAAAGTTTCTTTTTCAGAAATCTTTATCTTTCTACTGTTTTTCTTTATCTTCACATGGTATCAGAGCTGTAGACAAACGTCAATGGCTATAACTCGATCCTCAGATTCGTCTTCAAACCAATCTCAAAATCAATCCTCTGTTAGTACAAAAACCATGGATTTTTCGTCTCTTGCTAAGACCTTGAGTCTCAATCTTACACTCAAGCTTGATCACAACAATTTTATCTACTGGAGAACTCAGGTTCTTACCGCAATTGAAGCTCTCGGTCTTGAGGGAATGATCAATGGAGAAAAGCAGCCACCAGCTAAAGTTCTTCTGGTTCGTTCAGGAGATGGAGTTGAACAAGAAGAAAATCCAGAATATACTAATTGGAGGAAGACAGACAAACTACTGATGAGCTGGATTTTTTCAACTCTAACAACAAGTGTTCTTGGACAGGTAAATGGCTCCAACTCATCTTTCGAAATCTGGTCAAAAATTGAAAGAACTTATTCTCAGAGATCTCTAGCAAGAATTATGCAACTCAAACAACAAATGCAATCTATGAAAAAAGGTACTGATTCTATAAGTGAATTTGTTGGCAAACTAAAAGCAATAAGTGATGCTTTAGCTTCGGCAGGAGAGATTGTTAGTAATAGGGACATGATCATCTGTCTCTTGAATGGTGTTGGCCATGAGTTCGATTCTGTGGTCACTCTCATTTCATCTCAGCAAAATACTATGACTATAGAAGACGCACAATTCTTGTTTTTAATGCATGAGCAGAGGATAGAGCTTCTAAATAGCTCTCCTCACACAATTGTTGGAACTCCTACTGTCAATTTTGCTTCCAATAACTCAAGCTTCAATAATTTCAACAACAAAAATGGTGCTAGCAGAGGAAATTTTAATGGAAATAGAGGAGGTTATAGAGGTCGCAACAGAGGTAATGGAGGTCGTTTTGGTGGAAGAAATAATCAACGTCTTCACTGTCAGTTGTGTTCTAAGCCAGGTCATGGTGCTTGGCAATGCTACCGAAGGTTTGATCAACAATTCCAAGGTGGTCCTTCACAAAATCAAGGTCAACAAACTGGTACTCAGTCAGGTCATGGCAGTAGCAGTCAAGCTTTCTACTCACAACAACAAAACAACCTGAGTAACTTTGATCTAAATAGCTCTTCAAACTTGAATTTCAACTCTGAGAACACACAACATCGTCAACAAAACTCTGCCTATTATGCAACACCAGAAACGGTTGCTGATCAGTCCTGGTACTTTGACAGTGGAGCAACAAATCATGTTACTTCTAACATGAACAATCTCTCAATCAAATCCGAATACAAAGGTAACGATAAACTTCTTGTTGGTAATGGCAGTCAGCTTAGTATTTCACACATTGGTGACACGAAAGTTATGTCACATTGCATGCCTTATACTGATCTAGAGCTAAAACATGTGTTGTGTGTGCCTAAAATCACTAAGAATCTGCTGAGTATATCTAAATTTACTAGAGATAATAATGCATATGCTGAATTCTATTCAAATGGCTGTGTTGTCAAGGACAAGAGAACCAAGAGGATTCTTCTACAAGGTACTCTTAATCATGGACTTTATGAGCTGAAACTTGCTGAAGCATCTCCTCGAAGTCATGGTCTGCTGAAATCTGTCTCTTTGACTGCTCTTGTAAATAGTTATCTTTGTAAAAATTCACATAATAATGCTGCCACTCAGTTGTTGGCAAGCAAGGCTCACACACCAAACTATAATGTGTTGGTTGCTGCTAGAGCAAATGCTGTGATATGGCATGCGAAATTAGGCCATCCTGCTCCTTTTGTTCTTAAGAAAGTTATGAATTCACTACATTTTCCTTTTAGTGTTGATTCTCTTCATTTTTGCGATTCATGTAAACTAGGAAAGTTGCATAAACTTCCTTTCAACAGAGCTAAAATCACTGCAACATCTCCTCTTGAGCTTGTTTATAGTGATTTGTGGGGACCAGCCCCAATAATTTCTGGAAATGGCTATAGGTATTATATAGTCTTTGTTGATGCCTACACTAGGTACTCATGGACTTTTCCTTTATGTTTAAAATCTGATGCATTCAATACATTTATAAAGTTCAAAACCATGGTTGAGCTACAGCTTGAGAAAAAGATTAAGGTTCTCCAAACCGATATGGGAGGAGAGTATCTCTCTTTTGTGAAACCTCTGTCTCAGGTTGGCATTCAAGTTCGGTTTTCATGCCCTCGTACACACCAACAGAATGGTGTTCCTGAGAGAAAACACCGAAGCATTGTTGAAATGGGATTAACCATGCTAGCTCACAGTGGAATGCCACTGAAATTCTGGTCTGAAGCCTTCTCTACAGCAACTGTTCTTGTCAACAATCTACCTTCTTCAGTTCTTGGTTTCATCTCTCCCTTTGAAAGGTTGTACAACAGGAAGCCCAACTACAATTTCTTCAAGGTTTTTGGTTGTTCTTGCTTTCTTTACTTGCGTGATTATTCCAAACACAAGCTTGATTTTCACTCAAGCAAGTGTGTGTTCATTGGGTATAGTTTATCCCACAAAGGATATATGTGTTTGCACACTTCCGGGAAGGTTTTTATTTCACGAAATGTTGAATTCAACGAGTTGGAATTTCCATATAAACAGCTGTTTGTACATGATCAGCTTAAGGATTCCATGCCAGGAGCAGATAGTTCTATTGCTGTCCATAATCTGCTTGATTTATTTTCCAGTGGTACAGATGACAACATTCCTCATAATGCTGCACAATCTCAACAAACTCCTACAAATACTACAACTCTTCCTTGTTCTGTTGACAGAATTTCTTCCTCAACACATCATGATCATATTGATTGTCATACTTTATCTAACTCTACTTCTTCTCAGCAGTATGCACCTTTGGCAGCAGTCCCTCCTATTGCTTCACATCCAATGATTACTAGAAGTAAGAACGGAGTGTTTAAACCTCGTGCATTTCTGACAAATTGCAGCTTACCTTCTGGATTTCTTACTGAATTGGAGCCAAAGAGTGTCAAACAAGCTATGGCTGATCCAAAATGGCTTAGTGCCATGAATGCCGAATTTGAGGCTCTCCAAAAGAACAAGACATGGTCTCTTGTTCCAGCTCTTGACAACATGAATGTTGTGGGTAGCAAATGGGTATTCCGAACAAAGTTCAACCCGGATGGTTCAATATTGAAACACAAAGCTCGTTTGGTGGCAAAGGGATTCCACCAAACTCCAGGATTGGATTTTTTTTGACACCTACAGCCCTGTTGTAAAGCCTAGCACCATCAGAGTTATCTTTTCACTTGCTGTTTTCTACGGTTGGGATATCCAACAAGTTGATATCAATAATGCTTTTCTAAATGGGGATCTACAAGAGCAGGTCTTCATGAAACAACCTGAAGGATTTGAAGATCCAGCTAACCCTTCTTTTGTCTGCAGATTGAATAAAGCCTTGTATGGCTTAAAGCAAGCCCCACGCTCATGGTTCAACAAACTAAAGACTGCTCTTCTCTCGTGGGGATTCTCCATTTCCACCTCTGATTCGTCATTGTTTATTAAGCATACAGGTTCTGACATGTTGTTTCTTTTAGTATATGTAGATGACATCTTGATTTCTGGTAGCAACTCATCTCTTATACATCAGTCCATTGCTCAGCTCAATGAAGCTTTTGCTTTAAAGACACTAGGAAGTGTCAGCTATTTCTTGGGGTTTGAGGCACATAGGGATGTATCTGGTTTGCATTTAACACAAGCAAAATACACGGTTGATTTGCTCAAACGTGTGAATATGTTTGACTCAAAGCCTTGTGATACTCCACTTAGTGCTGGCTCAAAACTGACCAAGGATGGCATTGCTTTTGAAGATCCAACACTTTATAGGAGCACCATTGGTGCTTTGCAGTACCTATGCTACACTCGTCCGGATATTTCCTTTAGTGTGAACAAACTGAGCCAGTTCTTGGTGTCACCTACTCAAGCTCATTGGCAGTCATGTAAAAGAGTTTTACGCTACTTGAAGGGAACTCTTCACAAGGGTCTGGTTTTTAAGCCTTCCACTTCGTTGACATTGGAGGCTTTTGCTGATGCCGACTGGGCCAGTTGTCTGGTGGATCGTCGTTCAACAAGTGGGAACTGTGTATTCTTGGGTGGCAACCTCATTTCGTGGAGTTCTCGCAAGCAACAAGTGGTGGCTCGATCAAGTACAGAGGCTGAATATCGTTCTCTGGCTCAGATCACCACAGAAGTAATTTGGCTCCAATCATTGTTACAAGAACTCCACATCAAGGTCTCCTTTCCAGCAGTCATATGGTGTGATAACATAGGTGCCAATTCCTTGGCTCAGAATCCGGTCTTCCATGCCAAAACTAAACACATTGACATAGATACTCATTTTATTAGGGAAAAAGTCAGTAATGGAATTGTGGAAACAAGATACATCCCAACAGAATTTCAAGTTGCAGATATCTTAACCAAGGCCTTACCGTCTGAAAAGTTTCAATTTTTCTGTAGCAAGCTGAATCTCGTTGATTCACCTCAATTCAGCTTGAGGGGGAATGTTAGAGTGACTGCTAATGTGTGTCATCGTGGTAGTGATCAGAGTTGTCAACCTCTGTTCTATACTGGTCTTGCTCATTGCTTGGAGAAAGGTTCAATGCCTCAATGCTAAAATCAGAAGAGAGTCCAGAGTCAACTGAGGAGAGAATTAGTTGACTATGGTGGCTGAAGCTGATGTGGAGTTAGTTATGAAAAGTTTGTTAGCTGTGCTGATGTGTCAACTTATGATTGATTGTAAATCCTGAATTTCAGGAATCTATTAGAAACAGATTGTTAGAATGATTTCTAACTTTATATAAATGCATGTATAGTCAATTACATTGTAATCATCTCTGGAAAAAGAAAATTATCAATGAAAAGCTTTGAGAGCTCTCTTGAGATCATCAATGGTGTTTTATCAGTTTTATAATCTTCAAAGTTTCTTTTTCAGAAATCTTTATCTTTCTACTGTTTTTCTTTATCTTCACAAGCGCCACCCATATTTGAGATGGATGGCGGTGATCCATAATATATATATATATATGTATGTGTGTGTTTTTAAAAATAATTTTTTTAATATAAATAGATCTCCACTGTTAATCTAAGATTTGGACCATGGAGATTTAATAGTTTCCTTTTGTATTATATAAATATTTGTTATAAAAAACATTCTACGTATTGGTGTTAATGCATGGAATTTTTCTTTATTTAAAGACAAAAATACCATTAGAACCGTTAAATTTGACTAACGACTGACTAATTGAGGACCAAATTGATGGATTTATGAAAATATAAGGACCAAGAGCACTAAAAAAGGAAAGAAGGTTAAAAAAACAGATATTTCGTGAAAAGCCAAAGACCACATTCATAAAATCCCAAAAATAACCGAATTTATGCAACAACAATTCAATTTTTCGGTTGGGATCTACGAAGATCAAACATTTGTTTGTTTGTTTTCAAATATATAGCTAAATCCATTATTTGACAACGCTAAATTCATTCTTGTACCTTACAATAAATAACCTCTTTTGTGCCATTAACACCACCACATTGCATCAACCCAACAATCATACTATATAATGTGAAAATATATTAATGTTCATGAATTATGTTTAATAAATATATAGCTTTGTTGAACAAGTTAACAACCCATTTTGAAAGTAAAGCCAATCAGCGTGCTGCGTAAAGGTGGATTTACACCTTGGTTCAAGGAAATATGAGCCTACACTCCTAGGTGATTCGATCTTGTGCTAAGTGCGGAAGATTTGAAGAGACTAAACTATAAAGGTAATCTCTAAATTAATTTAATTTGCATTACATTTAGAATACGATCCAACGATGTTTTTAATTTTTTTTTTTTTAGAGTTTCGCAAATACATTTATTTTCAAAACGGTTATTTTTCCCTACAGTAACTATAATTATCTTTTACATAGTGAATAATCTTTATATATCTTGATAACGATCGAGTTTTCCCCTGTGTTAAAGGGTTTTCCACGTACAAATATTAGTGTCTTTATTATTTATGCACTCATCCTATTTTCTATTATCTGTTCATCAACTTACACACGTATCAGAGAGATGACCTGATTTCATTTCACAAGCTACATCAGGCACTAATCTGCATACGTGTCACTATTGACTAGATTTCTCATAAATTGACATCAACAATTGGCGCTAGAAGGAGGGGGGTGAACCTCCAACCTTGTGGTTAACAGCTACAAGATGAATAAAAATATGAGTGGAAGTTGCCAATTGTCACCCGCAACCTAGGGGGATGATGCACCCGGATCGGTTCTACTAGTACGAAATGCTAAAGGAATGCTAAAGCTAAATGGCTACGTTACAACGTAAAATATAAATGGGCATGTGAATGTTTCACCCTTCGCAAGTGCACAAGGAGTGTTGGATTAGAGAGAAGCTAGGTGTTAATGAAATCGAATTACAAACAACTAAGATATCAATTTAAAGCAAATTACACTACTCAATTACCACTAATCAATTATACTATAAATTATACCACTCTTGCAATTAACTAAATTAATTAACATTACAAACACAAAGTTATGGAATAAACTAGTTAAAGAGATGTTAGGGGATCAATACAACTTAGCAATAACCAATGTCACTAATCAATCATCCATTAAGCACATTCACAACAAGTCTTGGGCATGCATAATATTGATAACAAATTAAAGCACCAAACTCATCATCTTAACCACAACCTAAGGTCTTAGAGAGGTGATTCAAGAGAGAATTTCAAAATTTATAATGTAGAGAATCTCCAACTATTCAAGGTCATGAATTAGTTAGTGTTTACTCTACAAAATAGTTGGAAAAAGACCCATACAAATGTTGGTCACCTTATGCTTGAAATATAACCACCATTTTTGTGCAATATGTGTCTAATTGCATGCCATAAATGCTCATACAAAACACATGCAAAACCCTAGAAGGTGAAATAGAAGATGGATTGATTGAATCAAATGGTTTAATTACACAATATACATTAATCCCCCAACAAGAGGGATTTAGCTACACATAATGGAAAATAAGTAAGAAAATACAAGATGAGAGATTACAAAACCCATTTGAGTTAGAGTATCCTTCCTTGAAATCCAAGCTAGAAATCCTTCACATGCAACTCAAAATTACATAGTCTAAGTATAGAAAATGGGTGTTTGGTTTTCTAGAAAGTGAAAGAAAGTAGAGAGAAATGATAGAGTTTCTCTCTCTCTAAATCTAATCTCTAAGTCTAATTCGGCTAAGTATGGGTAAGTATGTTGGCAATCATGCTCTATTCTGATCTAAAAGCAAAGAAGAGAGAAGGTGACAAGATGAGGGAGTTGGTGAAGAGCTGCAGATTCGATTGGACGTTGGCAAGTGCAAGTAGTTTCCCATACTGGCTTCTAATTAGGGAGTTGACAACTTGGTGCGGCTTGGATCCCACATAAGGGCATTCTGCACAATTCTTTGATCTTTGGTGCGGGATCATCAATGCGGCTTGTAGCCTACACTCTTCTTCTCGCATTTTCCACTGAGGTTGAGTATGGCTTCTCTAGTGTGACTTAGAGCCTGCACTAGTTCTCTTCGCACCTGTCACTGATATTGAGTGTGGGTTGGCGGTGCAGCCAACTGTCCACACTTTGCCAAAAATCCACAAAAGTTCTTCTTTTTTCTTTTTTTCTCCACTATGGTCAAAAAGACCTTTGATGCACTGAAAATACATATAAATACTTATTCACAACATTAAATACCTAAAATTCTCGAAAAACAGTTACAAAAGTTAGGTAAAGGGTGTGCAAAATATGAACATTTATAGTGTAACCCGCCAGGACAATCAAGATAAGCACACGGCTAGCAACCTTAAACAAGGATGATCTAATCGCACTTCTGTGGAAATATAGGGACATATTCACCTTGAGCAATGAAGACATGCCAGGGATTGGTACACATGTTAGCTCGTATTATCTAGCCGTAGACGTGAAGCATAAACTCGTGATTCAAAAATGGCGAAGCTTTAATGTGGAGAGAAGCATGACGATTAAAGAAGAAGTGTCAAAATTGCTAGCAATGAGTTTCATTTGCGAAGTCAAATACCCTATCGGGGTCGCCAACATTGTACTGGTTAAAAAGAACAAGTAGCGGCGAATGTGTGTGGACTTCACCGATCTTAACAAGGCATGTTCAAAGGACAGTTTCCCACTTCCACAGATTGACCAGCTAGTGGAAGCCACTGTAAGTCATGTACTCTTTAACTTTATAGACGTATACTCCGGATACAACTAGATCAAGATGCCTGGTCTAGATGAGGAAAAAACTTCATTTACCACAGACCAAGGGATGTATTGTTACATCGTCATACCTTTTGGACTAAAAAATACGGGAGCCATATATCCGCGTTTGATCAACAAGATGTTTGCTAATCAAATTTGGAAGACGATGGAGTTATATGTAGATGACATGCTTACTAAGAGCAAGAAGGCTAGAGACCATGTCCATGATTTACGAGAAACTTTTGATATACTGCGAAGGTACAAGATGAGGCTAAACTTGGCCAAATGCATGTTCAAGGTGCCCTCTGAGAATTTCTTAGGTTTCTAGGTACATCAAAGAAGAATTAAAGCAAACCTAGAAAATATATCTACGATAAAGGAAATGAAGGTGCCGGAAACACTCAAAGAATTCCAGCGGCTAATCGGTTGTTTAACATCACTAAATAGATTCATTTCAAGATTAATAGAAAAATCTCTACCCTTTTTCCAAGCCCAAAAAAAAGGAGCATGAGTGAAATGGGATGAGCAATGTGAAAAGGGGTAAGCTTCTTTACTATCCAAACCTTAATCAGAAGAAACTCTGTACCTATATCTATCAATTACAAACTTCGTTGCTAGCTTCGCACTAATGAGGCAACGCCGATATACTACACCAGCAAAGCACTGCTTCCCGTCGAGACCAGGTATTCTCTAGTCGAGAAGATAGCGATAGCACTAATGATCGCAGTAAGGAAACTCCGCTCATACTTCTAAGCTCACAAGATTGGTATGCATACCAGTTGCCCGTTAAAGCAGATACTACAGAGGCCAGAGGTATCCGGTAGACTAACAAAATGGCAGTTAAATTGAGCAAATTTAATACCAAATACATCCCAGGTCATCGATCAAAGGACAAACAGTGCCTGACTTCATCGCCGAGTTCACAAAGACTGATGTCAAAGTCTCCAGATCATTCGAAGAGAAGAGGAAGACAAAAATTTCAATGGAAGCTGAACGTAGATGGATCCTCTAACGCCCATAGGAGCAGAGCATGCATCATAATTATCACCCTTGAAGAAGATGATGTCGAGTGCATTCTATGCTTCGACTTAAAGGCTACTAACAATCAAGCTGAATACAAGGCTTTGCTCGCTGGACTAAGAATATCAACGATCTTTGGGCCGATGAGATCCACATATTTAGTGACTCATAAGAAGTGGTGAACCGAGTGAATGTGAGCACTAGGCCAAAGAAGATGCCATGATAGCATATCTAGCAATTGCCAAAAGAATGCTATTGCGTTTTAGGATTTTCGAGATCACCCAAATTCCCTCAAGTAGAAAACAAAAAAGCATACACTCTCTCCAAACTTGTCACCGCTTCTACATGGATATACCCAAAAACTGTTACGGTGGCACATCTCGCCCAACCAAGCATAGAAAGTTAGGAAGAAGGATTGGAAGTAGATGAGTTGGCTACGGGAGATGATACATGGATGACACCCATCCAGATGTACCTTGACAGCGACATCTTACCAGAAGACCTGGTGGTAGCTAGGCGTATAAAATATTGAGCTGTAAAGTACACAATCTTCGAGGGGGACCTATATTGAAAGGGATTCTTGAGAGTTCTATAGCATTGTGTAGGCCCAATATAGGTAGCATGAATACTTCAAAGTGTCCACGTTGAAAACTGCAGGAATCACACAAGGGTAGGAGTACGTCACACAAAGTTCTATGATAAGGTTTTTAATGGCCCACAATCTTCGCTGATGCACAAGAACACGCCAATAGGTCCCAAAATTGTCAACTAATAGCAAACCAAATCTTACAGCCCCCCGAACTACTCAAGAGTTTGACTTCCTCATGGTTATTCACTATTTGGCGGATCGATCTTATTGGCCCCATCCCTATTGCAACGGTGAAAGTTAAGCACACTATAGTTGCTGTTGACTACTTCATAAAATAAGTAGAAGCTAAACTGCTATCAGAAATCACAAAGCACAACACCATGGAATTTGTGAAGCAATTTATCATCTTTCGTTTTAGGGTCCCAAACACCTTGATAACAGACAATGAGGCCTAATTCAACAACAAGAATTTCCGACAGCTTTACAAAAATTGGAAGATAAACAACTACTAATCTTCACCGATGCACTCACAAATAAATGGACAAGTGAAGGTAATAAACAAAATCATCAAGCGTACCCTAAAAGCAAAACTAGATGCAAAAAAGAGAGCTTGAGCGGAAAAATTACCTAAGGTGTTATAAACCTACCACACCGCTGAAAGGGCATCGACTAGAGTAACCTCTTTTGCCATGTCATTTGTTATAGAAGCTGTGATTCCCATTGTGACAAGATTCTCCTCTCTAAGAGTTCAACTATTTCAACACAAATTAAACGTCCAAATGCTAAGTGAAAATCTGGACGAACTCTAAGAGAAAAGAGATAGAGCTCAGATCAGGAATGCAGCATACCAAAATGAATAGCAAGGTACTACAACTCAAATGTACACCAACAAATATTCTAGCTAGACGACTTGGTTTTCAGAAAAGTAATACTCAAAACTAAAGACGGAGTAGCAGGAACCCTAGCAAATAGATGGAAATAGCCTTATCAGATTGCATGAATAGTAGGACATGAAGCTTACTGGATCAAGCGACATGATAGAGGCTAGATAGACAAGCTATGGAATGCTTAATACCTTAAGGTATACTTCCCATAGATATTCTGCAATGTACTCTTAAGATCATCAATAAAATATCTTTTAGCAGATCAAGTCTAAAGGGTAAGTTAACAACCTCGCCCCAATTTTCCAACTTGTACAATAGTTCCAAGCAACTACATCTCCTTGTATATTAAAGACTTGGTAGCACCTAGGATAACACAAACAAGTAGCGTTAAAGACTAGGCAACACCCAGGATAAAACGATGCCAAGTTAACTTTATCAGTAATCTGGTCACCTCGCGACAGTAAAGTTCAATTCATCACGGCTAAATGTACGAATAGTGTTAAACACTGGGACTTACCGCAGGATAAAGCGCTATCGACTTCGTTCGGTCACATTGTATGTTAAAGACTAGATATCACCCATGATAACACAGACAAGTAGTATTAAACACTGGGACTTACCCCTAGGATAAAGCGTTGCTAACCTTGCTCGGCCACCTCGTACGTTAAAGATTTGGCAACAACCTGGATAAAGCGTTGCCTACTCGATTCTATCAGTAAACCGACCACCTCATAGCGGTAAAATTCGAACCATTTCAACTAAACGCTCGAGTAACACAAAGACCAGGATCAACCCTAGCACATCAAAAAACTAGGATTTGCCCTAACGCAAAGTGTTCAAGACTGGGCAACACTTAGGGCAATACATACACGCTCGTAAGCAGCGTGGAAATTTCCACTATGCTTGAATTAAAGCCGCGAGACAAACATTATACAAGCTAATAAAAGCCAAGCAATAAAGCAAACAAAGCAACAGTAAGGGTTAAAGCATGATAAAAAAATCATTTTATTCAAAGAGGAACACTACAAAAGAGGAGAGGTACAACTAAAACACGCATCTTCAACGTGATGACCCCTCACCTGTCCTACTAATAGAAAGCTTATCATCTTCCTACTCTAGGTCCTCCTTGCCTTCACACAAATCATAATGGAGGCCGCGAATAAGACCTACATCATATGGTCCTTGAAGACATGCAAATCGCAAGTCCATATGCGAATATTCCTTTAAGACACCTGGCGAATTTGACATTTTTAAGGTGCAAGGCAAAGGGTCCTTCCCAAGCGACTTGCAATGAGATTGCCACCGTTTGCGACTCTTCTTCAAGGAGTCAAGAGCTTCTACTCATATATCTATAATTACTCATCTGAAGCAAGATACAACCTCTTAGGATGCTTGACCATTACACGAATAAAATTTCTGAGCCACCTTCATCCCACTATGATGCTCTGCTCACAATACATGGTTGCATCATAAGTAGGTGACCTCTTGAACTTCTTCATGACATGGAGCTCTAGTTTAGCCATGGCACAGGCAAGGACGTTATCCTTGCCCTCCAGTTTCTCCTTGAGTTCGCGGATGACCCAATCCCTAGAAGCCGCCTCTCTTTCGACAACAGCCAGGATAGTATTTACAATAGCGAGATACCTCTCCAATGTGTCTTGGCCTCCTTCAAGAAGAGTAACTTTCCCCTAAGACACCGCGAGTTGGGTCTCCGAGTTGACCCTCTTGTCTTCAGTTGATTTCAAGTCAGTGAGCATCTAGATAAACAAGGAAGACCATATATATATGTGAAAGTGAAAGGGAAGAGAAAGAAATGGAAGAAGCATCAAAAGCATGAACTTATAGAAGAAGCAAAATTGAAGTAGGTTTTCAATCTACTATTCAATGAGCCCTTGATAAGATATTGATATCGAGAGGGAGCCTCAAAAAAGTTTGATCCAATGGACATTGAGAGGAGCACCCCTTTAGCAGAATAAGATACGGGATCTAAAGCACCATGAGTAGGGGAAGGAACCCGAGGGACCAAATTAGCTGGAGAAAAAGCAAGTCTAGAAGTTTTCTCGGGGATAGTAATGAAAACCTCATCCCCGATAACCAGAACAATAGAGTTCGCCACTTTCGGAATCTCCCCACTAAGGGCAACATCTACCTCGCCAACTATAGACCTTTTGTTCCTCACCAATGAAACCTCCTCATCCTCGTTAAAAGAGATTAGACAGGTGTCTTGCCTGATGCATTCCCGTGAAGTAAGAACCAATGCGTTCCCACGATGCTAGAAGGCTCAGCAGCAATACCTTTTCCCTTGTCAGTGGAATGACTAAGGAAATGAACTATCGAGATCGCCTCATGACCACGGCGAATAGACGACTGAGGAGGAGAAGGAAGGGATGAACTATCAAAAAAAGCACTATGAAGTTACTCAGCCTGAGGTCTAGTTAGATTGGCTCAAGGGCCATACACTGAATCAACATCGTAATTGAGAAACACCTGCAAAGCAAAGGAATAGAAACTTGACCGCACACGAAAAATGGAAAACAAGTGAATAAGAGAGAACTTACATCGAGTTTTGCCATCAGAATGTTTTGGAAAAATATCTAGGTTGATCATCCTCCCCTCGACGAATAGGTTCACATAACCCCTTTTCCATTAGGAAGAAACCAAGAACTTGGAGATGTGCCCTTCCTCTTTTGAAGTCAGGCGGCAGGTCACGTCGTTGAGGGGGCAAGTACATGAGAAATTTCGGGGCACGCGAGTAGAGTTTAGCACTAAGCTATGGTATGTGGCTATGACACCTCTACAATCGCCTCTTACAAATAACCACTTATCTAGGAAATCGATGCTGAAGGGACTCCCAAGATAAGCTCACCCCCTCTTCTAGAAGGGTCACGCTCGATAGAACCAGAAGTTTGTATACCTATCACTCACTCGCCATCGAGGTTTTCCATGAGGCAATAAATTCCACACTCAACATCGCACCTGGTAGAAACGTGAGATCTCATGGAAAGTAGAGGATGGAAGACCATTTGACCTCCAAAGCGCACACATGCATATCAAAATACGATAGCACTTGAGCAATAATTGACAAGGCAAGAGTCTCACCTACCCTAAGACACGGGAAATAAAAGGCTAGAGAGATAAGGTAACTCTAAAACACATCATGATTCCATAGATGGCCACCGCATTTGAAGGAGAATTCCACACCGACTGGCCTTCAAAGAGAAGCAACTCAACTACTGCGGGGAGTTCAAAGCGGTCGATGTAAGCAGTCAAGACATCACTACTGTCAACTCTGTTTAACTTACAATCGATGGGCGAGGAGAACTAAGAGAAAAATGTATCATTGCCCTTACAAACTCCATAGAGTCGGGCTCTACCACTTCTTGATGGCCTAACCTTGAAACTTCCCGACCGGCCATTGGAGAAATTCTTTTTTGAAAGAAAAAGAAAGAGCTTTATTGGAAAGAAAAAAAGGAGCAAAGAGATTACAAAATCGGGTCAAGAAAGTATTAGCAAAAGTCTGGGTAAAATAAGCAAGAAAATAGGGCACCGATAGTTATAGAATTTGAAGAAAGAAAGGAAACCTAAGGCACGTCATTTGGCAGAAACATGCTCATTAAGGAAAAAAAAAAGGCACAAAAAACAAAGAGTTGCTTCCCCACTAATCACAGCAGAACAAGTGTCACAATCGGAGACAAAACGAAGTGAAATAACCCCTCATTTATGTCTCATCATTAAGTCGTTCTAATGTTTTGAAAGATTAATATTGAAAACATAGTTATAAAGATTGACAAAGCCATACGGCCCATTGATGCATCATTAAATGCAAAGATCTTAATAAGTCCATTTCAAAGAGCTGTTAACTCGTTGAAAGAAGTAGCTCACCAGAAAGCCCACCTCACGGATTTAGGGGTTTTTTGGGGTTAATTTTACTTAATTTGACATGTCAGCATAAAACCTGGGATTCAAAGGGCCAAATGTCCATGACATCAGACCATGTCAAATTGGTGGGTCACGTGTAGCGATAGCAAGATGGGTAACAGATAGCAACTCGCCCACTAAATGTAGCTGCTTGCTAGAGAACTACCAAACAAGTGAACTGAACCAAACTCTCCACATGGTAAACATAAGGCATCAGTAATGAAACATGATCTCATTATATTCTCTACAAAGCTCGACCATACATTCGGTAAGGCAATCACCTACAATCTAGCAGTTGACAAATCTAGTAATAAATAAGAAGTTTCGAAGAAATACTCCCACAAGGAATAAAGATCACAACACCATTAATGCACAAAGACTCGATTCACAAAGAATCTCGCCTGGATACGATCCCCTTGGGATCTCACCCGATAATATTTCTTGCTTGCACAACAAGGGCTAGGGCAACACTCTAACCCCTATATAAACACATGTATCAAGCAAAAATAAGGGAGAAAAAATAGTCAACACGCAAGCAATTCATCACTTGTAACTGTAATTATCTTTTACATTAGGAAGAATCTTTATCTGTCGTGATAACGACAGTGGTTTTTCCCTGTGTTAAGGGTTTTCCAAGTAAAAATATTGGTGTCTTTATTATTTCCACACTCATCTATTTTTTGTTATCTGTTCATCAACTTACACACGTATCGGAGAGACGACCTGATTTCATTCCACAAGTTACATTAAACGCCAATCTGCATACGTGTCACTATTAACTATATTTCCTAGAAATCAACGTCAACATTATTATTATTATTTGATATACCACCTATCTGCATTTACGACGAGTTGAACTTAAGACATTTCTTGGTTGAATAAGAGCTGATTGTTATTTTCTTGTTAATATTCTATCATTTTTTTTTTCTTTTCCTACCAAATGGTACATTGAAAAATTAAAGATTAATTTATCATACTACGTTAACTATCTTTCAAGATAAATATGAGCTCGTTACGTTGGAATCCTTGTCAATTTTTTTTTATTTTTTTTTGAAGGAAAATCCTTGTCAATTTACATCTTATAATTATCTTTTGAAATTCAAGATATTTGACATTTATAGCCATTTTTCAACATTTAAATCTACCAACACCACAGTAGTGAGTGACCACCTAATCACTTAACAAATAATTTAAACAATTGACACATGTATCATCTAATAAATTGACACGTGCTTTTGTTTTTTTACACATGTATTAAAAGTTTCTTTTAAAACCATTAATTATATACAGTTTTTTTTTTTTTTTTTTTTTGAAAGTCTAATGTAGGTAACTCCAAAGATGGACGAGGTCGTGAAGTTCGAGGATAATTGCTATCATTATAATCGAAATCGAAAGGTGAAAAATGAGTAAAATTGATTTTTCTTTTGAAGAAAAACTCAACGGCACAGAGTGTTATTTCAAGAAGTGATATCAATTTCACACAGATGGTCATAAATCAAAATCTTGATAGATAAACTTGTATTCCCACAATCCAGAGTTCACATAATCAAGCAATATTCTATAAATGGAAACTACACAGTTTCTTCATACTAATAATACAAACCAAAATCATGATACTGCCACTTCATCCTTTTTATCCTCCAATAGCTTCAGTTCCTCTCGCCAACCTTCAAGTTTCGACAATTTCTCCAACTGCTCTGGCTTCATATCTTGCTGTCCGGTTTTCTGCAGTTGAGCTTCTGCAAGTCGAATCTGCAGCGTGAACCAAAATTACATGAGCTTCAACATGGATCAATGTTACAATGATTCAATTGTTTATGTGAAACCTTCACATTTGTTAGTTGCAGCCAAACAGTAAAATTCTAGTCATCTCTTAGGTTAACCATTTGAATTATACAACCAACAAGGCAACAACCAAAGTAGCCAACACACCACCAGGAATTTAGACTGAAAGAGAAAGAATAAAGTATAGCAAATGAAAACAAAATTTCGGTAAATAAACACCTTTTCTATACCGTAAAATAAGCTAACCCAAAAAACATTATTTTGCCTCTATCCTTCATGATTTAGTGCTTGTTTGGTTGAGCTTTCTACTGGTTCAAAAGGTCTACTAACATCTATTTGAGTTTTTTAGAGTTGTTTGGTTGGGCTTTTGAAATTGTCTATTTTAAATTGAGTAGAGACCAGTAGAGTTTAAACCTCTACTGGGCAAAAGCTCATAGGGAGGTACTTCTCCAAATAGACATTTTTTTTTTTAAAAGTCTACCAACCAAACATCTATGATTTTTTTTTCAAAAACTCTATTTCTAGTAGATCTACTGCAAGTAGATCTTTTACCAATAGAGGTTTTTCAAAAGCCCAACCAAACAAGCTCTTATACTGTTCAAGACATATATCCACAACAAAATATCATCTTAAACTATCGAGTCATGGATTACATTAACTCTCTCTCTCTCTCTCTCTCTCTCTCTCTCTCTCTCTCTCTCTCTCATTAACTCTCTATGGAAGTGCTGACAACAAAAAAAGAATACTCAAAAGAAACAGTATTAGCTACTATCTTTATTAGTTTTAATTTCACAACTCCAAATCTTGGCCAGTCTCCCACTATTGCATTGTGTTATTCAACATAATCTTCTACAGTTCTACAGTTCCATGGTATTGTAGATTTTTGTATAAAAGTAACAAGACACTTGTTCATAATCCTAGAATACTCTAGAGTATGTCAGAAGCTTTTAGCAAGCCATTACAACCAATGCATATCATTTTTACTTATAGCTCATTATAAATCCCATTTGATCAAACTATCCAAGCAAAAGGTGAAATTTGGAAGTCTAATAGCCAAGTAATAAGGTTCTTAGTTTCCTTACTTTCCTACTTAAAACTTTTACAAGCTTGTGAGATCAAGGCTTACTTAAGTACAACAAGGAGTAGTTGCACACCTATGGCTTCATGGTTCTTCCAAACATTTTGAGACAATGATTGTTAGTAACGGAACCAAGGTTCTCTATGGAGGTTGACACAACGATAGGAAGAGAGAGAGAGAGAGAGAACAATTGGACTGATCAGAGAAGCAAAAGTGCAGGAAGCATTGTCTAACCTAAAAGCCCAAATTAAAGAGCTAACAGTGGTTTTTGGAGGAGACAAGGTCAAATTATGCCAAGTGCAAGCGGGCAATAACCACTGGCTCCATGACAACCAATATTATTGGTATAACTCTATGGATTGTGGTTCCTAATTTTAAAATGTTCAATTGGAAAAAGAAAAAAAGATGGTAAATTATCACAGGGATATATGATATTTCTTTCTTAATTGCCTCTATGGTCAAACATAGAATTTCTAACTTGCAAATTTAAGATTATTGCCAGCATCCTCTGGCAGAACATATCCATGCTCAAACAACTCAACAGTCAGATTCCTACTGCAAATGAGTAAAAGCAGAAGGATTAGATTATAAGTTAGCCAAAAGCTTTGTTAGACCTAAGGCTAAAACCATGATGGACCGTACCTTCTTTTTGAGTGCCCGGACTTTTTTATCAATATCTTGACCTGGAGCCCCTGAATCTGAAATGTCCTTTGCATCTGAAGGAGGGGTGACTACAACTGGATTTGCAGAAACAGACAGTTCATTCATCTGAGATGACAATGACTTTACAGATTCTGATCCATGACCTACATTTTCAGCTAATAGTGCTTCTTCCTTTCTCGTCTCCCCATCTGCCATGGCATCCAGGTTCTTATCCTTATCAAGAGCAGCCTGCAACAAATCGATGAAATTACTTGCATTAAATAAAGAAGGAAAAAAAATAAAGGAAAAAAAAAAACTGCTTGCATGAAACTTGTACCCAAGGATGAAAATATCTATATAGATGGAAATATTGGTACTATGAGTTGGTGGAAATATAAAATCAACAACATAATGTTTACAGAAAGTACTGAAATTTGGCTAAAATTCTAAAATCATAGAAATTTTTAATGAAATTTGAAAAAGGTTAAAACAATCAATAATCTAACCATAAAAACACATTTTTCATTCAAAAACATATAATATTGAACCGCTATATGGTATAATATTAATATAATGCACATACGAGCCATACAAGATTGAAAAACTTCCATTAAAACTTCATTCTCTAATAGTTTGTATCATACAAGCCATAGAAATTTTAATACCAATAGGAAGACCTAGATGGTTCAAACATAGAAATATGTTACATCAAATTTTTAAAAAACAAAAATATAAATAAAAACATTGGGGAATACAATCAATTTATCACTTTACATTGACGTAATATTACTTATAAATACATTACATGTTCACCAATATCAATATTTTACGGAAATATTACCTAGATATTTTGCGGAAAAGATATTAACCCCATATCGATATCGGTAACCCTAAAATACAGAAATATCGTGGAAGTTTCCTATATTTCAAATATTGCTTTCCTAGTACTATCATGGCAGTAAAAACCAGAAAATTTTATGAAATGGCAGCTCTAACTCTAATAAACAAGGTTAAGTTCATTACAATAAAGTAACACCTTCCTAAAGCCAATAATTACTAGCTTTTGTCATTAAATTAGATATCAAAGTCAAGTGTGTTGTAATGGTCAAAAAAACAAAAGTTGGGAATGATCAGTGCAAAAATGGGTCTCATTTTCTTTCTCTCTCTCAAGCCATCGATGGCCATCTCTGTAGGTGAGATTTCTGTTTCTGTTTTTTTTTTTTTTTTTGGATTTATTGGTCAATGGTGCATGTAAATTGACTGTACCATCTGGATATTGTTATAATTATGCAAAATAAGATTTCTCATTGTAGAAGAGGACCAGAAACAGTTCATAATTTATTTATTCTGAACACCTCATCCTATCATATTCCTATAATTAATCTAATTCTAAAGACCAATAAAAGTACCAAATTCACTCACAATAAAAGATTGAGTTGAAGAATGGGCTTGCATAATTAGAGAGAACTTATATGAGCATCTACTACTGGATTTTTAAATCAAAACTAAAATATGATTTTACTGTCAACCTTCTTATGACTTTACCATGACACAGATGAAACCTTATTCTGTCCAACAAACCTTTTTGGTTGGCGGAAGTCTAACTTAAAACTTGAAGTGCCCTGTTGAAAGACAAAAAGTTTCTTTTTTATTTCCTTTTCCTTAATAGTATCTATAATTTACTGTTTCCAGGCTTAGGACGAGTTCAACATCAATTATTTAATGTCCAAGTTCCAGAACTGTTATCTTTTTCCTTAATTGTTTCAACAATATTTTTCTGGTCATTGCATTTATCAGAAACCAAAATTTCCTTATTTTTGGTAGTACAAATATAAAATTCCCAATAGCATTTTTAAAGTTATTTAACAAATTCTCTTTGTAAATATGAGCAAATAAAAGAGATTTATAATTCACTATGTGCAAACCTATAAATAGACACAATAATAGATTTTACATTAAACCTCCACATCTTCCTATCAAAAAAGGAAAAAAAAAAAAAAAACTTCAATACTGTGTGTCTGTGTGTGAATTAAATTTAGAAAAAATAGTTCCTGAACTCGAAATATTTTTAAATTTTTTATAAGTATTTTCCATTTTTCTTATCATCCATGAACAAAATCTCATCAAAATTAAATTTCATCAAGGTGTGGGTGGTGTGGATATTATAAGGTTTGCACTTGAGAATTCTTATATATAAGGAGAAACTAGCTTCGGAATGCCAGGACACCAAATTGGCAGGTTTGGATATGTTGAAAAGTCAAAAAGTCAACCAAAAGCTGTTAAATATTTGTGGAAACTGATAAGGTAACATGGGAAAGAAAAGAACACCATATCATAGCAGCATCAAGAGTCAAGATCTAAGGCCAACTAGTAAGCTATGCCTAATAAATCCATGGTCTGATTTTGGGCTGCATCTCTTCAGCATAAAATGGAATTTAATAATTCCTTTCTTGTCAAGGAATTTTCGACAATCAAGTGAATTTATCTACTGTCGATAAACATCTACTGTCAACAACCATGTTAATCATTTGTAATTAAACATCTTAACTTTTTCTTTCCTCTCTGGGCTCAGATGATAACATGTTTAGAACATTAGAACAAGATTTCTGAGGGATTGACTAGTAACTAACACAAACTTTATTTGACTACTTGGATTTGAGCTGTGAAAATGAAGAGAGATGATCTTTATGTTGAATCAAGCCAAAGCACGGATTAACTTTGGGTGGTTTCTTGAAGTAACATGACAACTGATGGAGAAATATTACCATGCTCGTTATAGTAATGGTGATTAATGACGTGGAATGAAATGCTAAGTAAAATTTACTAATGAAACTACTTAACCTCATCGTATGGACCATTTAAAATGGATGTAAAATATGTAAATATGAGCAAACAAAATCCCCATGCTTCGCCCAAGTGACCAAGCAACATGAGTTTATTACAGATTTACGGTACTTGGGCATGCTTTATATTTTTTGCCTCATTCAAGGGAGGAGAAATGACACTTTGACTGAGAGAGGATAATGCAGAAAAAGTAACAAAAAATTTCTAAGAAACGTGTTTCTTCTTTGGTGCTCTCTGTTGGAACTTACAATTACTAAGGCAGGTTAATTCAGCCAAAAGAATTCATCATTCGAAGAGGAGTCAATAGAATTTATCTTATCCATAAATAGATAAAAGAAAACTGGATATCCAACTTGATAACAGACCAAAAAAGACTACATTATTTCATGATCATTTGAAAAATTAAACTTTTCTACAGTTAGCACTGGAGAAGTGACAGAAATTTTTATAGCGTTTTGATATCTTTCTATTCAATGATCACCATTCTAATTGAAATTTACATATAAAAAATGGCTAATATTGTATGTGCGGCAAGCTGTCTAATGTTCCATTAATTCAATTCATCGTTTTAGTAAGTTATGCCTAATATTATCTAATAGACAAATGACTCCCAGAAGCCACTCTCTTTTTCTTCTCTTCAACGAAATTCCAATCAAACAAACCAAACAAATGAATAGCACAAGAGATAACACCCATTCAACAAAGACAAACATTGTATTACCTGCAGCCGCTTCTCCTTCTTTCTTTCATTTCTCTTTCCCGACTTAGTCTTGGGTTTTGTATCACCAACCGGATCATAACCCGGAGGCACCTCCTCCTGCGTTGCCATCAATTCCTTTCTCAACTGCATAAAAACAATGGCAAAACCCGTGTTAATTTTCAAAATTCCATGTCCATTTATCAGTCCAGTCACACAACAAGACCGCCTAAAAGCAAAATACAATCTTCCTCACATTCACAGAGATGACTCCATTAAAATGAACTTTAGATCATATATCTTTCATGATTATAAACCCCAAAAACACAAAACCTCGAAAAAACCAACATTCTATATAGCATCACTCTTTCCATACAGCAATACAGCATTTATTTAAGATAACAATTTTTTAATCAATCAATTACATCTTCAACAACCAAAAATAACAAAACTTTATAAACCACATTCAATATACACGGAAAAAAAAAAAAAAATTCAAAATTTCCATGATTTATATGACGAAGACATACATACCAAAACACCTTTGGATTGATAGATGGCGACTTCATCTTGAGGAACATAACCGGCCCGAATCCGAATGGGTTTTCGGAGAGTACCGTCTGGTCTACGGGTGGGCGCGACGATTCTCTCTCCTTCTTTTAGGGTTTTGCTGATTTCCGCCATTTTCTTCAGCTCCTCGACTGCTTCTCCATTACTAGTACTCATTGATTTATCAAATAATATATCGAAATGTAAATTTTTAATATTAATTTTTGATTGGTTGTTTTTTCCCGATTTTTCTTGTAATCACTTCCACTTCACTGCTCAGCTGAAATTGAAGAGAGGGATTTTCACTGTTTCCTTTTTTTTGGAATTACAATGATTTGTAATTTGCTACCACAAAGTTATAATATTTTAGTGTTTTTCCCAAAACCCCTCTTTTTTAATTTAAACGCCCCTGAAAATTTAGAAAGATTTCTTTGATCTCCCTTATTGTTTGTAAATGATAAATTTACTGTTGTACATCCATCTCAAGATAAATAAATAAATAAATTGATTATGTATATGAAAGGAAGACATTATGTTAAGAGCAATGTTATGTAAAGATAAGCTACTCAATTTTAGTGGTAATTTAGTGAGAATTTTGTGTAATAATTATATAGTATCAAATTTGTAATTGGAATTATTTTGATTGCGATTGTAATTAATTTTTCAATTATATAAATTAATGAAATAAAAATTTTAAAAAACAGAAGGTCATGGCCTAGGCCACCTCCATGTTAATCTAAGTTATCTAACCTTACATTGTATGATACTTTATCAAACCAAATCATCGATAATCGATTCAATTTATAATTTAAAGTTCTATTTACTTTTTTTTTTTTTTTGTATGTTTATTCAACATTACTACGTAGGATTTAAGAAAACTATTATAAACACCTCTTATCATAGTCATTTCCTTTGCCTTAAAAAGATGTGGAATGTACTATCAACTGCAATCGGTAAACATGCATGAAAAAAATAAATAAATAAATAAACTACTGTGTGAAACCTTAGAGCATGTTATAAACTAAAATAAATAAAAAAGGTTAGAAAATAAGGGTATGTTCATTAACGTTTTATAAATGCATTTTCCAGAAAAAACGATGAAAACAAGTTCGTCAACCATGTTTTTGATAGAAAAAGAGGAAAATAGTAAACATGTTTTTTTACCATTGAACAAAAATTGGAAATGACATTTTGATATTTTTACTGTTTCCACTTTTGTTTTCTATTTTTTCTAAGTGGCATATGATACATATTCAATTGATTGTATTTATTATTTATTATTTATTATTAATAATAAATATATTTTTATTTTCAAAAAAATAATAATAAATATATTTTTCTTAAGATTAATAAAATATATTTTTTTCCAACATAATTTTTCAGAAAAAAAAAAAAAAAGAAGTTAAAAAGAGATCAATTAATTTGAACTTAATTTAAATTGATTTTATCAATTGAAAATACAAGAATATATATATATATAATTAATAAAATCAATTTAACTTCTTCTTTTTTAAAAGTTAACACCATTTTGGGTTAGTGGTTGTATGGACCTAGAGAGATTGGGCTCTAAAAGCATGTCCCGGAACGCAACCCTCACTCTAGAGAAGGGGTCTCCCCACACTTTATGGTTTAATGGACAAACGTGGATATATATTTACATTACCAGGGCACGTTTGGTGCACGAGATAGAATATGATTATTTTTATGGGATTTGATTTGATTGGATTAGATGGGATATGATTGAAGTAAATTAGTGGTGCAATGTATTTGGTGTTGTATGAGATTGAATTAAAATAGTCATGTCTCTTGTTTGATGTGATATGAGATTAGATAAAAATAATAATTTTATCATATATTTAATATCATGTGAAATTGATTAATATTAAATTAAATTAAATTATTTTTTAAATAATTTAATTTTTAATTATTAAAAAAATTTAAATATATGTTTAAAATTACTATTAAATAAAATAATTTTTTTAATTAATATTTCATATTTTTAAATATTATAATATGATATATTAAATAAATATAAAATTTTATAATTAACTAAAACTAATTAAAAGAAGAAGAATTTTTTAAAAAACATGGGACTAAATAGTCCCACCTTACCTGAATAAAATGGTTGCATAAAATTGGAATAGTTAAAATGATTATTTAAATTAATTATTTGGGTACTTAGCAAAAATACCCTATTTTAGGAGGGGACTTGTAAATGTACCCTAAAATGAAAATCAATTGTAAAACTATCCTTCTTACCCTTAAGGAAAAAAAATAAAAATAAATAAAAATAAATAAAATAAACAATTTCACTCTCTACTACGCTAACCTCCCAAAGTCTCTTGCCTACCCATCCTAAACCCCACCCCATCCCAAAAGAAGGTTTGAGGAATGGGGTGACTCGATATTGGGTCACCTTGTCCAACGGCTTAAAAAGCTTTGGGACAGGGTGACCTGATGTTAGGTCCCGAAGCATGAAAATGAGCTTCGAGTCAAGGTGACAAGACATCGGATCACCCTATCTTGAAGCATGAAAATAAGCTTTCGGTCATGGTGACCTAACATCGGATCACCCTATCCTGAAGCTTTTTAAGCCTCGGGATAGGGTGGCCCGACTTCAAGTCACCCTAACCCGAACTCATTTTTTATGGCTTCAAGTCCAAAGCTATTTAAGCCTCGGGACAAGGTGACCTGATGTCAGGTTACCCTGACCCGAAAATCGTCATTTATGTCTTGTCAGCTTCATTGCAATTTAAAAAATAAAATAAAATAATTACAATGATATATGTAATTTCCATGAAAATAAGGGATTATGAGGTTGAAAGATAAATTTAAAATGTAATACTTACCTTCAAACCACTTTATATAATCCTCTCCAAGTTTTTAAAACCTAAAATTAAAAATAAAAAAAAAATAATAAAAAAAAAAAGTGTGGAAAAGAAAGTGTTATAAAGGAAGATAATGGTTAGACAGTGTTTAGTTAACTTGTTTATGATATTCTCAGCAAAATGAAATTACATGGTAAGTAACGTATACATCGGAAATTAAATTAATTGATGTGGTTCAAGGTATTCTCAGTAATTTGAAATTACATGGAAAGTAACTTACATATGGAAATTAAATTAATTGATCTGGTATTCTTTGTGGACTAAAATTACATGGTAAGTCATGTACACATCGGAAATTAAATTAATTGACGATCCGGTTCATGGTATTTTTGTGTGGATTGCAATCACATGCAACGTATTGTATATATGCATGGAAAAATAAATAAAATGATTTGCTTCTCTATAATGATACTATACAAACGAGACGAGGTTGATCTAGTGATATACCCATCACACCTGTACCACGAGGTTGTGGGTTCAAATCATCCTCTTCCTAAAATAACTCGAATTTATGTAATACCTAAAAAAATAATGATACTATACAAATCGTCGTCTTGTCTGTGGACATAATTGTACCATATATCATGATTATATATCTTTTAATTTTTTTTTAAGGGCAAATTTATTAAGAAAGCCAAAACATTACAAAGAAGAATCATTTGGGACCGACCTCTCCACACACGGAGGATATGAATCCAACCAAAACTGATTTCCAAGGGTGAAGAGAGCATACTTAGCACGGTTGTGAGCTACAACGTTTGCTTTTCTGGGGACAAAAACAATCGACTCAGACCCAACATGCCTCATACAGTCTCTAATATCATAGATAACCAGGCCAATATCCGAAGAAACAATGGTATCCGAATTGATTAAATTAACCACATGTTGAGCGTCAGATTCAATGACCAAAGGGAGAAAACCTGACTCAGTGGCAAACCTGATCCCCCGCAGGATTCCAGTAGCCTCAGCGATCTCAGGACTCAACTTCGACTCAAAACCTTGGGCACTGGTAGCCATCAGAACAAGTGTGATTACGAATAATCAAGCCCAAACCCACCATATTAGAATGAACCTCAATCGCTGCGTCCGAGTTTAACTTGAAACAGACTTCATCTAGGGGACTCCATCTAACAATATGTTGCTGAACCAATGTCACCCTTTTGTTTTCCTGGGAATGATCAGATTGGAGCTCCTCCAAAAAAACCATAGACCAAGGAACAATGTCCTCCACCTTACCACCTCTGCCATCATGGATCAACTGGTTATGCAGGGACCAAATCCGCCACAAAACAACACTCAACAAACTCAACTCGTCATCTTTCAACTTCTTAACACAATCATCATTATTATATATCTTAATAAATCAAATCCAATGCTAAAATATACACAAACAGTTTCATTCGTTTTATTTTTACGGTCTGATGCATATAATTAAGTGAATTAATTTTTTCTATCAAGTGGAGAACTATGCTCGGTTCATATTCTATAGCTAGATATATAGCAATTAACATCCCGTAGGTCAATGCGCACTGATGTAATTACATCAATATCAATGCATATGGACTACTGATTATGAAGAAGTTTTGACAAGTGTATACACTTTGAGTCAAAATATGTAAATCTAATGGTCAACATCCAACGCACGGATGAAGTTATATCAGTACACACTAATTTGAACATTTCTGTATATATATATACAATTTTTTTATTATCAGTTCGTCATGATATAAAATATATCATGACGAAAAATATTGATCATTAGATTTACATACTTTGACTCAAAGTGTATGCACTTGTCAAAACTTCTCCATAATCTATAGTTCAACATTCTTCATCCTGATATAAAATATATGAGGACGAATTGATAATAGAAAGACTATATATATATATATATATATATTTGAAGGATAGTGCTTATATTGGTCCCGTTCTGGTCAGTGCACATTATGTAACTATATTAATACCAATGTATGTGGACCACTGATTATGGAGAAGTTTTGACAAGTGTATACACTTGGAGTTAAAGTATATAAATCTAATAGTCCACATCCAATATACTGTTAAAGTTATATTAGTGCATACTGACTTGAACATTTTTAATGCTTTTATATATATATACATATATATATATATATTATTGAGATTCTAAGAATAATATTGATTTAGATCAAGTTAATTACATGGATATATAAATGGATTATCATTGGCAATATGTAAAGAAATTTATTTGACACAAAAATGATAGTGCTTATATATATTATTGAGAATTTGAGATTCATTTGTGTTTTCGTTTTCTCTGTCTCCCTGCTAAGAATAATAATTATTTAGATCAAGTTAATTACATGGATATATAAATGGATTATCATTGGCAATATGCAATGAAATTTGTTTGACACAAAAATGATAGGATATTATAATATGATAAAAAAGACAAAACACATAAAGCAAAACATGAACTAATAAAAAAGAGAGATATGAATATGTGATGAAGAAAAAACACATAAAGCAATTAAAAGAGAGTTGAATCTTGATGATTGGTTCTTCAAGGCAGAAAATTGTTGGGCCCGAGAGGAGTATTGCAGGTATCTTCAAATGGCAGCATCATGTCATCCCTAAAGCTGGCTTGTGGGCTCATCAAATCAATGAACCACGGCTGTTTATCCATCTGATCAAAACCAGCACTGCTACTGGCAGCTGCCTGAGAGCTCTCTCCAACAACATTTCTCATCACGCCGTGATTTGGTGCTGGTGTGGGTGCCAATAGCGCAGCTGCTGCGTCTGCTACTGAGGATGATGATGATTCTGCCACCATAGACATAATCCTATTGTTAGTATCATGCTGGTACTTGTAAATGTCCTTCAAGTACTGGTCGATCGTCCGACCCAGATCGTTCAATTCCTCCATGCCCAAAGGAAGCAGGTTCCTGCCTACCAAGGTCTCGAACATGAACTGAATCACCTCTTTTGCTCTATTGTCCTTTCTTTGCTTTATCAATTTATCATTGGATTTCATAATCCTCTGCCTGAGAAATCTATCTTGATCCACCATCCACCTGCTTTGCTCCATCTCGGGCATCCTTTGGAATTGCGACACAATTCTTTGAACCTCGTGATGGGAAGGCCAGACATCAGGTTGATTGTTGTAGGGACTGTACACAATAGCACAAGCATCAATCCCACACAAAATACTGAGTTCACTCACCTTCTTCAATAGACCCTTCTTTCTTTTCTTGAAGGTGACTTTCCTGGTGGAATCATTGGCAATGTAGCAAAGCTTCACCTTCTTTCTAGTCATGGCTGCTACAAAGAGAGAGAAAAAAAAACAGAATATATAACCTTATTTTTTTTATTTGTTTTTGAAAATAGAATATAGAACTTGTTTCTATTTGTGTGTGATTTTGCCCTAGGCAGACTATGTTATTTATAGGAGAGATGCAATGTTTTTTAGGGTTGCATAATCCTTATTTTGGATATTAATTCTACCTTATGTTATGGCCACCCCACCAATCCTCCTCTTTTCCCACTCTTATTAAAATATTAAATATTAAAATTTTCATTGCGATCACCATTTTCATTGCGATCTCCCGAATTGTATATAGCATAATTATAAATGAACCTGAATAGTTTTAAAATTAAAATTTTAAAACGTCTCCCTCACTTCATTAATACTATCTCCCTCAATCGATCTAATCGATGTGTATTTTATCGCGTAAGAGTAATGCGACACTACCGTAAAACAATTAAAATAATGTGGCAGAGCTGAGTTTTCATTACTTATAAATCATGCGTTGATGTCCTGAATGACATCATAGCAAATCACTTGTTGATGTCGTGAATGTTCGTACCATACTACCAAATCACTTACCTTGTTAATTGGATTGATCTTTTAGAGTTAATTTTTTGGTTTAGGTAGCATTTCTCTAGAGTAATTATTAATGAATTGAAATTAATTAAAAAAATCACATTCTTTAAACATCTCAAAAAATAAATAAATAAAAATTAAAATTAAAGGACCTATATTACATCTTTTAGAAGAAAAAAAAATTCAATACCCCATTATAAAAAATTAAATCATCTTAAACTATGTGTATTTTAGGGATAGTGAAAAAAGGGGTGCTCAAATCACAGCATTTATTTCACTGATATAAATAGTGGATATGACTCAATCCGGTAAAAAATGGTAAGGTGATGGGGAGAATTTAAATTTGTGGGTAGGTAAAAGTTTTATATGGTCTGTTTGAGAAAGGATTAGTTGTATTTTTATCAATTTATGAATGATAATATCCAAGATTGAATCACAACCGTTGGATATAGAGATGATTATCTATTGCTAGACAATGTGAATGGGTAGAGATGCTTCTGTTTATAGACAATGTGAATACACAAGAGATGCTTAGAGCATCTCCAAAGCAAGAGTGAATTGCATATCAATAATTGTTGATGTGGCAACAATGTCAAGAGACTTACTTCCTATGTGCCATAAAAATAGACTTGATAGACAATCAACTCAAAATTTGGTCTTCAATGTTTCCGTCTAAAACACAATTTTTTTAATGACGTGTCCATATTTTTTTTCTGTTTTATTTTTATTTTATTTCCTTACCAAAAATATATGAAAAATTTAATGTTAGTTTTAAATGTTTGCTGAGTCAACCTAAAAAATGGATGTGCAATAGTCAACAGACCGTCTGAAAGTGAACGGTCATATTGACAATGTCTAATAATTTTTTTGCCATGTCATCTTAAGATTGAATATGTACGGGGTGCATTTGAGACACAATTATTAACATAACGTCTATTTATCTTACATTGCATCTTTTTTTTTCACAAGCCACGCTTGCATTGGAGATGCTCTTATCTGTTGCTAAACAATGTGAATGCCAAGTCATGTATGATTTTTCATGACATTTATGCACTCATTATAAGATGAAGGGAAAAAATTCATTGCAATCCCTATTGTTTCAATAACTATCAATTGATCCCTTTTATTTAACTAATATATATATATATATATAATTTTTCTATTATCAGTTCGTCCTAATATAAAATATATCATGTCGAAAAATGTGGACCATTAGATTTATATACTTTAACTCATAGTATATACACTTGTCAAAACTTCTCTATAATCTATGATCCACATTCTTCATTTTAATATATTTTATATCATAACAAACTAATAGTAGAAAGACTATATATATATAGTCCTTATTTCAATTTGGTTCCAAATAGTCCTTTTGTGGGAAAGTTAATTTTTTTTTTCGCCCAGGCGTCCCCACCCATGCACATTGGAGTGGGATCTAATCATATCGGCCCGGGAGGTCAATAAAGACCTGGACATGGGTGCGCTCCAAAAGAGTTGCTTCTAGTGGGAATCGAACTCAGGCAGTGTCTGAACGGTTCACCCTACATGGAGTGCGGTGACCAACCGCACCACACACAAATAGTTACGGAAAGTTAAATTTGATGTTAGTGTAAAATGATAGTTTGATACTTTCAATTTGAAATGTCAACTGAAACAACAAAACAAATAAAATAAAATAAATTAGAAAAACAATATAAAAATAATTAAATATAAACTGCTTAACATTAAATACTATGTTTAAGAAAAAAAATGGCATAATATAAAAAATTAAAAAGCTATGAAATCATAAAATATAATTAGATATTTATGATAAAAATTAATTGCATATATTTAATAACTTAAATTTACTAACTAAAACTAATAACAATTATAATTGGAAAAATCAACAAAATACTAATTAAAAATTATTTAATTTATTATTTTCTTTCCAAAAAATTTATACAATTTAAAATGAAAAACAATTTGAAAAAACAATAATTGGGGTTGTGGATAGGCATGGCAACGGATCGAATAAAGGTTGGATTGGCATGCCATATACCCGAAACTTGGTTGGGAAATTGTTCCCCATACCCGACCTGTGCCCTGAACGGATTTTCAATTTTGTCACATACCTGACCTGAATTGACCCATTTCATTTTATAAAATAAAATAAAATTGCTCAAACCACTAAATATACAAAATTTACCATATACTTGAATTTTAGGGAACATAATTAAATTTTATCATTAATTTAAATTAAAAAAAAAAAACACTTAAATTCAAATATATATATAAATTTAAGCATACACTTAAATTTAAACAAGGGGAATTTCTAAAGTCTATACTTTTTGGAGACATGTCAACTATTTAAATGTCTTTGTCATATTAGTAACTTGAGTCCCTTGTTTTTCGAAAATATATCACTTTAGTCCTTCCGTTAGTCAAACTTAACGGAACTAGGGTTATTTTAATCATTTTCATAATAACATATAACAACAAAATAAAATAAAATAAAATAAAAGCAATGGATCTCCATCACTGAAACAACGGGGATCTAGATATCTATCGTTTCAAGCAGCGATGGAAATCGACTGGATCTTCACTCACTCGTCGACGGATCTCAAGCAAGTAGAGATCCAACCGATGGATCACCATCGCCTTAGCGATAGAAATTCTTCAATGGCAATGGAGATCCTTCGATGGAGGTCCTTTCCCGATCTTCGTCGATGGAGACGATGGAAACCCAACCAATGTTCTCCATCGGCTCCATCGCAGCTGATGATGGAGTTCATCTCTATCGTGATAGCGTCGACACAAACTTCGACTCATCATCTCCAGAGATGGAGACGAACTCTATCAATGGAGTTCATCTCCATCGCGATAGTGACGATAGAGAGGATCTCCATCAATGAAGATTCTGATCTCCACTAATAGTGATCTAGTGGAGACCTAGATTGGATTTCTATCGTCCATCTCATTAGATGGGGTGGAGCCAATTCATCTTTTTTTCTTTTTTTCTTTTTTTCTTTTTTATTTTTTTATTTTTTTGTAATTTGATCTCCACCCTCCATTTCTAAGATGGACAGTGGAGATCAATCTATCTATTTAAAAATATATATATCATTTTTTTTCAGAAAAATATATTTTGTTGTTAATTTGATTTTTATTTAATATTAAAATATGGAAAAATATTTGAAAGAAATTCTAAAAATAATTGTTTAGACAAACAAAAAAAAAAAAAATTGTTTTGGGACTTTAGTGAAATTCCCCCATTTAAACATGAACTACAAATAAAGATTAAAACTTTAAATAACTTAAAATTCATACATAAACTTAAATTTAATAGAACATAACATCTAGATTTAATAAACTTTGAATTGAAATATAAAATACAATTAGGATAAGAGATTAAAAAAAATAAATTAGAGTTTGGTTTTTCCTTTATAATTTTAGTATTTTAAAAATTAATTATATAAATACCAGGTCAAAAAATGGTAAGGTGGTGGGGAGGATTTATTTTGGTGGGTAGGTAAAAGGTTTATATGGTTTGTTTGAGATGGGAATAGACACTAACATCCTTTAACATTAGTCAAACTTAACTAATGATCAAGTTTGAAGGTCAAAAATAAAGGTATTTTGGTCATGTCAAGAATTGTTAAAACTATATATTTAAAAAAAAAAAAAAAATTTTGAAATACAGATTAATTGAAAAAAAAAAATACATTTAAAAAAAATTGATCTCCAAACCATCCATCACAATGATAAACAGTTGGAGATCAATTTTAAATTAAAATAAAATTATAAAAAAAAAAAAAAAAAAAAGGTGCAAATCTATCAGATTACATGGAGATCTCCACCGTCCATCAAAAAAGCTAATAAAATTATAATTGAAAAAAATCAACAAAGTACTAATTAATTTTTAAAAATTTTTGTTAATTTCTTTTTCATAATTATTTATATAATTTAGTATTTAAAAAAACAATTTGAAAAAAATTATGGAGGTTGTGGAGCCTCTTTCCTTTCCATATAGTATTTTTTAAAAAACAATTTTTTTTTTTTTAATTTATAAATTATTTTCATCATATTCATAAGGGGGAAATAGTTTTTCTATATAAAGATGAACATTAAAAGCTAATGGAAACAATCCACAATTACTTGTTTGATACAAGTTGAAACAATAAGGACATTTTTCATACTCAATGAAACAATAAGATGTGAAACACCTAATTCTTCAAACCTTTGAACTAAATTGAAATTTTATTAAACAATATGGATGATTTTGATATTTTTCCTAAGACTAATTAAGTTTCTACAGTGATTTTATTGAACCATTCGTTGGTGAATATTATAGATTTTAGGTTGTATTTCATTACATGAATGCAATCTAATAACTATTATTGCTTGTTTACTATGTTAACAACTTAACTAAATCCTTAATATCTTTTATTAGTTTCATGTGTCATATCAAAAACTCAATTATATTTTATATTATTTGTTATGATTGGATTGTTGAAAGAGTCGAAGAAAAAAAAATTACATAACATGAATGATAATCTTGTTTGGATTATTCTGTAAAACACTCCAAATTATGAGGACATTTATAGGAATGTACAATCCGATTTTTTTCCTTAAAAAGGTAAAATTATTAGATTTTATAATCTAAACTATGAGATGTAATCGGCACGTCTTCATGTCAAAACCCTTAACTTGATGTAAATTTAAAAAAAAAAAAAACAGAAACAAAAAAAACAAATAGACCTCAAAAATACAATAAATGATTATGTCATGTAGATAATTAACTATTATATTTCTTTAATTTACCTAAATATACAATAAATTATTATGTTGTGTAGATAATTAATTATTATATTTCTTTAATTTACCTAAATATAATATGAAGATTCCTTATTATCTATTTTCATAATAAGATTTTATATTATCTCTTGTTTGATGCAAGTTGAAAAATAGGGACATGTTTGATACCCAAGGAACAATAAGAGTTAAAACACCTAATTCTTCAAACTTTTTTGGACTAAATTGATATTTTGTTAACCAATATGGACTATTTTGATATTTTCCCTAGGCCAATTAAGCTTTTACTGTAATTTTATCGAACCATCCGTTGGTGAATATTATAGATTTTAGATTGTATTTCATTACAAGAATGTATTTTAATGACTAGTTGTTTATAATTATGTTGACAATTTAACTAAATCCTAAATTGTCTTTTATTAGTCTTACACATCATATCAAAAACTCAATTATATTTTATTATTTTATATTATTTGCTATGATTGGATTGTTAGAAGATTTGAAGAAAAACCAGTTAGGTAACATGAATGATAGTCCTGTTTGGATTTGAATATTTAACACTCCAAATAGGAGGATATTTATGGGAATAGATTAAAAAGTAAAACTATTAGATTCTATAATATAAAACATGAGACGTAATCATCATGTCAAAAACCTTAACTTGATGTAAATAAAAAAGAAAAAGAAAAAGAAAAAAGAGCTTAATAAATACATTAAATGATTATGTTGTACAGACACATGATTATTATATTTCTTTAATTTAAATATAATATAATGATATCATATTATCACTTATTTGATGCCGGTTGAAACTATAGTTACATTTTTTATACCCAATGAAACAATAAGAAACAAACCTAATTCTTCAAACCTTTGGGCTAAATTGATATTTTGTTAAACAATAGAGATGATTTTGATATTGAGGAAATAGGGGTATATAGCACTTTTTCAAAATGGATTTGTGTAACTACAACCACTTTAATAACTCATGTTTTAATAGCACCAAAAATGGAATTTGGACAAAAATACCTCTTAGCTTCTTTTCTTTTCTCTTTTCTATCCTTCATCTTCTTTCTTCTTCTTTTTTCCCAAACCTCCATTGATGGAGCTTCAATGGAGGTGTCACCGTCGACCGGCAAGTTGATGGACAAAACCACCAGCAAAACGTTCGTCGTGCGCCACTGATTGTAACGGAAGTATCCATTTTCAATTTCGAGCTGTATGAAGAGAGAAACGAAGCCAAACCCGAATAGTTTTCGAACCTTCATCGTCAGATCTGTGACGATCCGTCGCGAATCTGACGAAACCGATGGCACCAATGAACTCGACGTCGTCTAATCTTCCAGATCCGACTATCTCCGGAGTCAACCGGCGCCGTCGTCGGCACTGTCACCATTGATGGAGGTCGAACAGAATAAGTCTCGAACAAACTGGGATTAAGTCTCGAAACGCATCAATAAGTCTCGAAAATGTCACAATAAGTCTCGAATTTTCTAGAAAAAAAAAAAAAAGCAACAAACTGGGATTAAGTCTCGAAACGCATCAATAAGTCTCGAAAATGTCACAATAAGTCTCGAATTTTTGAGAAAAAAAAAAGCAAAGGAAAAGAGTAAGTGGGGGTATTTTGGTCTCATCACCTATTTTGGTGCTATTAAAACATGACTTATTAATGTGGTGCTATTTGCACAAGCCCTCCTCCAAAAAGTGCTATTTAATTTTTGAACCCTATTGATATTTCCGTTAAGACTAATATATTAAGATTTTACGACAATTTTTTCAAACCATCCGTTGATGAATAATATAGATTTTAGGTTGTATTTCAATATTACATGGTAATCTAATGACTACATGTTTACTATGTTGACAACTTAACTAAATCCTTAATATCTTTTATTAGTCTTACGTGTCATATCTTTTAATTATATTTTATGATTGGATTGTTGGAAGATTCAAAGAAAAAAAGAATAGGTAACATGAATGATAAACTTATTTGAATTATTTTTTATAACACTACAAATTAGGAGGACATTTATGGAAAGATAACATCTTAATTTTCCTTTAAAGGATAAAATTATTAGATTCAATAATATGAAACACAAGATGTAATTGTCATGTCTTCACGTCAAAAGGGCTCGAAAATTTAATAACACTATTTAAGTGGAAATTACCCAGAATGACCACAAATATTAGGAGAAATTTGTTTTCAACTACAAACAAAATTTTAATTGTTTATAACCATTTTTTTGTAAAATTACTGGAAAGCCCTCATATGAAAAGGGTCCTCAAACCCACTCTCTCGCCGGGGTGTTTTGAGGGTCGCCGAGTGCTGGCGAAGGTGTCGCCGAGTGCTGGTGACCTCCTGGGCTTCGCGGAAGTGGCCTGGTGGTTGGCCGATCTCTCTCCCTCGCTTGCTCTCTCACTTGCTCATTTGATAACCAGGCGTGGTCGGCGACAGGAGACCAGGCGTGGCACCGGTGACCTCCTCGGCTTCTGCTGCTGCTTCACTGGCGATGGAATCGGCCCCCTTCACCGGCGAGGTGATCTGCAAGAAGGGAAACAAAACAAAACAAAACAAAAACCCTAGGTTTGAGGAAGAAGAAAAGAAAGAAGAAGAAAGGGAAAATTGCAATTTAGTCCAGATTTCAAATTTGGACATTTCAATTTTAGCATGATTTCAAGTTTTGACATTTCAATTTACCCCTGATTTCAAGTTTTGACATTTCAATTTACCCATGATTTCAAGTTTGCTTCAAGATTTAAAATAAAACTATTTTCAGGGGTACTCTGGTAATTTATGGACATACATTGAATTTTTTTTTAAAAAGTGGTTATTAACAATTAAAATTTCAAAAGTGGTCAGTAACAAAAGTTTAATAATTCAAGTGGTTATATATGGTTTTCTCTCCACTCTTTAAAGAGTGAGTTTTAAGACCATCACCAACTTAATAATTTAAGTTTTAATAGCATCTAAAGTATAGATCTGATAAAAATACCCTTAACTTATTTTCGTGTTCCCAAGACTTTTTTTGGTGTTTCTGAGACTTATTTGTATTTTCGAGACTTATTTTGTAATTTTCAAGATTTATTCCGAGACTTATTAGGCAAAAATGAAAATTTCTAATTTCTTTTTATTCAACTTCTTCATTGAGTAGACCTCTATTGGAGGTCATTGGAGTTCTGTTATATCTCCATTGGTTCTCCATTGATGAAGGTTTTTGAAAGAAAAAAAAAAAAAAAAAACCTAAAAATGATAAAAACATAATAAAAGAAATAGATGAGGGTATTTTTTTTTTCTTTTTTTTATTGGAATCATTTAAACTTAACTTATTAAACTAGTGTTACTCTTAAAAGTCAACAAAAAAAAGAGTTCTATTTCCCCCTATTTCCATCATGTTAAAACCCTTAACTTGATTTAAATATATATATATATATATATTATATAGTCTTTCTACTGTCAGTTCGTCTTGATATATTTTATATCAAGACGAATAATATAGACCATAGATTATGGAGAAGTTTTGACAAGTGCATACACTTTGAGTCAAAGTATATAAATCTAATGGTTCGCATTCTTCATCCTAATATATTTTATATCAGGACGAACTGACAATAGAAAAACTATATATATATATATATATCAGCTTAATAAGTATACTAAATGATTATATTGTATAGGTAATTGGTTATTTAATTTTGGGATAATTACCCCGGTGGCCATCGACTTTTGCCACCACTATCAAAATGGCCATCGGATGGGAAGTTGGTTTAGAAATGGCCATTTTTGGCAAACAATGTTACACTAATGGCCATTCCGTTATAACACCGTTAACTTTGTCTAAGAATGTTACACTAATGGCCATCAATTTGTTCACTTGGTATCAAAATGGCCATTATAATCATTTTTCTCCAAAATTACTCTAGTGGCCATCCATTTGGTCAATTGGTATCAAAATGGCCATTATAATTGTCCAACTTTTTTTGACCATCCATTTGGTTAATTGGTATCAAAGCAATCATTATATGTACAACTGTATTCTGTTAGAAAAATAGAGTAAGCAATCATTAAAAAAAAAAAAAATCAATAGAGAAAATGAAGAATTCATTTGATTTAATATAATTTAAGTCTCATACACATCAAATACTACTTGTCAAACTGTATAAGTATACCAAAATCCCCTACACAAGTATACCAACTTGTTCCTTTTAATATGAAAACTATTTAAAAACCATACCTGATTGCACCATATTCAAAACCACATAAAAGTTTGACGACCAATTTTCATGGTATCTAAAATAACTACCAACCTTAACAAAAGACATTATTGTTTTTTTTTTTTTCCTTGTTTTTTTTTTCTTTTTAAGCTGAAGATTAAAATGAACAAGTTGGTATACTTGTGTAGGGGATTTTGGTATACTTGTGCAGTTTGACAAATAGTATTTGATGTGTATGAGACTTAAATTATATAAAATCAAATGAATTCTTCATTTTCTCTATTGAATGATTTTTTTTTTTTTTAATTATTGCTTACTCTATTTTTCTAACAGAATATAGTTGTACATATAATGATTGCTTTGATACCAATTAACCAAATGGATGGTCAAAAAAAAGTTGGACAATTATAATGGCCATTTTGATACCAATTGACCAAATGGATGGCCACTAGAGTAATTTTGGAGAAAAATGATTATAATGGCCATTTTGATACCAAGTGAACAAATTGATGGCCATTAGTGTAACATTCTTAGACAAAGTTAACGGTGTTATAACGGAATGGCCATTAGTGTAACATTGTTTGCCAAAAATGGCCATTTCTAAACCAACTTCCCATCCGATGGCCATTTTGATAGTGGTGGCAAAAGTCGATGGCCACCGGGGTAATTACCCCTTTAATTTTTATAGAATATAAAGATATCATATTATCTTTTCTTTTTTTAAGGATCAAGATCCCCTACCCATCTCATTTTTTCTCACCTTTAAAACATCTAGTGACATGTGGTAGCCAAACAAATGAATGGTTAAGATTAATTTTTCTTATTTTTTTTCTCTCTCCACCTAACAAACGACATCGTTTCTTTCAAAAAGTTAATATATTTTTTTTTCATTTTTTCTCTCCTCTCTCATCATCACTGTCTTCCTCTTCTCTTCTCTCTCTCTCTCTCTCTCTCTCTCTCTCTCTCTCTCTCTATTTATCTATCTCCAACTCAATCTCAATCTCTCATCTCCACTTCAAACTTTTTTTTTCTTGTTTGTTTCATAATACTTCAGTATACTTTTAATTGCATAGATAATTTTTCATACCCAAAAACCCACTCTCCGAATCCCTCTAAAAAGCTAGGAATTTTGGGATAACTTAAGACCGATTTTAGAAGCAAAGCGCAAATTCTGAATAATATAGTACATAATACATATTCCAGGTGTTTAGAATACTACAAAATACATTCTAAATAATACAATACTTTACTGTGAACAAGAAGCTTCAATACCATAAGCGATTATCATATTTGGTGAGAGCGGGAGAGAGAATAACATATATGGCTCCTCAAATCTAATCAAAATTTGGCACATATGTGGTTGATGTTTCTTGACCTTAACACTAGCCATTGATAAGAGTTTGTGAGAAGCAATGTATACAATGTCTGGATCTTTCAGCCTCTTCGATCTCCACAAAATATATAACTTCAGAAACACTTGATTGCCCAGTTAAAAGGAAATCCAGTTGGAGAGAGAGAGAAAGAGAGAGAAGCGGAAGACGGTGATGATGAGAGATGAGAGAAAAACTGAAATAAAAAAATTTAACTTTTTGAAAGAAATTGTATCGTTTGTTAGGTAGAGAGAGAAAAAAAAATAATCCTAACAATTCATTTGTTTGGCTACCACATATTACCAGATGTTTAAAAGATGAGCAAAAATGATATGGGTAGAGGATCTTGATCCGTTTTTTAAACAGACGATTTCAAATTATGTCATGTTTAATACAAGTTGAAATAATATGAACGTTTTTGATACTCAATGAAACAAACAATAAAGAGTAACCTAATGCTTTAAACCTTTGGACTAAATTGATATTTCGTAAAACAATAGAGATAATTTTGCATATTATTCCTAAGAATTAATTAAGTTTTTACTGTAATTTTATCACAACCATTTGTTTGTGAATATTATAGATTTAAGATTGTAATTCATTACATGAGTGTAATCTAATGTGTAAAATTTGGAGAGAAAAAAAAATTATGTAACATGAATGATAATATTATATGAATTATTTTGTATAAGATTTCAAATTAGAAGGACATTTATGGGAATATATATTCCCATTTGAGGAAATGGGTCTAAATAGCACATTTCCAACCTTGAAAAGTGAAACTATCACTACTTTAATAAATTTTGTTTTATTAGCACCAAAATAGGTGGTGAGATCAAAATGCCCCCACTTATTCTTTTACTTTTACTTTTCATTTTTATTTTTCTCTATTTTTCTCTGTTTTCTTCCTCTCCTTTCATAATTCATAGAAACTCTTCTCTCTCACATTGTTATTTTTTCATTTAATTCATTATCACCGAATCATTTCTAAAGATAACTAAGCCATATCTTTTCAAAATTGAAGTCCACCGAGGTTTGAAGAGTAGATCCATTGCTCGCACATCATTTTTTCCTTTGTATTTTTTTTCTCGTAAATCGAGACTTATTTTACAAATTCGAGACTTACTGGGTCAAATTCGAGAATTATTTGTCAAATTCGAGACTTATTGTGGAAAATTCAAAACTTATTTTAAAAATTCGAGACTTATGGGGTATTTTTGTAAATTTGAGACTTACTAAGGTAAAATAAGAATTTTTTTTATTTTTTTTTCATTTTTGGTCTTCTTCTTCATCGTGATGGAGGTCCATTTGACCTCCATAATGGTGAAAGTGACGAGTCGACGATTGCGCCGCTTGATTTCGGTGATAGTCGGATCTGGAAGATCGGACGACATCGAGTTTATTGGCACCATCAGTGTCATCAGATTCGCGATGGATCATCATAGATTTAACGATGAAGGTTCAACAACGGTTCAGGTTTGGATTTGTTTCTCTCTCCACATAGCTCGAAACTGAAAATGGACACTTCAGTTACAACGGTTGGCACCCAACAAACGTTTTCTCGGTGGTTTTATCAGTCAACTCACCAGTCGATGGTGACAACTCCGTTGATGGAGCTCAGAGCTCTATCAATGGAGGTTTTTGAAAAAAAAAAGGATTGGTAGGAGAAAAGGATAAAAGAGTGGGGGTATTTTTATCCAAATTCCATCTTTGGTGCTATTTAAATTAGAGTCATTAGAATGGTGCTAATTGCGCAAATCACTCCCCCAAAAATTATTAATTATTATATTTCTTTAATTTAAATATCATATTATCGATTTTCAGATGATGATTTTCATTTTATTGATAGTTTAATTGTATAAATATATTACATCAACCTTTTACATCTAAATTGAAGTCTACATTTGCCTTTGTTGATTTGAATTTAATGGGAGAATATTAAGAAATGAAGAAGTCATACGTATTAATTGTAAGAAAAGTTTTGAATTGTTTTTGTTTGATTATTATTATTGTTGTTGTTGATAGCGATTTTTGGATTACCAGAAAAGTCAACAATGCTAGATAGGCTTGATCAAATCATTGAATAGTCAAAGTATGACTGTTTGCAATACGGATATGTTGTCGTTGCCGAATCGCTCTCGTCAAATGACTAATCCAGCGAATAGAAACCTTGAGATTTGGAACCTGCAATAACTAAGCCTGCAAAATAGAAGAACGTTAGGAGTGCTAGTGTTGGTGACTGGCATTTACACTCCAATGCTCAAATCGACCAACGATCTTAAGGAATAATCAGCAATTCACAACAGAATTTTGCAAAGTTTCAACTAAGTAGAGACTGTATATTGTGTATCTTTCACCGTGAATAATACATATGTATTTATAAGTGCTGATAAGGTGTTACCCTAATCTTTGCCATGTAAGTAGTTGATTTGTAATTCATGTCCTTGTAAGACTGATTTGTTTGACTGTTCAGAACTTATTTCCTAAAAAGGGTTGGCTTCCTTGAAACTTGGAGTTGTTCGTTGATTGAGATTATGTGATTTAGACAATCACTATTGTATTTCCTTATTGGAGTCTGATTTGAAGAGATAAGATTTTCGTATCTAGTGTGACATCTGCTTGAGATTGTGTATCTAATGTAGATTGTTGCTTACGATTTGAATATATCTACTATATTGAATCTGTTGAGTAGAATAACTCTAGAGAGACCAATGGCCCATTGCCTTGGTGGTTGGAGCCTCCCACTGGGTGCTCCACCACCAAGGTTCAATCTTTGGCCTTGGTATGTATATATATACATTATTTGTCCCGCCTTGTGTGGGTACTCTCTTCCCCCTATTGTGGGAACAGAGTTCCGGGCTGTGCTTTGAAGTCTAATCTCGTTGGTCCCGAGAGTTGTTGTATCTTCAAAAAAAAAAAAAAAAAAAAAAAAAGACTCTAGCGAGTAGATCTTATTTAGTGAATAGACTTTCTCATACTAATGGATTTCATTCGCATAATTCTCTTTTATGTGGTGTTGTCATGTGTTCTTGTTGACTCTTGATGACACGTCTCTTATTTGACTTTTGGTAACATGGCATGACATGTCTCTACATTATCTGTTATCCTTGCTGACATGTTATGTTGACAAAAAATCTCATACAACAATTATTATTTTGAAAAGGAATTGTTCTTGAATTTTACAAATGATACAAATGATTGAACACTAATGCTAGACAATCTAAAAAATTAGTCTAAAAACTAACTCAAATGATGTGAGAGAGATGCACGTTTGGGGAATGGGGATGGATATAGGTCCCCCCATCCCCATCCCCACTACCTAGACCCTTCCCCCATCCCTCCCCATTTCCCCATTTGGGGAAAATGGGGATGGGGAATTTTGGGGGGACCTATATCCATCCCCATCCCCAATTCCCCATTTTCCCCGTTTCCCCGTTCCCCTGTTTACCCCGTTCCCGCGTTCCCCTGTTTCCCCCGTTCCCCCATCTCCCCATTTGAATAAAAATTACAAATTAAACTGAAAAATCAAACATTTCATTGCAAATATAAAATAAAATTCATTAGTGCATTACAAATACAAAATAAAGTGTTTTAAAATTCACAAGTTCATTACAATAATAACTAATTGTTGAGAAAATGAGAGCAACTTTAGGTTTTAAGTTTTAGGTCTTGAAGTTAAAATGAGTAAAATTGTATATATACTTAGGGTTAGGGAGTTAGGTTTTCAAAGAATAAAAAAAATATAAAATATAAATATTATAATTATATTTATATTATTATATATAATTGGGGGAAATGGGGAAATGGGGATGGGGGACCTCACCCCCATCCCCATCCCCATTTCAACATAATCGTGGGGAAAATGGGGAAATGGGGATGGGGAAATCCCCAAATGGGGATGGGGACGGGGAAAATTGGGGCCCCGGGGGGAAATGTGCATCTCTAGATGTGACAAGTGATTTTTTTTTTTTTATTAACCATATCATCTCATGTTTTATGTGGTGATGACAACTCACTTGTCACATCATATGGGTAGACATGACCGTGGTTCGGTTCAAACCATGGAACTAAACCATAACCGTAGGCTAAAAATCGAAACCAGAATCGAAACCGGACTGAAACCATAAGGCTTAAGGTTCCAGTTTCCATTCCCAGAATTCCAAAATCGGACCCGAACTAACAGTTTTAAACCGACGGTTCGGTCCCGGTTCTGGAACCACAGTTCACCCTATTTTTTTTTTATAAAAGTTTTCTCATTATTTCTTTCTTTTTTCTGATCTCTCGATCTCTATTTGTTTCTTTCTTTCATTCTTCTTCTCAAAATCCACAGATCCACCCTCGATCCACAAATTCGATCGATTCCATCCACATGCATCCATTCCAGTATTTATTCCATTCCAGATCCACATATCCACAAATCAATTCCATCGATCTCTCTCTCTTCCACATATCCACCGATCGATTCCATCGATCCACAGATGAAGAAGGTGATGAAGACGAAGAAGAAAGAAGAAGATAGTGCTGGTGGACCGGTGGTAGGTGATTTGTGATTCATTGATTTGGGATTGATTTGTGATTTGGGTGAGATTTGAGATTTTGGTGTTGATTTGTGAGAGAGGTAAAGAGTGAGAGACAATGAGATAGAGAGAGATGAGAATCAGAGACAGTGAGATAGAGAGAGATAAGGTGATTTGGGATTTTAGGGTTGTTTACTTGTTTGTGATTTGTGAATGAATGTGAATATGTGATCTAGGTTGGATTGGATCATTGGATCATGTCACATGTGAGTCATGTGACTGTTTTTTTTTTTAAAAAAAAAAAGAGAACCGAACCGCTTGGAACCGGGGAACCGGACCAAAACTAGAACCCCTTCCCAAATGGTTCCGATTTCGGTTCTAAATCCCCCTAGAACCAAAACCGAAACCAATGGTTCGGAACTAGAATCGAAACCGATAGTTCAAAACCAGAACAGAACTGAACCGAACCGAACCGCGGTCATCACTACATATTAGTTGAATTTTGGATTAATTATTTGAGATCTATATTATTTACTGATTAAATTGACTTGGGATGATTTGCCTATTATACTTTAGTAATAAAAAAAAACCCAAAAAGTATGAATGAGGTCCAAATCCCAAAGTCCCAACTCACACTACATTTGTAAATGCTATGTACACCCCTAAATATAGCCTAAAATAACATATGTTTCAGAAATACCTTTATTGTTTCTTTATACACCTTTATCCGTAAAACCTTTCAATCTCTCCTCTATATAATATAAGAGTAATGTTACTTTGCCTAAATTTAGTGTCCAAATCTGGTACCCAAATGATGTGGCAACACTCTAGTCCATTCATTTAAATCATACAAATCTAATACAATTAAATCATACAAATCTAATACAATTTAAATGAATGAATTAGAGTATTGCCACATCATTTGAATATTAAATTTGGGCAAAATGGCATTACACTATCATGTGCTTTTCTTTTTTATTATTGTTTTATTAATTTCTAGTTGTCGAATAAGTCTTATAAGTCTTGTTTTTAGTTGAACTAGTATTACGGGAATAACTATTTTTCTCCTATTTAGTTGGGTAGGTGGTTCTGTAACTGTTCTTCCTATTTTGTTGATGTCGTTGTACCAGACAAGGCTATTTAAAAGCCAAGTCTGTTCTTGAATAAGATATGTTATCAAATTTCTTCAAATACTTAGTATTGTTGAGAGGTCAAAGGTTCCTCAATTAGCCTTAAACAGTTTCAATTTTCCTTATTATCATCATAGGTAAGTCAGGAAATACGCAGTACGTACCACAATGGTATCAGAGCACTGACATGGATTCAAGAGTGGAGAAACTAGAAGCAGACGTTAACTCTCTCACCATCGGTTAACAACAAATTCTTGACAAATTGAATGAACTATCTGTTCAATTCAACACTAGAGCTAGTACTCAACCCCCAAATTGCCCACCTGATCTGGAAGGTGAGAACTCACAGGCTCCACTCCAAAATCCGAATCGGCGAATAAGCGGCACCAATGGGACATCACATCAGGGATCCCAATATGCTCCCTGGTTTATTAAGCTTGATTTTCCGTGGTTCAAGTGAGAAGAAGATACTACGAGTTGGTTCTATAAAGTGAATCAATTTTTTGAATTCAATCACACCCCGGAAGAAGATCGAGTGGCTTTGGCATCCTTTCATTTGGAAGGAGATGCCCAATTATGGTATCAACTACTTAAACAGGAGAAGGAGGTACTGACATGGCAAGAGTTCCTAGATGGATTAGACCTTCGGTTTGGTGTTACTAAATTTCAAGATTTTTTCAGAGATTTGATCAAGTTGCAACAGGTTGGTTCAGTTCGAGATTATCAGACTCAGTTTGAGAAATTGTTAGCTAAAGTGGGGTACCTTCCTCCAAACCACCAAGTAAGTTGTTTCATTAGCGACTTGAAAGAGTCAATCAAAGTTGATGTATTAGCCAGCTGTCCTGTAACCTTGTCAACAGCCATCGGTTCATCTCAATTGTATGAAGCTCGTAATACGTCACAGCATCAACCAATGATAACAGCAGACTTGAGAAAAAATTCTCTTCCTCAGCAGGAAGGAAAAAACAACAACACCACTCTCCTAATCCGATGATTATCACCAACAAAACTACAGGAACGACGTGTGAAAGGCTTGTGTTACAATTGTAATGAAAAATTTGTTCCGGGTCATCGGTGTAAGAAATTGTTCCTGATTGAACTTTGTGAAGCAGAAAGAGATGATGATGTGGTTATGGAAGAAGAAGACTCAGAACAGACATCCTTGAATGACATGCCGGCAATTTCCTTGCCTGCTATTTCAAGATCACGAGCACCAGAGACAATGAGAGTTAGAGGCAACATCGGGCGCATATCCACCGTTGTTTTGGTTGACTCGGGAAGCACACATAACTTCATCAATGAAGCTCTAGCAAAGAGGGTGGGCTTACAACCAGTACAAGGAGGACAGTTTGAAGTAATGGTGGCATCAGGTGAATGTTTGTCTAGTCAAGGAAAGTGCAAAGGTGTAACATTGCTCCTACAAGGAATTCCTGTATCTGCAGATTTTTATTTACTGCCTTTGGAAGGATATGACATTGTCTTGGGCACACAATGGCTACAAACACTCGGTCCAATCTTGTGGAATTTTGCAAAATTACAAATGAAGTTCAAAGTAGCAGAGGCAGAGGTGATTTTATAGGGAGAGACATGTCCAGCAGATCAAATAGTTGGGGAATTAAAATTCATCAAAGAGGCATGAAATGGGAGGCAAGGTATGTTGATCCAATTATTTCTCTAGATAATCCAAGGCCTTTACAAGAAGAACAATATCAATCTCCTCACTTGCAAAAGCTCCTGGAAAAATTCCAAGATATCTTTGAAGAACCAAACTGCCTACCACCCTCTCGCACCCATGATCACAAGGTTCCATTAATACCAGGAAGTGGACCAGTCTGTGTTAAGCCATATCAAAATCCGTATTATCAAAAGACGGAGATTGAACGACTTGTAGCTGAGATGCTTTCCACATGAGTGATCAGGCCAAGTAACAGTCCTGACTCCTCTCCTGTCATTTTGGTTAAAAAAACAATGGTTCCAGGCGAATGTGTGTCGACTACCGTGCCCTTAATAAGATTATGATCAAAGACAAGTTTCCGATCCCTGTTATTGATGAACTTCTGGATGAGTTGAATGGGGCAAAAATATTTTCGAAGCTTGATTTGAGAAGCGAGTACCATCAAATCCGGGTAGTTCCAAAGGATACTGCTAAGACAGCTTTCCGTACACATCATGGGCACTACGAATTTTTGGTGATGCCGTTCGGTCTCTCCAATGCACCCTCAACTTTCCAAGCCTTAATGAACGAGGTATTTTAGGAATATTTACGTAAATTTATTTTAGTATTTTTTGACGATATTCTTATTTACAGTCGGTCTTGGAAAGAACACTTTCACCATTTGGAGCTAGCCTTAACTGTATTAAGAAATCACCAGTTGTTTGTCAAGAGAGAAAAGTGTCAGTTTGGGCAGCGACATGTCCACTACCTTGGCCATGTGATTTCTGATGAAGGGGTTGCCGTGGATCAAGACAATATCATAGCTATGGTAAATTGGCCTAAACCCACCACCATAAAAGCATTGAGAGGGTTCCTCAGATTGATAGGGTACTATCGCAAGTTCATCCAGAACTACGGAAAGATCGCAGGACCGCTGACTCGGATGTTAAAAAAAGACTCCTTTCTATGGTCACCTACAGCTGATATTGCCTTCCAAAATCTCAAATCAGCAATGACGAAAGCTCCTGTTTTAGCCTACCCAATTTTGCTCAAAAATTTATTGTGGAATGTGATGCCAGCGGTTCAAGGGTAGGAGCTGTCTTGATGCAAGATCGGTCAATAGCTTTTTATAGTCAGGCGTTGCAAGGAAAAAATTTATTATTGTCAACATACGAGAAAGAAATTCGGGCATTAGTCTTGGCGGTACAACGATGGCGTCCCTATTTACTCGGGCGACAATTCGTAGTGAGAACGGACCACTAAAGTTTAAAGTATCTGTGGGTCCAAAACATCACCACTTTAGCTCAACAAAGATGGTTATGTAAATTGATGGGGTTCGATTTCATCATCGAATACAAGAAGGGACCTGAAAATATTATGGCCGATGCTTATCTCGAAGAGAAAACGATGCAAGGGAGGCAATGCCAGCAGGCGAGTTAGCAGCGATCTCTCAACCAGTGTCAAATGCAATCAAAGAAGAAATTAACTCTAAAACAGGTTTGCAAGACTTAGTTCAAAGAATCCAAGGTGATGAAGCCGTGGGACCATGGAATTTTGTTGATGGGGTGATTTTTTTTAAAGAAAGAGTTTTCCTAGCTGCAGATTCAACATTAATTCCGGATATAATTGAGCAGTTTCATAACAGCTCTCATGAAGGGTATCACAAAACCCTCCAACGGATTCGTGCAAATTTTTACTAGACAGGAATGCGAAAAAAAAATCAAGGAGTTTATAGCTGCATGTGACATTTGCCAACGTCACAAGTCCGAACAACTTGCTCCTGCCGGGCTTCTACAACCACTGCCAATTTCGAATCAGGTATGGGAGGATATATCAATGGATTTCATCGATGGTTTACCGGTATCTAAGGGCAAAACTACAATTTTTATTGTGATTGATAGACTGACCAAGTATGCACATTTTATTTCATTGTCCCATCCATATACTGCTGTTGGTGTTGCTGAGATTTTTTTTTAGAATATATTTAAATTGCATGGGATGCTGAGATCGATTGTTTGTGATCGAGATCCCACCTTTACAAGCATTTTTTGGTCAGAATTATTCAAGAGGAATGGTACAAATTTTAATTATAGCTCTGCCTATCATCCGCAAACCGATGGCCAGAGTGAGGTAGTGAATCGTACTCTTGAGATGTATCTAAGGTGTTTTTCGAGTTCGTGACCCAAAGAATGGTGTAACTGGTTAGCATGGGCAGAATACTGTTACAATACTAGTTGGCATTCTTCTATCAAAACGACTCATTTTGAACTTGTTTATAGCAGGGCACCACCTACATTATTGTCTTACATTCCTAGTGCTACTGCTGTTGACTCTGTGGACAATGAACTAAAGGTAAGAGATCAAGTTCTTCAAGACTTGAGAGTCACGCTTCAGGAGTCACAGTCTCGTATGAAGAAGATATACGACCAACATCATACGGAACGATAATTTGAAGTGAGAGACTGAGTTTATCTGAAACTCCAGCCTTATCGACGGACATTAGTGGCAATAAGAAAAGCTACCAAACTAGCTCCAAAATATTATGGACCCTTCATGATTTTAAAGAAAATTGGAGCAGTTTCTTATAAGTTGGAATTGCCAACAGAGTCTAAAATTCATCTTGTGTTCCATGTTTCTCTTTTAAAGAAAAAAGTTAGCTCCAGGCATCCAATTCAAGGTGAACTTCCAGCTGTTGTAATGGATACAGGAACCATTTTCCCTACACCATAGGCAGTTCTCGATCGACGTCAATGAAAAAATAAAGATGAAATTCTCATTCATTGGAAGGGACTTTCACCTGTAGAGGCGACTTGGGAAAACCTTGCTGCTATGCAAAAGCAATTTCCTGACCATAGCCTTGAGGACAAGGTTGTTTTTAAGGGGAAAGGAGTTGTTATGTGCTTTTCTTTTTATTATTGTTTTGTTAATTTTTAGTTGTTGAATAAGTCTTATGAGTCTTGTTTTTAGTTGAACTAGTATTACGGGAATAACTGTTCTTCTCCTATTTAGTTGGGTAGGTGGTTATGTAACTATTCTTCCTATTTTGTTGATGTCGTTGTACCAGACAAGGCTATTTAAAAGCCAAGTCTGTTCTTGAATAAGATATGTTATCAAATTTCTTCAAATACTTAGTATTGTTGAGAGGTCAAAGGTTCCTCAATTAGCCTTAAACAGTTTCAATTTTCCTTATTATCATCATAGGTAAGTCAGGAAATACGCAGTACATACCACACTCATAATATAATTGTCCAATATTGGCTTCAAAAAAGCAAAATCTAAATGCACTTAACAAGTAAGAAGGTCATTATGCAATAGTAATAGATGAAGAATACTTTATTAAATAAGTTTATAATAAAATTAAAGCAACAACTCAAAAACCCAACCAAATAAATAAATACAAGTATAAAATAAATAAGCAAACCCCAAATGAGTAAGGCTACTATTCGTTATCGTTTTACAAATGCGTTTTTTTTTTTTTTAATGAAAAACAATGAAAACGCGTTTATTAGACATGTTTTTGAAAGAAAATGAGAAAACATAAAACACGTTCTTCATCTTTATTGAACAAAAATTGGGAACAACATTTTGATGTTTTCACTTTTTTTCCACTTTTGTTTTCTATTTTTTCTAGTTAGGTAAGTGTCATATGAAACCTATTCAATTGATTGTATTTATTATTTTTTTATTACTAATGAGTATATATTTATTAAGATTAATAAAATATATTTTTCTTCATTATAATTTTTCAAAAAAAAAAAAGAAGTTAAAAAGACATCAATTAATTTGAACTTAATTTAAATTGATTTTATTAATAAAAAATATAAGAATATATATATATATACGGTACTGTTCTGGTCTGTATGTATTGATGTAACTACATCAGTACCAATGCATGTGAACTACTGATTATGAGAAGTTTTGACAAGTGTATACACTTTGAGTCAAAGCATGTTAATCTAATGGTCCACATCCAACGTACTAATAAAGTTATATCATGCACATTAACTTGAATATTTATGTATATATATTAGATTAAGAAAATCAATTGAACTTAATTTAACCATACACTCTACTGTTATAATATTTTCAAAACAACTACATTGAAGGTATATTATAAATATTATTAATATTTATATATATATAAATGTATGTATGTATGTATGTATTGTTACCGAACACGTTTTTAGATTTTGAAAATATAAAAATTAACTTCTTATTTTCAAATAAAAATCGATAAAACAAAAAACGAAAATTAAGAACATTACTTACCATGCCATAAACTTGGTAGGCCGGGCTTTTTGGTAGTTTAAAAGTACATTTCAAGAGAAATGAAAGAAGTTGAGGTGGTCGAATACAAGTCCCTTGTATCCACGTCAATAAAGTTATAAGTTATTTATTTAACATTTGAACACACCATTATCTATCTCACATTTGTAATTACATATAAATTAAAGAGGAAATTACACTCAACCGTACTCGGGGTTTAGCTATTTACATGTGGAAACAACTTTTCAAAAAATTGATATACACATCCCCTACCGTTAGTGTTAAATGATAATTTTAACGGTTGACAAAATCGCCCCTTAATTTAACAAAATCAAAAGTCTTAGATGGATAAAACTTTCAAACAGAAAATTTAAAAATAAGATGGATTTCCACTGTCCATCTAAAATAGAATAAAAAAAAAATAGAATCAAAATTTAATGAAAAAAAAAATACAAAAATCTGAATATAAAAAAATTAAATTAAACTTGATGTGGGTGGAGATCCAGAAGGATCTCCATCATCTCCATCGTGATGTAGATAGATCCCCATTGCGCGAAAATCCTTCTTGGATCTTCATGGAGGTGGAGATCCAATTTGGCATTTATTTTTTTTTCATTTTTCATTTTTTTTTTCTAGTGGATCTCCACCAACCATCTTGGAGATGGACAATGGAGATCCCAACTTTTTTATTATGTTTTTAAAACTTTTTTTCTTTACTTTTATTATTATTATTATTTAAAATAAAAAAAAATTATTAGATGGACCTCCTTGTTCATTTGATGAACGGTAGAGATCAATCTATTTTTATTTTTATTTTTTGTAATTTCTGTTTTAAAGATAAAAGTAAAAGGACAAAAAATGCCAATTTGAATGTGTCAAAATTTCAAAAAATTGTTTCCAATTGTGAATAGTTAAATCGTGGGTAGTTGGGTGTAATTTCCACTTAAAATAATAATAATAATATTAATAAATTAATTTCCTTGCTCACTTCAGGTCTTCACCTAATGGAATTTGAATAACTATCTAATTTCAAGGCATATGAGTCACCGATATTAAAATCCACAATGACCCGCTTATATATTCTGCAACTAAAAAAAAATGTAAAGGCATTTCTGCAATTCACTTCATTTAAGCATTGATGTTTGGTATCCCAGTCTAGGGTTTTCAACATTTTATGCACTCTCCTGATGAGCACACCCATTTGCCACACTTGTTTTACTTACAGAGTGAAAAAAATTAGTACTAGACAATCTGCAAAAATCACATTTCAGCCCCAAAACTTATATACCATCACATGCCAAGCAGAAAGGTCGTTGCTTCTCCGGTTTAAGTTACCAAGGCCGAAACTGGCAGATCTTCCTGAGAGCTCACAATGAGAGGATGCATTGGACCTATGAATAAACTTGCTAAGAAAAACGTTTCCAAGTAATCATTCCCTCTTATCCTCTTCTGTGTCATCTTCTTCTGAAACATCCGTGTTGTCGGTATCCTTCTCTTTCTTTTCTAGTTTCACTAAACTTACATCACCCTCCAGTTTGCCCCTGGTTAGAGATTGAGTTTCCTCATCAAATTCTTCTCCCGTTTCCTCGGAGTAGGCATACCTGTGAAGGTGAACCAGTTATCTTACAAGTTTCCACTTCATAAGAAGCTAACATATGGTAATCTGAAGCTATATCCCAAAATAAAATTTGATAAAAACACAAAAGATCATTGGAAGTTTGACAAAAGTGATAAAGGGGTGAAGGGAGCTTGCTTTTCATTCTTTATAAATATATATACATACATATAGGGCAAGATCCATGGCCCCATTTTTTAACACAAGTTTTAACATAACTTTGTCCCCCTTGGATTAACAATCATTGAATGGCCCGGATTAATCCACTTGTAACTCTTCTTAAATGGTTTATTTGCTTTCCCTCTAATCTCTCTCTCATAAATTCTTTTAATTTATATTTCATCTTCTCTCTCCACCATCTATCGCCTAATTCTGTATCTCTCTTTTTTTTTTTTTTTTTTTTTTTTTTTTTTTGGTTGAACAAATTAAGTATATTTTTAAAAATATAAAACAAATACAAATCAAGTATGATATGGGGCTACAATTTTATCATTCATTCCTAGACCCCAAGCCCAAGTTCACAAAAACCTAAAGTTCACACAAACCTAAAATTATTTGGGTAATCTGATCAATATGCCTCAACTGGAGTATAGCCAAAACTACTTATGTGCATCCAATTATCTGGTAACGTCTATCAAATATTTAAGATAATTGTAATTAGATTCTAATGATCATACAAAAAAAATATTTGTTTTATCGAAACCATTTTTATTTTTGTAATTTATTTGCAGTGTTTATAAAAACCAAATCAACAAGAAATAAGAAAGTTCTGCCCAAAAAAAAAAAAAAAAAGTGAGGATAGAGAACAAAGCTGGTGAATGTAACCAGAAAGGAAAAAAAAAATTGAGAAAGGTAGAAAATAAACTAAAAGCATTAATTGATGAGTGATGATGGAAAAATAAATGAAGAGGTTTAAAAATGATAGAAGAAAGTAACAACTTACAACTGGATTAATCTAGGCCATTCAAAGATTGTTAATCCAAGGGACACAAAGTAGTGTCAAAACTTATGTAAAAAAGGGGCCCCACACACACACACACACACACACATATATATATAGAGAGAGAGAGAGAGAGGTTTCTCTAGTGCAAACCATCTAATGTCAAAACCATCCACCTTGATGAAATCTAATGAATTTTGATAAAAATAAATAAATAAAAATAATAATAATAATAATAATAAAGCTTTGCATGGATGATAAGAAAAATAAAATATACTTATGGAAAAAAAAATCAATTTTTTTCGAATTTGGGAACTAATTTTTATAAATTTTGTAAGCTATTTTTTTTAACAGGAAACATAGGAAAAAAAAAATAGTTCCTATATCTGAAAAAAAAAATGAATTTTTTCCCCAAGCATGTCTCATTTTTCTTAATATCCATAGTCCATACAAAATATCTCATCAACATTCATTAAATTTCATCAAGGTGTAAATGGTTGGACATAAGATGGTTTGAGAAAGGCCCTCTCTTAATATATATATATATATACATATATATATATATATATATTAGGAGAGGGCCTTCCTCAAACCAACTTACTCCTCAAAATATCATAGATAACACACCTTTGAGAGTTCTGAGATGGCGCCCAGAGGTAGCAAATAACACATAGTAATGCAAAAGCAAGTACGTCCCAGAAAGTAGTGATGACCCAAGCACTCTGCCAACGCTCATTGAAAGGATCTGTTGCTTTGAAGTACACCTGTAATAGCAAGCATAACATATCCATAATAATTGCAGATTGTGAACCAGTCAATTAGTGTCTAGAAAAGAATAAACTTGAGGACTTTAAATGAATTGCCCAAGGAAAGAGGAGAACAGAGAGAGAAGCAGTTCTAGTGGAATCTAGAGTCAAGAATCAAGTTCCATGGTCATGTCAAAAATATTTCACCCTTATGGCTTACGCTATATGTAAATTGTAAACGTCTTATGTCTTGTTGTTCAGAAAAGCACTTGTAAATCTCTTTATCTATTGGAAGATCATTAGCCAATTAGAACCATTATCATGTTAATCGTAGATGATAAAAAATCAAACAATGAATCTAGAAGATTCATTGTTTGATTTCCATCTTAATAAGCATTTGGCTTTCCAATGATGAAGTAGATGGATATCAGAATGATTCGACAAAGAATAAATAATTAGTGAAACTATTCTCTACTTTTATAGACACTTTTGTTTAATTATATTGCCAGAATCACTATCAGTTAAAAATAATTTTTAATAAGTAATCATGGTTGCATGTTGTCAGGCAAGAAACAACTAAAGTTGGAAAGGCTTCTTTGTGTAACTAGCACCCATTGGTGTTTGTTTTGTGTAACTAGCACCAACTTAATAATTTGAGTTTTAATAGCACCAAAAATGTGTTTCAAACCTTAATTTGCCTTTGGTTGAGACGTATTAAGTCTCGCGTTTTTTTCAAACCTTTGGCCAAGACTTAATTTGCCTTTGGTCAACACTAATTAAGTCTTGCACTTTTTTTCAAGCATTTGGTCTTTTAAGTTAAGCAAGGGCATTTTTGTACCAACTTATTAAGTTGGTCACAAGCCCACAATGTCAGCACACATAAGTGTTATTTAGGCCCATTATCACAAATGGAAATCACCTAGAAATACACAAAATGTGGAAGAGTTCACTAAAGCTGCAAAAACAAAATCAAATGCTTAATATAAGCATTCCACTTGAAAGTAAGATGCCTATAGGCCCATAGGCATCGTAGTTTAATGCAATTGCTTGCTTCACCTAAATTTTTTGGCATGGTAACCCATACAAGTCCTTCAAAACAAATCTTTTAATTTGCAAGAATTTGACATGTCTCCTCCAGAAGCAATTAAGGACATTTCTAAAAGGAGGAAAACACCACCTTAGATTACAGTATGAAAAACACTCTAGAATCATTAATGTAGGCATATTACGTTTTCTTTTTTCTTTTTTCTTTTTTATCTCTCATTATATACAGTTCCTGTTGTAGCAAAACATATAAATCACCAGCCACCAACTAAATTAACTAGAAATCATACCTCATAAGCTATCCATGCAACTGAAGCAATCACTGTCACAGCTAATGCATTTGAGAACTTCCTGTATATATCTAACTTAACAGAACTCCTTTTTGCCTGGAAAAAATTAACTTTAATGTGTGAAAGTCATACAATAAAGGAGTAGCTAGTGCATGGAAAAAAAAAAAAAGAAACAAAGAACAAATGGTTAGAGAAGAAACAGAACATTAAAAAATGAAGTGATACCTGTAGCTGCTCCAGTGTTTTCGAAAGAGCAGTAAAAATCCACAATATCAAAAAAGCATCCAGGAATGCATCAGGAAGGACTAGGAAGAGTCGTGCTCTTCCTGATATGTCATTAACGGTTCCCACATACTCAGTAATATCCAGCAACTCCGATGCCAGAAAATATGTTACTCCAAGAAGAAGCACCTTTGAAGTAAGGCCACCAAGAGTGGGCCGCACGACACCGTAACCCATTGAAATGGATAGAATTAGAATGCGAGAAATTGTTTTTCTTATGGCTCCAACTGTCACAACCCAAGTTGTAATTACAACTGGCCTCATTCCTGTATTGTTAAAATTTGCATACTCAAAATACCAAAGAATCATCTCAAACAATCCCAGAGCAATAACAGCAGTGATGCAATGCTGGAGTTGCAGTATATCCCTCCAAAACCTTGTATACTGAATTAACCAAATCACACTTAGAACCAAATATGCAAGGGCCATATACACGTAAAATTTCCTTAACGGGGCCATCCTACCAGGTAAGTAACCATCAGGATTCTTCCACATTGTCTTCCCACTCATTACTAGTCCTTTGAGTTTCGGATCACATGCTATGAAGAACAAATTATACATTCCAGTCTTTGTGATAGGAACATCCGCATTATCCATGTTTGTTATCAAAGAATTTCCACTGAACTGTACATTTAATACAATAGGCCAATTGATATCCGTTGCAGATGGTATCCTAATGACTTCACCCTGCTTGCAGCCTTCCAGCTTAGCAAGGTCAGGAGTGCAACATATGGACCTTTGTCCACCATAAGCAGAACCGCCAATGTTATTACGATCGGCTGCTTCAAAGATCACAACTTGTACCAACCCAGTACTATGCTCCATGTCTGAATGCTCATCAGCAGAAGCCTTAGTCCTCCAGAAAGTGATATTCTCAAATCTATTCCAATTATATATAACAGAAATAAGATTATAGCAGGATATAAACAAAAATAAGCATGTAGAAGGGGGCATAAAGGTATTTCGTTATAAAAAAGCGTTAAAAATCTTTAGACATATGATAATACCATCAATGAATGGATACTATCAAACCCACTGATATAGGTATTCACACAGAACTCAGAACCACTGGATTCAAACTATCCTGTATCTCACTATCTCTTGCATACATTTTGTCTCTCTGTGAGAGTGACTGTGACCATGTAGGCAAGGGTGGGGTGTGCATGCACGTTTGTCAAATATTCATTGCTTAAATTAATTTCTAAACAAATATTCATTGCTTGAATAAATTTCTAAGCAGCTTGCCTTAAGAAAATAAATAAAATAAAATAAAACAGTTGTAACTTACTTTGAATGGAAAAAAAGATACTTCAAAAGAAAGTAAAACCAGTAGGTAGTGGATTGATTACCTACCAAAAAGTTCTACCTATAGAAATTTGATCCTTTTAATCTACCTTTCGAAAATTAAAATTATAAATTTGTTCAATCAATACCTAAATATATTCTAGCTAAGAGAAAGCGACTTAGCAGCTAACCGGTAGCAGAAAGATGCAAAATGTAGATAACTAAGATGTAATATCTACAAGATCAAAGTTGAATAACTATCTAAAAATTGGAATCGATTGCATAAAATCGGAACTTCATCACTAATTCCTCCTTTACATGTTGGAATTTCAGGATCCGGAAAAAAAAAAATTCAACAGCAAAAGAATCAGTCTCAGCTGTCTATTTTCACTTAACGATAGCTTCTAAGTTCTTAAACTCTAAAAACCACAAGTAATTATGAAATAATTAAAATAAATAAATTGCAAGATTCACCTATGTATATAGCAAATGCAAATGTAGATAACTAAGAAGTAATATCTACAAGATCAAAGTTGAAAAACTATCTAAAAGTTTGAATCAATAATCCATCCTTTACATGCTTCACATTGGAATTTCAGGATCCGGAAAAACAATCCAACAGCAAAAGAATCAGTCTCAGCTGTCTATTTTCACTTAACTATAGCTCCTAAGTTCTAACTCTAAAAACCACAAGTAATTATGAGATAATAAAAGAAATATAAAACAAATAAACAAGATTCGGCTTAGGATACAGCTAATGCAGTGTTTGATTGTCTTAGATTTAACAGAATCAACAAGGCATCAGATCTACATTGACATTAAAGTTCAAATCAAGAACCTATAGAGAGAGAGAGAGAGAGAGAGAGAGGAGAAAATGAGTACCGAATGAAAGAGTGGCCATCGTGGAGCGAAGATGAGGCAGAGGAGGCGGCGGAGAGGAGGCCTTCGCTGCCGCCGGGGAGGAGGAATGCGTTGCCGACTTCTCTGAAGGTATCGGCGTTGTAGATGTGAATAGAAGCATGTGCTGGTGGTGGTATTATGGTAAATAAGAGGAGGGAGAAGGAGAGAAATGGAATTAGAGGTTTGATAATTTTGGTTTGGAGGAACGAGAAATCCATGGCCAAGAAAATAGTGTCTGTTCAGAGAGAAGCGTGGCGGTTTTGAAGGGACGAAGAGAGAGAAAGAGAGAGAGAGAGTGAGAGAGAAGCGAAGCTATGTGTTGCTGTCGGTGACTCAGTGAGTTTGAGAGGAAGAGGGTGGTAATCACGCGCTTGGAGCGCGTGGAGATGCAATGGTTGTTATTGTTTTAGGACAAAGTACAATCAGATACCCTAATTTTAGGTGAAATTGCAGATATAATGAATTTTATCTCAATTACAATTCATATACTCGACCTAACGGTGGAGTCTTTAAACCGTTAAAATTAACCATTGACCAGTCAAACAACACAAAATGTCCAAAGTGTCCCTAAGTTACCTATTTTTATCAATTATTCTTTAAATAATTCTTAAAAACAAGTGAAATGTTTAAGAAATATAATAACAATAAAAAAAAAAAATTAAATAAATAAATCAATCAAATAACAACAAATCACTCCCATTAGTATCGAAGCCTAAAGATGAGGAAACCCTACTTCTATACCTAGCAGTATCCGACACGACAGTGAGCGCCGTACTTGTTAAGGAAGAAGAAGGCTCACAAAATCCAATGTACTACATCAGTAAAGCCCTACTTGACGCCGAAACGAGATACGGTTGATTGGAAAAGCTAGCCCTCGCACTTGTCATGGCCGTGCGTAAACTGAGACAATATTTTCAATGCCACCCTATCAAGGTACTAACTTCTTTCCCACTTTAAAATATATTGCATAAACCCGAACTTTCAGGTCAATTGACGAAGTGGGCGGTCGAACTTAGCGAGCATGACATCACCTTCCAGCCATGGACAGTAATGAAATCTCAGGTATTCACTAATTTTATTACGGACTTACTTCTCGTGAGAATGTGCAAGCTGAATACCAGCGGCTCTCACTGAGAGTCCTACATGCGAAACCTGGATCTTGTTCATCGACGGGTCTAGCAACATAAAAGATAGTGGACTTGGACTCGTACTTAAATCCCTATGAGGAGAAACATTGGAGCAGTTGATCCATTGCAATGTTCGTGCGACAAAGAACGAAGTAGAATACAAAGCTTTAATAGCCAGGCTCGACTTGGCAAAGATCCTAGGAATAAAAACTATACGAGTACAAAGTGATTCTCAGCTAGTCGTTCGATAGACAAACGAGTCATATGAAGCAAAAGATAAAAGGATGGCAGTTGGCAGCTAGCAGCATATCCAGCCAAAGTTAATCAACTTCAATCGACCTTCGACATATTTGATTTACTGCAAGTACCAAGGTCAGAAAATGCTCGAGCAAATGTATTATCAAACCTAGGGTCAACGACTTCAATCAAAGGCCTTAAATCAATCCTAATTGTTCATCTACTACAACCAACAATACAGGAGGAAAAAGTCAATCGGGTCGACGACCATATCACAACCTGGATAGGTCCCTTTTTTAATTACTTGCTGAATATATATATATATATAACATGTCTAATTATATCTAGAGATGGGGGGGGGTGTGAATAGATTTTAATCCGGTTATTACCAAATTTTTCGAATTAGTCAATATTACTAAAATAACCCCAATCTAGTCAAAAATAAAATCAAGTGTAATGTGCGGAATTTAAATGACACTTGATTTTTATGTGAAAACTTTCAACAAGGAAAAACCACGGGCTAATATGTGCACCATACACGATCATCAAATCCACTACTTGTAATGGTGTTTACAACCTAGGTTGACCACGTCAAACCTTACACGGTTACTAATCCACTACTACTACCCAATGGGCCTCTAATAGCGATTCTATGTTGGGGTTTTTGCTATAAAGCTTGTAATTTGTAAATGTAAATGAAACATTAATAAAAGAATACTTGTCTCATACATTTATATCATGTGTACTTAACATCCAAGATTTCTAGATGTAATCTCTAACTGAGTATATGAGTGTCATATACAGAGGTATTCAGTTTGAGATGAGCAATCTAAAGAGTCTGTAGATAGTAAATAGAATTGGGTACTTTATTTGTGGTTAATCTACAGTTGGGGTCCGTTCCGTAATGTACGATGGTCTTAACCTAGACTATTCATATGGTGATATGAGAATGAAGGCACCTTATATGATGTGATCATACAAGACTGGGCCATGATCTATACGAATCTCTCACCAAGATCCATTACAAGATGAGATTCATATGTATCAACAAATGGCTATATATGGGTGATTTTAATCCTGAGAGTCTTATCGACTCCTTCAGGTTAGATCGTGGTTTTTGATATACCATGGGTGAGATCGGAATTGCATTCCCGGTCAATAACTTCCTATGTTGGAATCGCGGTTTGGCTTGTGGCTGGGAAGATCTGCACACAATAGTGGAATCCACTCATTCTTGTGAGAAGTAGATAGTACGTAGTTCCCTTAAGTATTGATTTGGGGCTTGAACAATATGAGCGCTCTCCTAATTTTGTAAGGAATGTAGGATTTATTGTTCATTAAAGAATCAATGGTACTTAATGGAAAGATGTAATTAGAGGGATATAACGGATATTATGACCTAGCTCTAATTATGATCTACTTATGGAGGATTATACAATATGTAATAGCTATATCGATGGACACTGAATGTTATTGGTTTGTGTAAAAACATCTACAATTGAGAGAGTACAACTTTGGGTTTTTAGTGGAATAACACCGAAGTTAATAATCATGAAATATTAATTAAACACATTCGATGTCCATCGATATAGCTATTACATATGGTATAACTATATCGATGGACACCGAATGTTATTGGTTTGTGTAAAAACATCTACAATTGAGAGAGTACAACTTTGGATTTTTAGTAGAATAACACCGAAGTTAATAATCATGAAATATTAATTAAATTGTTTAATTAATTATTTCTAAGGATTATTGGAGCTCAAAATACTATGAGTCCATTGGATCCCCGTGCTAGCCCGATTGATTAAGGTAACAAGGGTCACGGTTAATTAATTGGATTGTCCAATTAATTGTGTTACGAAAGTGACATGTGTCTATTCGGGAATTAATTGAATAATGAGATTATTTAATTAATGAATATTAATGATTATGTTAATTAAATAATTAGATTATCTAATTGTGTAATTAATCATTAGATGAAGGGTGTGTATTGATATTTAATTTTGAATGAAGAAAAGATAATTTGATTATTTTATTTTCATTAAATTAAATATTTAAATTTGAATTTAAAAGAGTTTGAATTCAAATCAAATCAAATAAATTAATATTAATTAATATCTTTAAAGATATCAGATATCTTAAAAGATTTAATTAATTAGTTTATTTTTAAAATTTATATATATATATATATATGTTTTTTTAAAATTGATTTGAAAATTGTATCAGTTACAAAAACAACACACAAAAAAGAAGAAGAAAGAGAGATAGGGTGTGGCAAACAAGAAAAAAAAAGTTTGATTTTTTTTAGGCATGCCGCATTCTATACACAAAGTAAAAGAGTTGTTTCGTGTGTCTCTTCATCCTCCTTGTTCCTGAGTACTATGACACGCCCACACGCTGTTACCAATCCCGGGTGATAGCTAGGAAAATCTTGTGGTTCAAATCAGGAAGCAAATCGAAAAGAAGAAGGAGCTCACAAACGTTGGTATGAAATAACTTCATCTCCTTCTTATTATATTTGATTATTGCTGTACAAATGGGTTAGTTTATAATTGCATATAAATTTTTAAAACCCTTCCGCTGCGCAATCTATAACCCTAGGTTCCTATATTCTAGACCTAAAGTACTTGAGCACTACACATGGTAGACACAAAACTTGACTCTCAAGAGAAGAGATAAACAACCTAAAGTGAATATGTGCAATATTCAAATAGCATAAATGTAAGGTTAAACATTTAATCTTATCTAGGCATGGATGAACATGTTAAACACTCCTAGATATCATGTTGCTATATGACATGCATACAACATAGCTATATGTGCAATACAACACCCTATATGCAATAGCTATCACAAACAACTCACAAAACACAATAAAAAAAAAAACTATCTTGAAACTAGTCAAGTAATAAAGATGTTATCTTGTAAAGTAAGAACATATAAAAAGATGTAGATGATGTTCTGACTACAAGTCATGTCAGTAATGAAGAAAACCCAAGAGAAATCATACCTAGAGCATGTTAGATGATGTATGAATCATGCAAGGATGATGGGTTTTGGGTTTTGATTAAAAAAGATCAAATCTTTGGTTGCTTTTCTTTGAAGTCACTCTATAGCTCTCTCTTTAGTGATTTTAAAACTCAAAACCTAAAAAGAACTAGAGAATATGATGTATTTATAGAGAAGTATGTGATAATGTGAAAAGTCACCGTTTTAAAAAATGCACCAGCTGTCGACCGCTCTCGGTATCACTGTGAATGCCACAGCGATCACGAGAGTGTTAGGTTCTGTGCAAAACACCGCTGTGGAAATTGACAGCTTTCACGAGAGCGGTAGGCTTTATCCGTGAGAGCGCTGTCTCGACCGCTGTGGAAATTCACAGCGGTCATGAGAGCGATCACATGCAATTTTCAAGCAACAAGGAAGAGACATGCACTTTCAAGATCAATAAGCATGGCAAAGATCAAATAAGATACAATAAAGAGATCATGCATGAAACGAGAATGTGCACCAACAAGAAACACACAACATAGAAGAAGACATGTAAGTGCATGAGATGTGTGTGTGTGTTCAACTAAATCTCTTCAATTAAGAGTCAAGACAAGTAATCTACCTTCCTTGAAGCACTTGAAGTCCACAATGAGGTCCTGTAACATTTGATGAGGATTTCTTCAATCCTAAGCTACCCTTACATATTTGAACCATATTGTGATTTTGTCAAAGAAATAAGCCAATCAAAAAGTGAGGCATTTATAATCTCCCCATTTGACTATTTTGTGATAAAATCAACACTCACATAGCAACCTCACAAAAAAAAACAAAAAAAAAAAACGGTTGGTCAACAAGATTTTCTACATTACAATAAAGCCCTAGTCTAAGTCTTGAGCATCTTCAAGTCAATCCCAAGCTTGTAGAAAAAAAAAATCCAACCTACACACAATTAACAAAAATGATACCTTCCAAGAGCAAGTGTGTGAAAGGTGCTTATAACAAAAGTAATTGCAATTGCCAAAGTAAATCAATACAAAAAAAAAAAAAAAAATGTAATCATGCAATGCAATGCAACTCCCCCTAAATGCAACATCCCAAAATGGGTTACTCTCTCTCAACTCCCCCTTGATGCAATGCCAAGAATGGCACATATTCTCCCCAACCTTACTCCCCCTTTTTGTCATGAGATAGGTAAAGAGAGTCTCCCCTAATAGGTAAGCATTAGCAAGGAGAGCTTGTAGCACAAGCACATATGCATAATCATATAATCAATTTTATGCAACTCGATTAAGTAAGAGAGATTCAAGGAGTTTTATTTTTTAAAAAAAAAAGAGTGAGACAAAGATGTTTTGCATGCAGACATGTTGCATTCAAGTTCAAAAACAATGGTATTTGGCAATGCAAACAATAAGAGTTTGCAATAGAATTCAAACCAATTTCACTCTCTGTCATGGAAAAAGCAAGGATATAAAGTTTAAGCATTTCAATTTAAAGAGCAACTATATCCAACTTTATAAGTAAAACAAGACATGAGCGGCTTTGCACCCTATTTGATTTTTCCGGGTGAGATACTCGTATGATAGTAGCCTTGTTCTACCAATAAAGAAAGAGAGACTTTGGATTTAAGATCCTTATTTATTTGAGTCTCAATATTCCTTTTGCACACATATTTGCATTTAAGCTTTAACAATCAAATATTTCATATTTTTCATCTCATACTTGTCAACTTAAGAATGTCATCAAAAAGAATCATCATGTCATGGAGATCAATTAAAGATCATTCAAAAAGTACTTCCAAAGTACATCTCCTATTCCAAAAATGCATGTTTGAACATAAATATGACATGGATTGCAAGCAAGGCAATATAACACACTTATTAAGAAAAATACAAGAAAAATACATATAAGTATGTACAACCAATCATCTCGAGCAATTAAATAAGAGGCATAAAATATATTAATATAGCACAATGCATGATCATGAAACTTTCCTCTCTTTGCTTGAGCTCCCCATATGGGGTCAAGACATACCATTTCAACCCAATATACTTGCTAAGGTTTCCAAATCTAAGAGTGTCTAAGGGTTTTGTAAACAAATCCGCTAGTTGGTCATTTGTTCCCACATGTTCCAATGCAATGGTATTGCTTTCAACTAGTTTTTTTATGAAATGGTGTCTGATGTCAATGTGCTTTGTCCTAGAATGTTGGACAGGATTCTTAGAAATGTTAATGGCACTCATGTTATCACAAAATAAAGTAAGAGTACCTTGCTCCAAGCCATAATCGGTTAGTATTTGTTTCATCAACATCAATTGAGTGCAAGCACTACCGGCGGCAATGTATTCTGCCTCAGCCGTGGATAAGGAAATTGAATTTTACTTCTTACAAAACCAAGAAACCAAATTGTTCCCAAGGAATAAGCAATCGCCCGATGTACTTTTCCTATCATCATAATTTCCTGCCCAATCAGCATCACTAAATCCAACAAGACTTGTATTACTGTCAAAGGAGTATCAAATCCCATGATTTGAGGTACCATTCACAAACCGAATGATCCTCTTCATCGCGCCAAGATGAGACTCTTTGGGATTAGCTTGGTACCTAGGACACACATCCATACTAAAACAAATATCGAGCTTACTTGCGGTCAAGTAAAGCAAGCTACCTATCATGCCACGATATAAACTTTGCTCAACATCCTTTACACTAGCATCTTTGCTAAGTTTCAAGGTGGTGCTCATGGGTATGTCACAATGTTTGACATTTTCAAGGCCAAACTTCTTCATTAGGCTCTTAGCATATTTAGCTTGGGATATGAAGATCTCATCATGCATTTGCTTTATTTGTAAGCTTAGGAAGTAATTTAGTTCACCAACCATGCTCATCTCAAATTCATGAGACATGACATCAACAAATTGTTGAACTTTCATGTTATTGGTGGAGCCAAATACAAAGTCATCAACATAAATTTGAGCTATGAATAGCTTATCTTTAGTGCACTTAATGAGCAATGTCTTGTCAACACTACATCTAGAGTAGCCATTGTCAACAAGATAGAGAGTGAAGCGCTCATGCTCTCAGTGCTTGTTTCAACCCATATAAAGTCTTCTTGAGGCGATAGACATGAGAGAGGTGGTGTGGATCCATAAACCCCTTGGGTTGCTCAACAAACACTTCCTCATGCAAGAAACCATTGAGGAAGGCGCTCTTGACATCCATTTGGTGTAATGGATAAGAGAAGCCTTATGGACTCAAGGTGGGCAACAGGAGCAAAAGTCTCCTCAAAGTCAATACCCTTAATTTGAAAGTATCCTTATGCAACAATTCTTGCATTGTTTCGCACAATGTTGCCATCCTCATCGGATTTGTTCCTAAGCATCCACTTAGTGCCTATGACATTGGTGTTTCTAGGTCTAGGAATAAGAGTCCAAACCTCATTTCTCTTGAATTGGTTTAGCTCTTCTTACATGGCAAGAACCCAAAATTCATCATTCAAGGCCTCATCAACCTTTTTGGGTTTTATTTGAGAGGTGTAACAAGTGTAGTTAATTTGATTAGCTATTTAACGCTTAGTCCTAACACCCTCATTAACTTCTCCAATGATATCATTCTTATCATGGAGTTTCCTTACCCAAGAAGTGGGTTCACTAGAGTCCAAATGAGGAAGTTTATTAAGAGGAAATCATTCTCTTCATTTTGGTTTGACTTCACACCACTTGAAATCTCACTACACTCTTTCAAAGGTAGGTCATCAATCTCACAAACATCCTCTTCATGGTCATCATGTTTGGGCCTACAATCATCAAAGACAACATTTGATGATTCCATAACACTTCAAGTCTTTAGATTAAAAACTCTATAGGCCTTGCTATTTAGTGCATACCCAATGAAAATACCCTCATCACTCTTAACATCAAACTTGTCAAGTTGATCTCGGTCATTTAGTATATAACACTTGCTTCCAAAGATGTGGAAGTAGCTAACATTGGGTTTTCTACCCTTCTATAACTCATAGGATATTTGTTTAGTCTCGGGCCTAAGGAATACTTTATTCCCTATGTAACAAGCTGTATTGATGGCTTCGGCCCAAAGGTTCCTAGGGACTTTGTTGCTAAGCAACATGACTCATGTCATCTCTTGAAGGACTCTATTCTTCCTTTCAACAACACCATTTTGTTAAGGAGTCCTAGGGACCGAAAATTCATGGGAAATGCCTAAGCTATTACAAAAGTTTTCAAATCTAGCATTTTCAAACTCTTTTCCATGATCACTCCTAATTTTCTTAATGCTTTTAATGTGAGAAGTTTTCTTATTTTAAATTTTAACACAAAACATTTTGAATTTCTCAAAGGCTTCAGACTTCTCTCTAAGAAAGTAAGTCCATATAAACCTAGAAAAGTCATCAACTACCACAAGAATATACCTTCTACCACCTAAGCTTTTGGTTTGAATAGGACCCATAAGGTCCATGTGGAAAAGATCCAATGGCTCTTTGGTGGAAAGGTATTTACCTTTCTTGTACACACTCTTGGTTTGCTTCCCTTATTGATAAGGTCCACAAACTCCCTCAACCTTTTACCCGAGCTTGGGAAGGCCTCTAACAATATTTAACCTATCAAGGACTTTCAAGTCCCTATAGTTCATGTGGCCAAACCTTTGGTGCCACACTTCAACTTGCTCACCAGTGGATAAGTTACAAGAGATGAGATTAGACTCTAGACAATAGTAATTGTCACTTGATCTCTTGTCTTTCAATAAAATTTGCTCATTTTCCTTAAGAATAGAGCAATCAAATTTGCTAAATATAGCTGAAAGCCCTTCATCACTCAAGTGTGAAATGCTAATGAAATTTGTTAGGATTATGCTCAATAGCAAGAGTGTAATATTGTATTTAACAATCTGTTTCATATTAATAAAGTGATTTCTGGTTTAAACAAATATTATAGCATTTATAGTTGAATATTATAATTGTTAAAGTAAATAATCATAAGGTCTAAAGACTATGTGAAAAGAAGAATTGTTCATACATTTGGATATGTATGTGGTAGACACAATTCTTTAGTTAGTCTTGAATATTGTTCACAACTTAAGTTAAAGGTTGGGCATCTTTATCTTGTTAAAGTTGTAGAATTCTTTTGCTAGCATTTGAGTGGGATCAAATGAGATATGATGAGTCTAAAATCATCGGAGTGTCTTCGAGCAAAAGAGTCTAGTGCACTGGGTGCATTGAACAGGATCACAATGAAATACTTTATCTATAACCGTCAGTAGATAAAAGTAATTTCATTATCAGGACAATCGGAGAGTCTATCTTAATCCCGAGATAAATGAGGGACTTATGGTTGCAGGTGATATCATTTGAGCTATCAATGAGTACGATTATATCGCATAGTCTATCCTCGATAGTTTGGTGATATTCATTTGTTAATCGATAGAGGACTTCATTTATAGATATGGACATCGTGGCTCCATTTATTAAATGAGAGTATAATATCATCATATGGATGTTTTGAGGTAATTGGATATTAATTCTCAACGTTGAGTTTTCAATAGTGTCTATTGAAAACATGGCTTCTGGACAAGTCAAAATATCCAAGTTCAAAACGTGGTCATATGAGTAAATATGGTAACTTGGAGAGTTATAGGCGGTCTATGAACTCTTGGCGATTACTGATGTTAATCACGAGGATACACTATCTCCAATATGATTGTCTAGGGTATGAATGAGGAAACATCTTCCTTTTCTGTCTTTATTTAAGAGTTCAATTTTAGCTCAATTTTAGCTCTTTAGTGGAATGAGTTAAAATTAATGGATCGGACATAAGTGAATCATTTGTTGATTGTGATTAGGTTATGTCCATTGAAGCTTAAATTTAGATAGCCCGCCAAGATCCCCAATCCACACGGACTTGTATGGATCACTTGATATATTCTACCGGACCAATTTATGGGTCCATTTAGAATTGCATTTAATATATTAAGAATATAATTTGCACATTATTTATTTAATGGGCTGCTCAATTATATTAATATATTAATGAAAGGCATGTGGGCTTGTTTCTTTTAGTAAGAATGGGTCTAGTTCACATGTGGGCTTTTTATTAAAGTCCAAATGGATTAAATAAAATAAGAAAACAATATGTAGACCCAAGTTCTAGTCATGGGCGGCAATGGCTAATTTTTAGCCCATTATATTGTTTTATTTTATTATTTAATTAAATGGAAATTAATTAATATGTTAATTAATTATTTAATTAAAAATCAAATCTTTTTTCTGATTAGGAAATATGTTTCCTAGTAGTATACTACTATTAGTATTATACTAAATATAAAAGACTTTATTTGTTTAGTCAAATTAGGAAGTCTTTTATATAGTCACAAACACACTAAAGAGTTGGATTAGGGTTTGTATACAAATATGAATGCATGTGGAAATATATATACATGTATGCATGCGGAAATATATATAGTATATATGCATGTGTACAGAATGCATATTGATATGTATAAGATATATATATATATAGTATATATGCATGCGTAATGAATATATATTAATATATAATGCATGAATGCATGCAGAGATATATGAAGTATATATATGCATGCAGTGTTTTGATTGTAACAGAATACATATATATTTAAAAGGCGTGCAAGACATATATAACAATATTTTAGGCGTATATATATATATATTTTTTTATTAACTTTATATATGGTCGGTTACAATATATTTTTTGGAATTGATGGCCGGCTAATAGACAAATATATATATTCTTAATATATTTTTTGAAACCCTAGTTTTTGCAATTGAGAGCTTTTTCTTTTGCTAGAGAAAAATAAGATCCAACTCTTAGAATAGTGAATGATTCGGCCAAAAGAGATTGTGAGAAGAATTGTTCTCATTTCGATAGTGCACTAGTGATCTTTACATCAAGAGGTCTTGTGCACAATTTCGAATAAGGTTCACGCGAGTTTCAATCTAACGATTGTGAATTCAAAAGTGACCGGGACATTCTTAACAATCTATTGGAATTTTTTTGTGACTAACAAAATCAGAAAAGTTTTTGTTGTCCATTCTCAGGTATGCAATTCAAAGAGAAGGGAGACCACGCTCCTAGGTGATTCACGTTCGTGATCGGATTGGAAGATCTTGCGGATTACCATCGACGCATAGTCAATCGGATCACGCGACAAAAGGTATTCATCTTTTGTTCTTAATTATATATCTTTAATTAATCAAAAGGGTTTAAGGTTCATAAAAAGGAAAAAATTTTAAAAGCTACTAAACCATTTTTTTTAGTCTCGCTTCCGCTGCGGGTACAATTTTTCCCTACAAAATTGGCTTGCAAGCCATCTACATAAAGAGCATTGGGCAAGGAGGGTAAACCAGGAATAAATATATTACTTTTCCCTATGACTTTTTTCTTTGAACCATCACCAAAGGTGACAAATCCACCATCCTCCATCACAAGAGTTTTAAAGAAACTCTTGTTTCCGGTCATGTGCCTAAAACACCCAATATCAAGGTACCAAGTGTTTGAGGCATTTGCTTTTAAGACAACTTGGGCTACATGGCAATAATATTCATTATTTTATTCATCCTAGATGCAACATGGTCATTCATAGGAGCCATTGGCCCATTAGCTCTAAATTTCCTAGGAGATGCATTGTGGCTCTTCTAAGCATATTTTTCTCAATCATGCTTTCTCTTTTACACAATTTAATATACTTAAAGCAATTAGGCCTAATGTGGCCTTCAATTCCACAATAATGACAAGTATGAGTAAAATAGGAGTTCATATCATAGCCTTGTGTAAGCATTTGTGGCCTCCTTCTATTTTGAGTTACTCTTGAATGTTGATGCAACTCTCTCCTTTTTGGTTGAGCCAAGTTGGTATGTCTTATTGGTTAAGCATAAAGACCCTATGTTGAGCTTGTGGGATCCTTAGTTGTGGAGGTCTTAGCTGTGGGGGTCTTGGTTGTAGAGGTCTAGCTTGTTGTGGTGGAGCTCTTGTTGGAATCATTACTTGAGCTTGCTTTGAGGACTCACTAACTTCAATCCATTTAGTTGATTGTTAAGGGGTTTGAGCATTTTCAATTTCTTTGCTCTTAACAAACGTTGTCTTCTTTAAGGATGTGGTCTCCATTTCTTCCACATATCCTAACCCCTTCTTGTCACTAGGACTCTTCCCATAAGATAGCATCTTGTCAAGCTTATCTGAAATTCCCTTAAAGCAATAGTGTAAAATATACCTGGAGGGGGGGGGGGGGGGGGGGGGGGGGGGTGAATAGGTATAGTCCCAAATTCTTCAAATATTCAAAAATGCGGAATATAAGAATGAAATGAATACTTGAAATGATATAGCAATTGTATAGAAAGAATCAATACATGTGAATCATCAATATACAAGAGAATCAATACAAGTGAATATATGGAAGATAAAGAAATATAAAGCGAAAATGAGACACAAGTTATTTTAACGTGGTAAAACCTCAAAGAAGAAACATCCATGGGTTGAATCCACAATCACCGGCAAAGCAAATCCACTATACGAAAAGGACTTATACACTCAAAGCTATCAACACTATGATATCCACTTCAAGCTATCAAATCCTAATCAACCCTCGGGCTAGTGATTCACAAAGCCTACTCTCTATCCAAGATGTGTCCTTTACCTCTAGAGAGCAACTCCTTATCCAAGGCTCTCAAGCCTCTAGGAAGATTTCCTTGCTTAGCAATCTAGATCACTAGGATCCTAGTCAAGCTACCCAAGCTCAACCATCCGGAGTACGTAACTCCTTGCTAAGACTTTTGCTTAGTTATCCGAATCCTTTTAATCCTAACTAAGGCTTCTTGCTTGGCTATCCGGAATCCTTTCGTAGCCAAGTCTTCTTGCTCAAGTCAAAGCTTCACTCACCTTGACAAGAGACTTCAACCTATTATAAGGCAATGATCTAGGTGATGCAAATGATGCAAATCACAAACATATAAAGCTAGATGATCAATCAAGCTCTATGAACATGCTTAGAGAAATTCTAGAATATGCTTTCAAAACACAATCACAAAATCTATCTAGAAATAAAAGCATGTGAATCAATAAGAACGAGGTATGAATATTCAATATATCACACTAAAAACCTAGTTCTTAGATCATGAAATTAAACCTAGAAAATGTCATAAAGCACATCACATATATCATTTCTAGAACCAATTTCAAGATTAATCAAGTTTAGCAAATATATATTCAAGTGAAATCACAAAGCTAAAACTCAATTACCAAATGATCAACCACCCCTAGAATATGTTCTAACATCATTCTAAACATAAATCATCTATCAAATCGAAAGATTAAAGTGCAGATCAAAAGATGAAGTGAGAAGAAGAAGTTTAACATACAATGATGAAACTCGAACTGAAGAACAGCTTGCTGCCAACAATCACGAATTCAAATGACTCTAAAAATACTTGAGGTTTGTAGCTCTCTTCAAGACCAACAATTTTGGATTTTGGATCACTCAATTTCGAGTTCGTATGAGAGAGTTATGATCAAAATAAGAAAACAAAAATGTTGAAGAAGTTTGCAGAAATCATGTTTTTCATTTTCTTCAAGTTATTCAAAAATGGAGGGAAGGATGAAGGCTTTAAAAGGATTTCAAGGAAGGAAGCTTCAAGCGAATCAAAGGCGGCCACGTCACACTCCCGTGTGGGGCGCGTGTGGCCCATGGGACCAGAGGGCTGCTCTGGCCGTGGGTCCCACGGGCTCCCCATGGGGTGGCCAAGGCATGGCCTTTGGCCATGCAAACCCCTCTGCGCACCTCCCACGTTCTTCGACCGTATTCGGGCCTCCGAACTCCGAATTCGAATATGTTTTTAGATTACGAACCATAACTCCCTCACACACAACGATCACTATGAAAATTTGATAAAAGGTTGAGAATTTATCTCGGAAAATGACGATGAAGACGACTCAACGAATAAGAATGCAAAGTAGCATAACTATGTTGTATGGACTCGAAACTTAATGAATGAGTAACCGAAATGATCGGAACTCAATAAGAAATCAAATAAGATCATGTAAAAGTATAAAACACAAGAAACACAAACAATCAAACACAAATTCATATATGAATGTCATTTCCTAGACATAGTCTTAGAACATGCAACTCTACAATGTATAAGCATTTGAGTTCAATGCATGAGCATACAAAAACATATGAATGTGTTATATAAATGGTGCAAAACGATGCAAGGATACTTATGAATTATTTGCGTGTGTGTGCCTAACGTCTTGCAAGAGAAAGAAGAATCTTGATACCTTAGCATCCAAGAAAGCGATGTTCCCCTTGAAGACGAAATTTGCACAAGATGTTGCTTCTTCACCTTTGAGGCTTCTTCTTCCAAGAATCACCTAAGCAACAACTAATACAAATATAGAGAGTTTTGCAATGGAATCAAGCCAATACAAATAAAGGATCTTACATTCTCAATTTTGGAAGTCATCTTTCCTAAAGCTTTCTTCATTCTTTTTAGCCAAGACTAGCTCCATCTTCAATCCTTCTTCCATCTCTTTTGCTTTACTCATTTCCTACTCAAATGAGTTAGCTTGGAAGTCAATTCAAGCTTCTCTCTTTTTAACTTTTGTATCTCATTTTTCTTCTTCAATCTTGAGTTCTCAAAGAATCTCATGAAGTCATCACAGTCCATCCCTTCATCAAAGTCAAAGTTGGACTTAGATGAGTTACTCCCACCATTTGAGTCACTTTCATCTATTTCTTCTTGCTTGTCTTATTTCTCTTCTTTATCACTCACAACTTCATTGCTTTCATTACTATTGTGAGAGGATGAGAAAGCAATGAAGTTGGCAACTTGATCTTCATCATCATCTGAAGACTTGTCTTCATCTTCTAGGTCATCACTATCACTTCAAGTAACCGATATGGCCTTTCCTCTCTTTTTCTTCAAGTTTGCACATTCAGGAGCAATATGTCCAAAGTCACTACACTCATAGCATTGGACACCCTTCTTGTGGTCATTCTCTTGAGTTTGCTCTACTTTCTTGAAAGAAGCCTTCTTCTTCATAAACTTTCCCTTGGACCCAAATCTTTTCTTCTCAAATCTCATAAATTGCTTGAATTTCTTAGCCATCAACGCAATTTCTTCATCCGAGTCTTGTTCCTCCTTTTCCACATTGATGCTTTTCAAGGCAAGACTTTTTTGCTTCTTTGGAGATGTAGATATAGGAGTCTTCCTAGATTCATAGGCCAAGAGCCTTCCAATTATCTTTAAGTAGTCACTATTTTCCTCCAAGGCCGTCACTTTGGATTCAAATCTCTCGGGAAACGACCTCATGATCTTTTTCTTGATCCTCCTATCTGAGTAAGGGTCACTAAGTTGGTGACTTTGATTCACTATGTCCATAAGCTTCACTTGGAAGTTATTTAAGCACTCATCCTTCTCAACCCTAATGGTCTCAAATTGCGTTTGGAGGACTTGGAGCTTGGAGTCTTTGACCACTTCGGTTCCTTCATGAGCCGTCTCTAGGATGTCCCAAGCTTCCTTTGTTATCCTTGTGGTTTGAATCAATTTGTATTGGTTGTCATCCATGGAACATAGGATTACGTGCATGACTTTGTTATTCCACTTAGACGCCTCAAACTCTTAGAGAGTCCATTGTGCCTTTGGTTTGGGGACTTCCTCTCCACCTCTCGTAGGAGTCATCATAGGTGGCGTGTACCTATCTTCAATCGCCATCCACGCACTGTCATGAATTTGGCACACATATGCTTCCATTTTGCCCTTCCATAATACGTAATTTACCCTGGTGAGCAAATGGGGTCTTGTGCTAAAAGCACCCTCTCCTCCAATTCCATTTTCACTCATTGTGTTTGGGTTAGAATAATATAAGTGCAAACAAACAAGCTAAACACACAAGACACAAAAAAAAAAAAAAAAAAAAATGCAGACAAATGTAAGAGACACTATTAAGAGCAAGGGATCTCCTAATTATGTTAAGGAACTCGCTCTGATACCAATTGAATATATATATATATAACGTGTCTAATTATATCTAGAGAGAGGGTGAATAGATTTTAATTCGGTTATTACCAAATTTTCTGAATTAGTCAATATTACGAAAATACCCCCAATCTAGTCAAAAACAAAATCAAGTGTAAAATGTAGAATTTAAATGACACTTGATTTTTACGTGGAAACCTTCAATAAGGAAAAACCACAGGTTGATATGTGTGCCACACATGGTCCTCAAATCCACTATTTGTAATAGTGTTTACAACCTAGATTGACCACGTCAAACCTTACACGGTTACTAACCCACCACTACTACCCAACGGGCCTCTAATAGCAATTCTAGACCTAAGGTGCTTGAACACACGGTATACACAAGACTTAACTCTCAAGAGAAGAGATAAACAACTTAAAGTGAATATGTGCACTATTCAAGAAGCATAAATGCAAAGTTAAACATTTAAGTTTATCTAGGCATGGATGAACATGTTAAACACTCCTAGATATTATGTTGCTATATGACATGCATACAACATGGCTATATGTGCAATACAACACCCTATATGCAATAGCTATCACAAACAACTCACAAAACAAAATAGAAAGGCTATCTTGAAACTAGTCAAGTAATAAATATGCTATCTTGTAAAGTAAGAACATATAAAAAAGTGTAGATGGTGTTCTAATTACAAGTCATGTGAGTAACGAAGAAAACCCAAGAGAAATCATACCTAGAGCATGCTAGATAATGTATGAATCATGAAAGGATGATGGGTTTTGTGTTTTGATTAAGAAAGATCAAATCTTTGGTTGCTTTTCTTTGAAGTCCCTCTAAAGCTCTCTTTCTAGTGATTTTAAAACTCAAAACCCAAAAAGAACTAGAAAATAGGATGTATTTATAGAGAAGTGTGTGAGAATATGAAAAGTCACCGTTTTAAAAAACGCACTAGCTGTCGACCGCTCTCGGTATCACTGTGAAAGCCACATCGATCACGAGAGCAGTAGGCTCTGTGCAAGACACCGCTGTGGAAATTGAGAGCGGTCACGAGAGTGGTATAGAGAGCGGTAGGCTCTATCCGTGAGAGCATTGTCTCGATCGCTGTAAAAATTCACAGCAGTCACATATAATTTTCAAGCAACAAGGAAGAGACATGCACTTTCAAGATCAATAAGCATGACAAAGATCAAATAAGATACAATAGAGAGATCATGCATGAAACGAGAATGTGCACCAACAAGAAACAATGTGCACCAACAAGAAACACACAACATAGAATAAGGCATGTAAGTGCAAGAGATATGTGTGTGTGCAACTAAATCTTTTCAATTAAGAGTTAAGACAAGTAATCTACCTTCCTTGAAGCATTTGAAGTCTACAATGAGGTCATTTGACATTTGATGAGCTACCCTTAAATATTTGAACCCCATTGTGGTTTTGTCAAAAAAATAAGCCAATCAAAAAGTGAGGCATTTACACTCGCAAGCCAACATCCTACCAGGAGACCGAGCAGAAGCAAGGAAGATCAAAGTTAAGGCAGCAAAATTCTACATTATATACGGTAAGTTCTATAAAAAATCCTTTATAGGTCTATATTTGAGATGTCTAACATCGCGTGAGGTGCATGACATCCTCAAAAGTCTACATCTACGAAGAATGCAGAAATCACTCTAGCGTAAGAAGCTTTTTGAATCGAGCAATCATGGCTAGATACTACTGGCCGACCATGCAGACCGACTCTCAAAATCACGTGAAGACATGCGTTAAGTGTCAGAGATATGCTCAAGTATCCCACCTTCCTCTAGTTATGTTAAATTCGATTTCGACCCCTTGGCCTTTTATGAAGTAGGGGATGGATATTGTAGGTAAACTCCCTGTAACTCTTGGTGGTGTTGTCTACATGCTGGTCATGACAAACTACTTCATAAAATAGGTCGAGGCTGGAGCATTTCAACATGTGCGTGATAAAGAAGTACACAATTTTATATGGAAAAACATAATCTGCAGGTTCGGAGTACCCAAAAAGATTGTAACCAACAATGGATCTCAGTTCATCTCGAACAACTTTTAGAACTTATACGACAAGTATAGGATAAAGTTAAGTTTTTTAACCCCTCTCTACCCTCAAGCCAATGGACAAGCTGAATCGACAAACAAGACGATTATCAACACTCTAAAGAAAAGACTTGAAGCCAAAAAGAGCAAATGGGCCTACAAGCTATTAGAAATCCTATGGTCATACAAAACCACTCCTTATCGATTGATAGGAGAAACATCATTCTTGCTTGTTTATGGCTTAGAAGCAGTTATTCCAATTGAGATGCAACTTGCAACTGCTTGAAGTGAGAACCCATGCGAAGAACAGAATAACTTGGAGCTTACATTTGAACTAGACCACCTCGATGAACGTCAAGAGTGAGCTACCCTAAGAGTACAAGCATATCAGCAACAAGTGTCTCGACACTACAATAAAAATGTGAAGATCAGGACCTTCAAAATAGGTGATTGGGTACAATGACGAGTCTTTTAAAACACTCGAGAACAAGGCGCAGGAAAATTGGTTCCGACGTGGGAAGACCCCTATCAAATAACAAACATAAAAGGACGTGAGGGGTACAAATTAAGAGACCTTGACGGTCAGAGAAATTCACAACAACTGGAACTCCTTACACCTACAATAGTATCATTTCTAACCTTATCTACTTCAATTACGAATATTTTCCTACTATTGCATTCAATTCATCTACACTAAATACTAACAAATCGATACACAAAGAGCAATGATGACAACTTAGTTGCAACTAAGTGTAAAACCGAGCTCACAAAAACATTTTTCAAAAGCTTGCCCACTACTTAAGAGCTGTCGACGTCAACAAGCAATCAAACAAGTCATTGCAAGAACCCGATGAATTAATGTCTGACAAATTCAAACCCTGCACTCAAGAGTCCAAGACAGCATAACACCTGCATTCAAGGATTTTCAAAGAACAAGTTATGAATTCTAAATCAAATACAACTTCTGATATCCTCATTCGACCTTGCATAACGAAAGTTGGGGGAGTAATACTGGAGACAAATGACCATATTACACATTTAAGTGATTCAATGTAAAAAAAAAAAAATGGTCGTGTTGACCACATTACACATATAAGCGATTCAACGTAATAAAAACAGTTGTGTCGACCACATTACGCATGTAAACGATTCAATGTAATAAAAACGGTCATGTCGACCACATTACGTATGTAAGCGATTCAATGTAATAAAAACAATTGTGTCAACCACATTACACGTGTAAGCGACTCAATGTAATAAAAACGGTCTCGTTGACCCCATTACACATGTATGCGGTTATTTATAAATTAAACAGTCGATTCGACCCTATTATGCATGTACGCTGTTATTTATAATAAAAATAGTCGATTTGACCCCATTACGCATGTACGCGATTCAATGTAATAAAAACAGTCGTGTTGACCACATTACACTTGTAAGCAACTCCATGTAATAAAAACGGTTGTGTTGACCCCATAACGCATGTATGCGATTTTATGTAATCCATTACACATGTACGTGATTGTTTGTAATAAAAATAGTCATGTCGACGCCACTACACATTTACTCGATTATAAGTAATGATCAATGATCGTATCGATTGATAAGTCTATAAATATGTTATACGTATCCCCTATTTTCCTTTGTTTTGATCTCGTTTTCCTTAGTATTACCATGTTTTTAATGTTTAAATAATGTGTTTACAGGTCATTTTGTTATAGGAGGAGCCTACGCGCGATAACGAAGATTTTCCGGGCAAGTACTGGACTATCGGGTTAAAAGAGCATTTTTTCCAGTTTTCGTCGAAGCGTACCACGCTAGGCATGGTGTACCACGTCCTGTACCACGTTTTTGCAGACATGATGCACTGCCAACTTTTGTGGTTAGACGTTAAAGCATACCACGTCAAGCCAATTTGCGTACCACAAGTTTTGGCAGTGTATCCAAATTGAGTTTCGTCAAACAGCTTCGTTAAAGCGTACTACGAGACATACCACGAGATGACAGTTTCCACTCACTTTTCACCTTTTTGAGACCCCACTCTTTGACCTACCTATATATATAACTTTACCAAATTTTCTAAAGTGGGCTTCACAAATTCTAGATCTAAGAAATTGCTCCATTCACGTCCACCTTCATATCCTTCACAAATTCTTCACAAATTCATCTCATCCATCACCTCTTCACCATAAACCACCACAAATCCATAACCTCCATCACATAACCTTCTTTTACACACCATACCCATCATCAATCGTGACCTTGGAGAATCAAAGGAAGCTTGGATCAACTCAAGTCATTGGAGCCTAGCACTTGCAAGGAAGAAGTTCTTCATAATTAGTTCATTTCTTGCAACGTATTCTCTTATCTTTGTGTATTTGCTATGGTTTACTTCAATTTATTATCTCAAATGACTTTGAGGTGTAATATGAGCTAAACACTTTTATGCTAGAATTATGATGATACCAAACCCTTAATCCTTTAGTAATAATTTGCCTAATTTCTCTTAAAATGCTTGTATGATAATATGGATAGTTTGAGTTCTTAATGCTTTTGCTAGATTGATCATCTTGTAATTGTTATATTGGTTGTGTGAATGACCTTGTGAGGTGACGCGCTAAATGTACCAATCAAAATATCCACTGTATTTGACCGGAAAGTTGAGAGATCACTAGGCCGGCATATAAGGATCGTGTGTGTGTCCCACTGTGATAGATTAGCCTGAATATATTTTGTATGTTTGGGTGCAATTTCTATTGCTCGAAAGAGATTAGGAGTTAGTTAAAGGGGACACGAACCTATAACGTATACTTGCGTAATTTGAGAGATTAGGCGGATCGAGTTCTTAATTAGAAGGACGCGGTGGATTCTAAATTCTAGCATTATTTCATCGAATTACAAATATCGTTTTCTTGTGTGATTTAATTAATTTTCTTAATACATGCTTAGAATTTGCTCTAGTTTAATTTAATGATAAGTTTGGAAATCCTTCAATTAAATTGTTCAAATAGTACGCGTGCCTTCGAACGCTAATAATCATACAATCCCTTAATCTCTGTGGGACGTTACCCTACTCTATCATTGCACTACATTTCGACCTCGTACTATTGCGAGTGTGACAATTTGTAGCAATCATCGATCCTATCTCATGTGTACATGATTACCCAAAAAGAGATTATGCAAAATCAAAACAGGTGATGAACTCATCCATTCAAAAAGAGAAAATTAATTGATACCAAATAAATTACAAACAATGTCGACACGGGAAATTAGAGTAGTACTCCCATCCAACACAAAAATATTTACAAGTATTATATATAAAAAAAAATCTAGAAAAAGTTGATTGATTGAGAAAGCTAATTTTGAGTCGATCCATCAACTGGAGCATTCGGATCAGCAACATCATTGAGGCTTTTGTCACCCTCCTGTACGCCTTCAATATCTGTGGCCTTTTCTGCGGTAGGACGAGAGCCTGCTAAGGTAAGCTGGGATTCCTCTGCTTTGAGATGCCTCCGATTCTGTCTAGTCATTGACCTTCGATTGCATCATTTGAGGATCCCATTGCACATGCTTGCTGGATAAGTATTCTTTGAATAGCTCTACTTTAGCAGCACACATGGCATCGACCGAGATGCTCAGGAGCAGTCCGTTCAAACTGGCAACCTATCACTCCATCCCTGCAATCGTTTCTATCACCTTTTCTAACTCCTCACGGTGTCGATCCTACTCCTCCCTCGACATCTTTAACTCATTCTCCAAGGCCAAGTTTTTCCTCTCGAGTTCTTTATTGGCCTTCTCGAGCATGTCACCTTCTTTCCTGAGGGTATCATTGGCATTCTAAAGCTTCGCACTTCTCTCTCTAGTAATCTTGTATCGATCGTGCAAATGTACCTGTGCCTGCAAAGCCTACAAAATGAAAGTCACATCGTGAGTACTTAACATAAATAGAGAAACGTTGAAAATAAATCAACTTACTTGGAAAGTCGAGAACAAACCGGTGTCGTACACCTCTTCCATTTTCTTCCCCTTGAGATATTCTTCATCAGCGGGAAAAAGAAGGTCGCTTGACTTCTTTAGAAAGCTACTCGGTTCCCTAAATGTTAACACTCTAGGAGGAAATAGAACTAAAGTTGAATCAGGCCTTGTCGATACGATAGTAGTAGACTTCCTTTTGGGGTCAGCTTTGACACTCTTTGTGGGCTCGACATCGGAGGCTTTCCTCTTCTTTTTAGTCCTCAAAAGACTCAATTTTGGAGAAGAGACGAAAGTCGGCTCCTCGAAATCGACCTCCTTCGCTTTCGATGCCTCCACTGCTTTCTTCTTCTTGGCATTAACAGCCGCCCATTTTTTACTCATAGCTTCCTTGTGAAGCCTTAACTCTTTCGTTGGATCAAGCATCACGAACCTCGCGTTCAACATTGATTTGTCTATGAAACGACGTTCAGCGTCAAATATAGGAGTTAGAAATCTCATACAATAAAGTATCTTAAAACTTCTCCTAATCCAAGCATCGACACAAGGTCTTTTACAATAAGGTATGGTGTATGCAACACATTCCACGTCGAATGAAGCCACAAGGTGCTAGGCCTAAGATTACCTTCTTATGACAGCACCCTCCAACTCTTTTCTTCAACTGGAATCGCCAAGATATTGTTCGTGCATTTGACAGAATCAGAACACAATAGCTTGCTCTCCTCACTTACTAAATCTACAAAGGCAGACAAAGTTATTAAAACTAGAGAGAAACTCAAAACTACTCTAAACAACATTAAATCGACACTCACCAGCTCGACTTTAGGTTGAACGACTCTTATAACTCTCTTTCCCAAAAAGGCCATTAATTAGTGGACCACTAGCAAAGAAGAAAGTATATTTCCATCTTCAATCATTGGTGGTGAGGTCGGTAATGAGTGGAGCAGCCTTAGACTTTAGATTCAACAAGATTCGACCCTTCTCATTTACATGCTGCTTCAAGTAATAATTGTGCAATATGGGGCCTAATCCAAAACTCAACTCCTTCACCTCACAGAGGACAGTTAGACCAAAAGAATTCTCCAACTAGTTGGCATCAACTGGCTAGGGGTAATATCGTAATAAACCAATAACCATCGAGCCAATGAAGGAATGAGGAATCTAAACCCTTGTCGCAAGTTATACTTGTAGAAGCATGTCCACCCTGGAATTTCTCAGTCTACTCGTTCATGCTCTTTCACCGCACGTAGCTTAACAGATTCGAGAATTCCATACATCACCTATAAACGGTCTATATCGTTGTAAACAAGTATACTCCCCGGGCTATCTCCAAGAAGAATACCTAGCGGCCTACCCGAACAAGACAGCTTTTCAACATCTATGTAATATGGGAATTTAACTTGCTACGCAACAGCACATACGACTCCTCTCTCTAACATGCCCTATTTATTTATTAGGACGACATTTGATGGGTCCACCACGGAAACTTGTCACTAGACATTCCTATTGTCGAAGTCGACTCCTCTCTTGACTTCGTCTACCAAGTCGCTGGGGTCCAGCTAACAATTGGATTTGAAATCATAGCATCGCTCGACATATCTCCAAAAGCTAACAAATGCAGAAAATGCGCAAGTCAAGCACAAACAGATCTAAAATCAAAACCTAAGGATCGACACCAAAACCTACAGATCCTTTGAGAAGACAGTCAACAATACCCTAGCCAGTCTAGGTCGATTGACTGACAAAACATCCTACGACGATATAACGGTGCTCAAGCTAGCCTATCTCACAAAATATCATCCAGATGTCTAATCCGATCACAAGCCAAGTGCTTAAAGTAAAATCACGTAAAACAAAGAACACTGAATATTTCCAAATAAATTACCAAGAATAAAGCATTACTAGTTCCCCACACATGCTGGAAAATAAGTTGAACGAACAAAGAAGCAACACAAGACATTAATCAGGTGGATTAAATCTATCTCAATCAATTTTCCGAGATTTAACGAAGGACAGAGGAAAGATGCATATTTCTGGGTAAAACCCTAACATGAATAATCTTGCTAGCTTCCTACACACACATAACAATAAATCTCATACGAACAAACAAAAAACAAAAAACATAAGAGGGGAGGACTTTGCATACCTTCGAAAGAAGTTTGAACAAAATCTCTTGGAAATCAACTGACTTTGGCAAAGATTCGCAGAAATCTCATTTAGAAAGCTAGAAGTTTTTACTATAGCAAATACTTTTAGATATCTCAGTTGGAAAGCAAGAGTTTTTTTTTTTTTTTTTTTTTTTTTTTGTTTTGTTTTTACGCGAATGTAGAAATAAAAGAAACTTAGTAGAGAAGTTTTGGTTAATAAACCAAACACTTACCACAGATGCCACGTGTCGCAACCACTACGGTTGCCCACTAACAGAAGTAACTATCTTGGTTAGTTCAAAATTTAAAATTTAACCAAGTGCGTTAAAAATGAGGCATTTCGTTAGCCCTAGGTAGGGGTGGGCATTTAATGGATCGGTTCACTTTTCGAGTGAACCGATAAAAAACCGATAATATTCGGTTTTTAAAAAAGCGAACCGATCCGATCAATTTAAGAATTGTGAACCAATCAAAAACCGATTGAATTGGACCGGTTCGGTTCGGTTTGGTTTTTTCGGTTTTGGGCCAAATTATTGGGCTTTAATTTATATTCTGTTATATATATATATATATTAGTGCTATTGGGCCAAATTTGACTTTAATACAAACACAAATCTGTTATGGTTTGAAAATTTGAAAAACACAATCCACAGTTTAATAAGAGTTAATAAATAATCCATAACAAGTCTAGAATAACAACACCAAGTCCATAACATAAATAAAAACAACAAGAAATTCTTCATTGCTCCATAATGCCCAGCAGCCTTTGATTGCTCCAAACCTACTCTGAAGTTCCAAATCAATCTATACCTAACTTGAAATAATAAGAAACTTGTTTTCATTCAATTAACTTGATTCATCAAACAATAAATCAATGACAATAAAAAAAAATATCAAAATATCAAAAAATTCTTACCATTGGCAAACTCGATTGCTAAAAAACATGCTTGAATTCACACTACAATGTTGCATATGAATAATAATATAATATAATATGAAGAATTTTCCCTATCTATACCAAACAAAAACTCCTTCAGTTCTACTTATAATCTTATCTCCTTGCTACACCGTCACTTCAAAACTCAAGACCCTTTCACTATATAACAACTCTTCTTCTCACCCAAACTTGACCGCTTACGGCTCTCTCACATTGTCTTCTCCAAAGGTAATCTACAGATCTACTCTATCTTCATATACCTTTCTCTCTCTTTTTTAATTTCTTTACAATCCCACTGCAAGTTTCAGATTTGGAATGAAAATTTCACTAGGAACATTTGGAATGAAAATTTCAGATTCGGACCACAATTACCGATTAAAAATTAAAGATCTAACTCTCTTCTATCCTTCAATATTTAAACTTTAAAAATCAGTCAAAAGATCGAAAGTAAAAATTATGAGAAACAAAGAGGATCTAGAAAGTGGAAACACATATGATGAAAATAAGCAAAACTTAAAATAACGAAGAATAGAAAAGCCTTACCAAGAGATCGAAAGCAGAGAAGGCAGAAGCGATGGAGCACCACGACGTCAGTCGACGGCGGACGAGAGAGAGAAACAGCGGAATAGAGAGAGACGGCGAGTTGAGAGATCTAGGGTTTGTGATTTAGAGTTGATAGAATATGGGATTAGACGAGACTCGAGAGAGCACAGAGCAGTGCTGAGTCTGCTGCTAATGAAAAGGGATTTTTTTATTTTATTTTATATATATATATATACACTGGTTCACGGTTCGGTTCTCGGTTCAACCCATAGAACAGGAAACCGAACCAAAAAATCTGGTTTTTATAAAATTGAACCGAACTGAACCGGTCAATGAAGAAAAACCAAAAAAAAAAACGATTTGACCGGTTCGGTTCGGTTCGGTTCAATGGATTTTTGCCCACCCCTAGCCCTAGGTAACTGAACCACTTCAATCCCATCAATTGGACTTTCCACCTTAAGGATATATGAAACATTCGGCAGCGAGTCATCGCAAAGATAAGTTAATTGTCGCTTGTTTGATTGCTTGTCGAATCTAGGCTCGACCCGATAAAAAATACATGGTGTTTCAATGATAGTGTAAAATGATACTTTGTCGAAATTACTTTTGACTCGACGTAGAAGAACGATTTTCTAACGTGACGTCCCTCAGGCATGAACTCAAATCGATACCTTGTCGAATTCACGCTAGCCTCGACAAAAGTCACTATCTAATTCAACGAATCCTTCTTTAGAGAGTGGATGACAAACTATGGTAGCCAAAAATGACCTCTAGGCATAACAGCTTAAAAGCCCAAACTACTCATGTTTGGATCCAATTTTGGCCTATCTAACATGGATCGACTAGGTAAAACCTTGAGTCACAAATTGACTCGGTCACTAGTTCTGAACTGAATGTAGTAGTTGAAGAAGATAACATTCAAATGAGTTTGAATGGATCCAGGATTCTAGGATCCCACGAAATCTGACCGAGATTTTGGGGATAATATCCTTAACAACAACCCACAATCAGTCTATGGAAAAAGGATATAAATTAAACCTCTCACCAATGAAGAGAGGATTCTACTCTGAAAAACTATAACAAAGCTTTAACGTGTTGAAACTCTGAGAGAACACGAACTCCGGCTACCAGAATCTTTTCTCTCAAATCATGATCAATTTCCATACAAACGCTCAACCCAAACACACCTAAGGCTAAGAATATATACTCCTCTTTTTACTTGTTTTCTTTTGTTTTCTCTGTTTTGTTTCCATTTTTTTACAGGTTAAGAAGCGCTCGACACGTCTGATTCGACAGGTTAGAACCAAACTGCTTGAGCCTAACTTGAATCCAACCCGACCCACATCAATTTTAGATCGACCATCTATAGATGTAGAGTTACAAATGCTTTTATTCAAAAACCTCCCCTATAGACTAATAGCATTTAGCATTTCGTTTGGGTATTAAGGGCAAAATTGACTTTTACAATATCATGAATAAAAAATGAAATAATAATAATAATTGGGAAACCCTACAAATCAGAAAACTCTAAAAACTATATTAATATCCCTTCTCTCTCTCTCTCTCTCTCTCTCTCTCTCTCTCTCTCATCTCTGTTCCTCTTCCTTCTCTATAACCTTTGTCTCCTTATCTTTTCTCTTTGTAGTTGTTTTTAAGGAGTTTGAGTTGGATTTGGAGTGTGGTTACAATGGATGGAGGTTTGGTTATTGTTGTTGAAATCAAAAATATATATATATATATATATATAAAAAATAAAAAAAATAAAAAACTGGACAGTCATGGGTGATGGAGGTCAGGGATGATGGTCGTCGATGATAATGTTCGGCTGTTCGTCGATGATGATAGAGTTCAGCGACGGTGGTCTTCGATAATGGAGGTTGGGGACTAAAGAATGGAGATATCTCATGGAGATCCAAATTTTTTTTAAGAAAAAAAAATCTTTTTCCTTTTTTTTTTTTTTTAAATCTAGTAAAAATCAATTCAAGAATCTAATAAAAAAGTTCATACAAACAAAACAAATCCAAAATATTGTTGTTGTCTTATTGGAGTTGCACCAGATCTCTCCATCTCTATGACTTTAATTTATTTTTATTTTTTTAATTATTATTAAAGCTTTTTTTTTATATATAATTCAAAATCTAGTAATAATCGATTAGAATGCATAAAAAAAATAATTGTTTTACCAAAAAAACAAAAAAAATAATTATTATCAGAGATTGGGTGGATCACTGGTCCTCTTCATCTCTAACTATATATATATATATGTGTGTATATATATATATATGTATGTATATATATAGTCTAAGGGTGTGTTTGGTATGGTTTTTCAAGTAAAGCTTCTAGAGTAGATCTTTTTATAATTAAACTTCTAACAAAAAAGGTTTTTGATTGTGTAAATTACAAAAAAGTATTGACAATGTATTTTTAGAAATATCTTTTGGTTGATTGAATTACAAAAAAAAGTATTGACAATGCATTTATAATGAAAGAGTTATGGTGGAATATCTAAATTTATTAAGGTAGTTGAGAAAAATCATATGTTTTAAAAAAGTTCAAAAAATGTTTTTTTGGAAAAGCCCAAATTTTGTACTTCTTCAAATAGACATAAAATGGCTTTTATAAAGGATAATTGAAACAATTCATAATTAAAAAAATTGTTTTGAGTTTTGTCAAACAACTAAAAAAATATTCAAAATAGCTTCTAGCATTAAAAAAAAAAAAGGCTTTTGATTCATTCAAAAGCCATACCAAACATACGCTAAGAGTAATATGGGCATATAAGGGTAAAATAGTCTTTGACAGTAGTCAATTCAAGTCAACAGAATGGAAATATAACGGCAGTTAGAACAGAGGGGAGGTTTATGAAACAACATATGTTTCTCTACACATCCAATAATACATGAAAGGTCATGGGAGGTTCTTAATATTAACCCTAATTAAAATATATTGAAAATAAAGAAAACAGTCTCGCACAAATTGAAGTCTAAAAATCACTCTCTTATCAGTCTCTATTTTCTTTATTTTTTTTCTTCTTCAATTTTTCATTCTCTGAAACCTTTTGAGTTTTCCATATAAATCCTAAACCCAGAACTCTTCCATTGTCCTTTTGTTTTTGCCCTAAAATCATTCTTCTTCAACTTCAAAAGCCACTCTCTGCAATTCTCGATTGCTGTCTGCCATTTTCCTCATTCGCGTCCAACTTTATTGAGCCCAAATCGCAACAACGAAGACCCAACGGTATGGAAACTTAATTATTTTGTGATTTTTTTTTTCTAAAAATAAATTTCCATATTGGGACTTTGCATTGATGTTGGTAGATGTATCTGGAGAAGATGATTGAATTCTGTTTTCACTAATTAGGTTTAAATTCTTATATATATATATTCCTTTTTAAGTAACTAACTGTTGAAATTGTGGTGAATTTACGTTGCTTATAATTTCTATTATATGGATTTATAATTTAGTCATGAATTTTGTATGAAATGTTTATGCATTAGTATTTATCATGTATGTATGTATGTATATATATATATATGTGATGATGTAGCATCTATTATGCTTGTTTGACATTAAATGTTTTTTGGAGGTTCATTGATTGAATGGTTATCTTTTGTGTTTCTCTCCATACTCTTAGGATGTGGTTTTAGAATTCTCATGCCATTTAGGAATACTAGTTGATTTGGCCTTTTGTTATGCAATATTTTATTTTAATTAATATGGGTTTCTTTGCAATTTTGATTGATGACATAGTGATCTTAACTCTTATTCCTTCGGGCAGAACTAGGAATAGGCTCCTTCGTATGTTTCCAATCTTCTCCTTGGAAATGCTCTGTGTCTGTAGCAAAACTGATTTTCCAATCCTCTCCTTGGGAATGCTCTGAATCAATATTTCAAGTATGAGAAATGGTAGATATAACTAAATGTCATTCAAACAGACACATGCCCAATTTTTTTAACTTTCTAGTATTTCTATACATATGGCAGTAAGAGTCTAGTTGAGAAAAAAGATAAACCTTCTTGAGTTTGTAAACCAAATGGCTATGGCATCATTGAGAATTTGAGAAAAAAGTTCAAATAATAATAAGAAGGGAAATAACAAATCTTTTGACAAAAAAAAGGTTGCCACTTACATTGGCAATAATTTTATTTGAGTCATTCAAGCTAGAATATTTTTTGTCGAATATGGAAGATTGCATCTTGGGTTCATGTTTGATGGGGAGTTATTGAATTTTTGAGAAGAATGCTTCCAAGACCTATTTCAGTGGGGGCAATCTGGTTGTTTGTATTATATAAGAGCACACCATCTTGAGGTCCATGTAGAATTCTAGTGCCTTCGTGTTTAAAAATTTGGTAAAGATCCTTTTGAAGTTGTTTGATGTTTGAAAGGATGGGAAAAAGACTACGATATAAGACCAAGGATCTCTTTCTTGAAGGAATATGGAAATCCCATAAACTTCGATGGATATTACCTGCAAACCATTACCATTATCAGTACACATGAAATTGGAAATACTATTACTATATTGTGTACTATTAATGCGTGTCTAAGGGCACAAGTTAAGAAAGACTTTTGTGGACAAGAGTTTGATAAAAATATAATTCTCATATAATTAAATTAAATAAAAATCTATCATATTAACCCCAACGGGTTCGTCTAGTAGTTGGGGGGTTGGGATTATAACAAAGGGGCCAATGGTTCAATACCTTTTGTGGTCACCTACCTAGGATACTATGAGTTGCATGACTCCCAAGGTTGTAGGGTCCGACAGTATCCCCTAGTTTAGAACCCTAGGAATGAGGGAAAGGTCGGGGGAGCTATGAGTATAAAAAGAAAAATAATTAATAATAATAATAATAATAATAATAAATAAATAAATAAAATCAAGTAGATTATTATATTTGTTTCCAACAAGGGGCTTTCCTCAACATATGCTGTCAAAGCACATGTTATAACATATTTCTTTTGTTATACATAAATAAAAACAACAACAAAAATGTTCTATAAAGAAATGTTCCTATTTCAAAACTGACAGTTAAGTTTTCTATTAATATTGAAGATTATTTCAGCTAAAAGTTGTTAGTTGTCAAAGATACCCTTGCCAGTTACAAAGTTCATTATCATTCATCAGTACAAAAGCTCATAACTTTCTTGAAATTGTTAAATAATAATCAATTGGACATCTTTCAATCATTAATTTTTTTTATTTATATATATATATTTTCCATTTTAAAGAAAGTTTTAAGAAATTATACTCTGATTTAAAAGGAGCAAATTATATTAGTGGTAAAAATTTAAGGGTGTTTAAGTTGGAGGGAGATGTTGGACACAAGATGAACAATGGCAATTTCTTCATTTTTGGATCAGAATGAGGTTTTACTTGCTGCCTTAACAACCCCCTAAAAGTATGTAGACTCATTAAGTGGATACCCTCTATTACATATTTACATTGCTTGCCTTAATAACCCAGCTAATCTGTTCTCTGATCATACCTCTATGTTAGTTACTTTGATGTTTGATACACTCACTAACTTAAGTGGAGTGGATAAAACATGTTGATTAATTTTCAAGTAGAATTATTAAACACATACACACGTGTATCAGTTTGTTTTGTAATGGTTTGGGGTTGTTAGTGGTAAGGATTAAAAAATTAAAAAGGGGAGACAAAGAAATGGGGGAGTAGATGTTTTTATTATTAAAATTGTTTGGTTGTGTACAAAAAATATTTGATGTTTCAAAAGTTATAGTAAAGGCAAACTTAGCAGTAGTCATTTTGAATTGGAATTATGTAACGATTTTTCCTTCTTTGTAAATTTTTGTACTTCTTTGAGATGTTTATATATATATATATATAATATATATATATAGTGGGTGATGGGAATGGGGGATTGTTGATATTTCTTGACATTATTTTGTGTACAATTGTTTGGGTTTTGCATATTTATTCATCATTATTATTTTTGTTTGGAAGATCTCCTTAGTGGACTTTTAGTTCACTTTGGTTTTGTGTTCACAAAACTTTTAAGTTTCCTAATGAAGAAAGTCATTTTGAAAATACTAAGTAATGTCCATGTAATCATTTTGGTTACGTGTTTTCATCGAATGATTTTATTAACTGATTGAACTATAATTGATTGAAGTATTTTAATTTTTTAACCAATATAAAATTATTTGGTTATATTTGATTTATGAAATTCAAACACAAAGTTGACAGAAAGGAAACATCGTTCTTGTATTGATTTGATATATACAATATAAACTGTTCTCTTAGTTTCTTTATATTATATATAGTTTTTCTATTGTTAGTTCAGGATTATATCATATCAAGATGAAAGACTGTGGACAATTAGATATACATACTTTGACTCAAAGTGTATGCACTTATCGAAACTTCTTTATAATCTATGGTCCACGTTCTTCGTCTTGATATATTTTATATATTAGGACGAATTGACAGTAGAAAGACTGATATATATATTGGTTTTTTATATTTGAGTGTATTAACCAATGTTCTTGGTATGTGCAGGAAATGAATGGGGAAGAAGATGAGGGTGTACCCAAAATAGGAATGCAAGTGCATTCTGATGCTGAAGCTTATAGTTTTTGCAATGTATATGCTTTAAGAAAAGGGTTTAGCATTCGTAAAGGGCATGTTAGAAGAGATTCTTCAAATAATATTCGACAAAGAGATTTTGTGTGTTCAAAAGAAGGGTTTCAAAGAGATGAAGACTTATGTGAGGTGAAGAATATAAATAGGATAGATAGAAGAACAGGTTGCAAAGCACTCATAAGATTTAATGTGAAAGATGGAATATGGACTATTTCTCATATCAACTACAATCATAATCATGAACTAGCCAAACCTGAAGAAAGAGATTTATTAAGATCATGTCGAAAAATATCCCATGTCCTTGGGGGTATGAGGAGTTCTAAGGCTAATGTTGGTATAGAACCAACACAATTAGATTTTCATGTAGCAAATGGAATGGGTGGTGTTGAAAATGTTGGGGATACTAAGAAAAATACAACTAATTACTTACAAAGGAGGAATGATGGAATGATAGAAGCAGAGGATGCACAAAGTTTACTAAACCATTGTAAGAGTAAACAAAGTGAGGATCCTAACTTTTTTTACTCAATTCAAGTGGACCAATATGGTCGAATGACAAATTTCTTTTGGAGAGATGGTAGGTCAAAGCTAGATTATGATTGTTTTGGTGATGTTGTATGTTTTGACACTACATTCCGAGCTAATAAGTACAACATGATTTGTGCTCCATTAGTAGGAGTTAATCATCATTGGAAAAACGTGTTGTTTGGTTGCGCTTTTCTTCTAGATGAGAGTACTGAATCATTCATTTGGTTGTTACAGACATTTTTAGAGGCAATGGGAAACAAACAACCAAAAACCATTTTTACAGATGAAGATGATGCAATAGGAAATGCAGTTGTAAATGTTTTTCCCCAAACACATCATCGACTTTGCCCTTGGCTCATTGCAAAGCATGCTACAAAACGTCTTGCTAGACATTATGCTCATCCCGAGTTCAAGAAGCTACTCGACAAATGTTTTCATGGGTGTTATAGTGAAGCAGAATTTCAAGACTCATGGGTTGATATGATAAAAAAATTCAATCTTGAGGATCATTTATGGCTTAGAAAGTTGCATTCTCTTCGAGAGAAGTGGTGTTTGGCATTTAATCTAAAAACATTTTCTGCAAATATTGAATCCACCCAACGAATTGAGAATACAAAACATTTTTTCTTTCAAATTTCTACAAAAACAATGGATCTCATTGATTTTGTTTATCATTGTGAGAAAAAAACGAAACGGATGCGATTGGTGGAGTTAGAAGAAGATTATTGTTGTAAATATGATGTACCTCGTCTTAAGGTAAGTAGTGGAATCCTAACTCATGGAGTTAGTGTGTACTCCAACAAAATGTTTAGGTTTTTTGAGGAGGAGTTAATGAGTTGTATAGGAGTGAGGATGAAAGAAGTTAGTAATGATGGTGAGCTACGTATTTATGAAGCGATTGAGGAAGGTCAAGGAAGATTGTACAAAGTTCAATTTAGTTCCCTTGCTTCAGATGTTTCATGTTGTTGTAAGTTGTTCGAGTCAATGGGGATGTTATGCCGTCATGCTTTGAAGGCTTTTGATTTAAATAATCTCACTAGCATACCACTACAATATATACTAAAGAGGTGGACTAAAAATGCAAAAAAAGGAATTTCAGTTAGTTGTGACATATCAATCTCAAGTGGAGATGAGAAGTCTCTACAATCTTTACGCCTTAGTAAGTTGATGCATGAAGGAAATAATGTATATAACATAGCTTCATTGAGTGATTCTGGAACTAAGATTGTTAAAGACAAATTAGCAGAGGCAATGAGGCTACTTGAAGAAGACAAGGAAACTATTAATATGTTGGAAAATCTTAGGAAAGTGGATGAGCAGCCCTGCGATGAATCGGATCTGCCAATTGTTAAGGCTAAAGGACAAGCAAATGCAAGATTGAAAAGCAATTCGGGGAAACGAAAGAGGATGACAAAAGGTATAAAAACGTATTAACTGCTTTTATGTAAGAATTGGATATCTAGTAATCCTATTTGGTTTTTTTTTTTTTTTTGGAATTGTTTTTAATAATATATATAATTTATATTTTATACAGGTCAATGCAATCAAGAAATGGTTAGTGGTCTATCTCATCAAACTGTACCATCTAATCCTGCAACCTTTGATTCATCCATACATCATTTTGGTGTATCTCACAGCTAAATCTTTGTAATCCAGTTTTCTATTGAAACTTTTACATTTTAGGTTCTTAAAGAATTGCTATCAGGAAAAAGTATTATAATAACTTTATTTCTTCTTTTAGGATGAGTTGAATGAGACTGTAGGAAATTCTAATTTTGGTGCTACAATCTCTCTTCAAAACAATGACCAGATGCCTCATTTGAGTCAGGTACTTTATATTTGTAGTATGTCTTTACATACTTATAATGTTTGATAACTAATTTGACTATGCATGTTTATAGGATTCATCACAATCTTCAACTGTGGGTTACCCGTTTGGTCAATGGCCTCACGTAAGTCAGGTTTGCATTTTGTTATTTTTGTGCTGATGATGAGAATCAGTCAATTATTAACGCAATCTAACATTGACAAACTTGTGATGTAGGATTTGAATTATTGTGGTTTTGATCAATTCCAAACTCAACAGGACTAATGGTCTTCATGTTAGTGAAGGATGTTTAGATTTGTTGGAATTATGTTTTCAACAACTCTGTATGTATCTAAGCATTTAGTTTTACATCAAAAAATTGTTGGGCCATCTATGTTATAATAGTTATATTTGTTGGAAATTATGTTTTCAACAGCTCTGTATGTATTTAGGCATGTAGTTTTACTTCAAGATTTGTTGGGCCATCTATTATTTTGAGTGTTCCATATGGTTAGTTCAATGTTGATTTTGAGTTTCCCTGTCTCTCTCTCTTTTTTAAAACGTGAATTTTTGTTTAATGGATTGTTATTACATGTTGCTTTCATGTTACCCCTCATTTGATGTTAAAATTGTTGGTCTTTCTGGTTGTTTTATGCAGTATAGACTTGTTGCTTCAAAGAAATTGTTTAAGAATTATTCATGTTAAGTCAATTATTTGAAACTGTTAAGAAATATAGACTTTAATTTAGGTTTTATTACGATTTGTACCGGCTGTTTAAGTTAGTAGAACAGTTTATGGATGATTTGGATGTTGGAATAATGTAATTTGTCAGACTTGCATCGACTATTGGTCATTTCGTTTTTTATCTTTTCTGTTAGTGCTATCTCACAAGACCTATATAGTTACTAGGCAGCCAATGTTTATTGGATAGAATCCAATAGTTCAAAGGAACAAAGATTATTAAAAGTAGAAATTTTAAATGTTAAATTAGTGAACTGTGTTTAGTAACTATACAGATGTATGTAGTAGCAGAATCTCAGTTTAATATACTAAAAAAATTTGAGACTGGTAAAAAGAAATAGAACCTGGTAGTTGGCTTCCATTGCTCTCCTTATCATCAGGGTATGATGATAATGAAGTTGTCGATCCTGATGAAGTTTGGGATTCAAATGAAGTTGATTTGTTACTGACATCAGCTTCATGATCAGAAGCAGTAGCAGTAGCAGGTACACGGAAACTGATTGTGAAATTGTTTTCAGTTTTGACTATTGTGTTGCGCCTTTTGTTCTTGTTCTTGTTCTTGTTCTTGTTTTTGCTCTTGCGCTTGTTCTTGTTTGATGATGGAATAGCCATGAGATGTTTGGGAGTGTAGTTGAGAAGAGTCCCTCTCAGCCTGTATCTTGATCCGCAAGCATTGCATAATACAGGCTTTTCAGGTGGTCCATTTCTCCATAACGGAGTAGCTGTACAATAGGTGATATTGATTTAATGTTATAAAAATAAATATGCACATTTTTCCGATAAAATTACACTATGTATGAACATGGTCATCCTTCCGAGAGTGAGATTAGATTGTGTAAACGTTCAGATTTTCATGTCTGATAGTATGATATTAAAAGGGGCAAAGAATCAAATATCAATGGCTCCATTTTTATGCGCTTTCAATAATTTGTTACACAAGTTGTATATGGACTACGTGTTTTCAAATTCGAATCTGGAACATTACTAGGTTGAATTAGTGTTTTTTACCACCAAGTCATATTGTGCGGTAGTATTGACTATTACTATATATCAAAAATTATACATGCCAATAGTTAAAACTGGTATGATCTGACGTTTAAAGCTAGTAACATAATTTGTATTTAAAAAGGTATAAAAATTAACATAATTTATGATCATATTCAATATGATAACGGGATAAATAATAATAGGAAAACTAAAGTCTAACGGTGGTCGAGGGCAATAGCCCGGTGGTAATCACACCTCTCAATTAAGTTGAAGTCCCAAATTCGAATCTCCACTCTCTCAAATCAAAAAAGAAGAAAAAAAATTAAAGTCTATCAAGCAAAATCCTTGAATACATAAAAAACCCCGATACAGTTCTACGTTATTATTTATTTATTTATTTATTATGTGGTTCATTATGAGAATGGTGCCACACCCGCGTCATATACAATCATTTGATGTTTAAAAACTCAACAATCATCCCCTGGTGAAAATTGAGATTGGAATTCAAGATTTATTTTTAGGGTTATCTTTGGTATTGCAATAGATGCTTATAGTGTTGTACAAAATTTTAAAAATTAAATTATGGGTATACTTACTAATTAATTGGGTGTAGAAATCAATTTTATGAGTGACAATATCAGTAACTCGTTTTAAGTATTATAATAGTAAACATAGATTCCTTGAAAAAAAAGAAAAAAAAAACATAGATAAAGTAATTTTATACAAAATATTCAATACTATGCTGCGAATTTTTTTTTTTCTTCAACAAATGATACATATGGCATTTTAAAATGGAATTATAACATTATGTTTGGGGAGATTTCTAAAAATCCCCTGCGGATTGATCTATTTTAAAAAAACAATCCACTAGTTTCGAATTAGATTAAAAATAATAATAATTAAAAAAAAAAAAAAAAAAAAAAAACCCGAAAGGTGGGTTTAACTAAATTTTGAAATATGGGAAATTTTATCTAAATTCAAAACTAAAGGGTTATTTTTTTAAAACAAAAAAGATCAAACCTTAGGGGGCTTTTTTTTTTTTTTTTTTTTTTTTTTCAAATCTCCTATATTTTTGGAATTTTTTTTGAGGGGTTCGAGTCATGCCCCTCTCCTCCCAACCAAAAAAATTATAATAGTTTTGGGTTTGGGGAAGAGGGGCATGACTGGAACCCACAATCTATTGGGCATATGTGTGATTATAGTAAAAAAAAAAAAAATTGGAAAGCTTTTATTATAGTAATTATCATTGTATAATTACCATTTATAAATTTATAAATTTAAGAATATGATCTGACTATTCCTTTCTCTCTTTTTGTTTTTCCTTATTTGACCATTTCATTAAGGTATGCTTGTTAATGTTTGATGTGTTTAGACTTTATACTTTAAAGTGCCTTCTTAATTTCTATTTTTTTAGGTGAAAAAATAATTGTATTCTACTCTTTTTAGTTAGAACTCTAATCAGTCTAAAAATATATATATATATATATATAAAATTGGAGGGAAATTTTCCCATTTCTATAGGAGAAGTTTGTGATTAAAAAAAAAAAAATTAATACCAAAAAACTTTTTAACAACATTTTCAATATAGAGAGCCAGACAACTAAACAATTTTTTTTTTTTTTAAAAATAAAATTAATAACTTTAATTATGAAAAGATCTACAAATAGAGTATTGACTTAGAAGTTAGAACACAGGGCATGACAAACAATTTTTTATTTTTTATTTTTGAAAAATTTCAGATGAAAATTAACCTATCTTGTTCACTATAATTATTACATGGCAGGCGAATGAGAATTTTATTTTATTTTATTTTATTCGTCGGAATTATTTTCATTTCTCAATTCTTCATATTTTATGAGCAAATTTGTGGGTTGAGGACTGTTTAATGTTTAGGGAAAAAAAAAAAAAAAGTTTTGAAAGTATATATGAGCATACTACACGGCTACACCAGAGAGTAAGGCCGAATGATTGAATTATCTAATAGTCACTTTTAAAATTATTTACAAAATTGTCATAAGCACGGTATCAGGTATCAATAAAGGATGGTTGAAATTATACCACGTGCCAAAATTACCACGAGTACGATCTCAAAGAAGGATACACGGTGCATCTAAATGCACCAAACCTTCTCGATTAACTCGAATCGATCCTAAATAAATAACACAATTTTAGATCTTAAAATTAAGAGGCTAAAGTTGTAATCTAGAATTAGTTTATGAAGCATAATCAACAAATTATCCTCACAAAATATTTATACAAGTGATAAGAAAGAGAAACTTACTGTCAATTCCACAATGAAAACAAGGTCCTCGCTTTCCCATGCTGATAATTAATTTATGTCTTTGTTACTGCAAGAATTAAAAAATATATATATAAGAAATGGAAAAAAAAAATTAAAAAATTCTAAATGATTCATGGAAAAATATATATGATGGAGATGAAAGCTCTAAATTACCACTATGATTTTTTTATTTCTTTTATTTCTTTTTGCTAATGCTCCTGTCTGCTGCCTTTTCTCCAAGTGGTTGTTGAATAATGAAAAATGAAATTACATAACATTAATAGCATTAAATAATATAGAGAAAAGCTGCATTGGCTGGATTATTGCCTTATCTAAAAAAGAACCCAATTTATGGAAGGTTTTTTTAAGATGAAAATCTGTAGTTTATATTCTTGTAATCTGAAAATTAAACTTGCCGTAGGAGATATTTAACCTAATTAAGTACCATCAGAAAAGTTTCAATGCCCTTGAGTCACTATATATTAGTTACAATGAATTTCTCTCATGTGATTAGTTATTAATACTATATAATATCGTCACATGTGCAGTGCGTCGAAACCTTTTTTTTTTTTTTTTTTAAGTGATGTTTTTCCTTCGAAAGCAATTAATGATAATTTAGTTATACTATTCTTAAATACATACAAGTAAATTTTCCCGATACTTTGACTAAAATATAAATACATATAAGAGGAGAAAATTTAGTTTGATTATTTTCTTTTACCTATAATAAATTTGAGAGTTGGAGATGTGGAAAATGATTTGAATTCACGATCTCATTGATGAGAATGAAGACTTAGTATCGGGTCATCTCAACTTCCATTACAATTTCTTTTGACATAAATTCCAATTTATGCTAAAAAAATTCTTAACTTTTATCAAAAGATGTTGAAATGTTTAGAACATTAAAAAAATAATAATAACTATTTTATAAGAGAAGCCATGAATAAAAAAGTTGGGCAAGTTTGTTAGAAGGTTTAAATACTATTATTAGACCTTCTTATCAACTTAAGCTTTTGAGTATTTTGGTTACTAATATGGTATCAGAGTATTGATTGTCTCAGGTGTGATTGCATTTGTTATTTGTGCCATCTGCCAAGCCATATGGTCTTGCACATGAGGGATTATGTTAGGAGGTTTAAATTATGTTATTAAACTTTTTCCTATCGGCTTAAACTTTTGAGTGTGTTGGTTACAAACCAAGTTCCCTAGAATTTTGTTTGTAATGAAATCTACATAATAAATGTGCTTAATGACCAAGTAGACTTTACAATTTTTTATTTGGAGTTATTGAACCCAATTAATTTCCTCTCAGTGACGTAGCTCAACTGGTAGATGGATGAGCTTAGGATTTAGGTAAATGACTTCAAAATCAGCGGCTCGAATCCTATTAATGGTAAAAAAAAACTTCAAAAAAAAAAATATATATATAGTCTAGATAGATGAATAGATAAATACAGTAGTAATAAAAAAAAAAAATTAATTTATGAGACAAATCTATTTGCAGTCTAGTGTGAATGTGTGATATATATATATATACCATTTTAGGTAAAAAGCAATAATTGGAAAAAAGAAAAGAAAAAAAAGGCTTGTTTCGGTTTGTACAAGTGTCAATTATACTTCAAAAAAAAATGTCAATTGTCTGACTTCAAAAAAAGTGTCAATTAACTTGCCATCTTTAAAAATGATTTATCATTTAATGATTCACAAAATAGAATATAGAAAAGATGATTTACTAAACCGTGGGGAAACTTCAATTTGGGTCGTTTGTTATTTTTTTTATTTTTTATTTTTAATACTGAATGGTCTTGAATTTTTCTGAAGATAGAATATGGACTGAAACATGAACCTAAATGACATTTTTTTTTTCTTTTTCTCAAATCTGAATACGCTGTCAACATGTTTGTTTTTTAAAAATAAAATTGTCTAAAAATAAGTAATTTTACAATTATACTCTTTCTAATTAAAAGAAGTCATTTAACATGTATATTCTTTTGCAAACAAAGTTTTATTTAACAAAACAAAAAATTCATCAAAAAAACATAAATTTACATGTTCTGCAAATAATGTTCAAGTTCAATTTATTGTAAAAAAAAAAAAAAAAATCAAATTTTTTTGCATGTCCACGTTTCCGGTGCATATAATTGAGGAAACCTTTTTTTTTTTTTTTTTGGTTTCCTAGATCATATGCACCGGAAACCAAATATTAAAAAAAAAAAAAAAAGTTATTGATTATTTGTTTTTTTTTTTTTTAAAAGGTTCTAGGGGTTTTTTTTTTCTTTATAAAAGCCGTTTAAAATAAAAAATATGTTAAAAGAAAGATCTCTACGTCATATCAAATTAGGATAAATTTGGAAATATATCTTCTTTAGGAGGATAGATTTGGAAGAGAATATTTTAATTGTAATCAAGTGATTCGGAATTAAGTTAAAAGTCAAGATTTCTTATTTTATTTTTTAAGTTGTTATATATATATATATATATATTTAAGTTGTTGACCACTTAAGAAAACAAACAAAACAACTTAATGAGTTCAATTCAGACTCATTAAGTTCTAAGTGGAAAAAACAAACGATCCCTTAGAAGTCGTTTGTTTTTTTCACTTAAAAATTAATGGGTCTGAATCATAATTATTAAGTTGTTTTGTTTATTTTTTTAAGTGGTCAAACAACTTAAAAATACCAAAAAACAACTTAAAATAAAAAGTAAAAAATCATGACTTTTTACTTAATTGTAAATCACTTAATTGCATTAAATACAATCCAAAATCTTTTCTTCCGATGCCATCCTCCATATATAACATATCTCCAATTTCATCATAATTATATATTGTATAGAAATCTTTATTTTAATATATTGCTTATTTTAAATAGCTTTAAAAATAAAAAAGAACCCTAATCACTTCTTATATTGGTGTTTAATATCAATATTTTATTATGATATTAGGGTGATGTATTTATATATTATCATTTTTTTTAGAGTGTTTTATTTGAGTTTTCCTACTGCCCCTTTTATTTTTTGAAAAAAAAAAAAAAACTTTTTTTTTTCTTAGTAAAAATAAAGTTTGTTTGTAATCGAAGAAGAAGATCATGATCATATATGTTCATATATAATTATTATTTTTGGATTTTTTTTTTAATTCTATATTATATGTATAATTGTTTAACATGGGTATAGATGTATAATTACTTATTTTCAGACAATTTTATTTTTAAAAAACAAACATGTTGACAGTACATTCAAATGTGAGAAAAAATAAAAATAAACATGTCATTCAGATTCAGGTTTCAGTCACTATTCAGTCTTCAGTAAAATTCAGGACTATTCAGTCTTCAGACAAAAAACAAACGACCCCTTAGCCTAACTCCATTATTATTATTATTATTATTATTATTATTATTATTTTATCTTTCTATTATGGGCTGGTCCACCGTCACGTCCCTAAATTATTCTAAATGGTTCAATTTGATTTCTGCAATCAAACAGTCAACTGATAAAAGAACAAATATAGAGACAATTTTTCCTTAAAATTTAATTTAATAAATAAAATTATATTTTTGACATTAAATTACATTAAAATAATAAAATAATACTAAACATCCTAATTATTTAAACTATTGAATATCCATGATTGTAAAATGGAGAAATGCTTCAATATACTTGGATGTATATGCCCTAAGCAACCCAACTCGCTTATATTGTATCATGTGGCATGCATATCTTATGTGATTGGTTATTCATGTCACATGACATGATTTGATTAGAGTGAGCGTAAACAATGGACGTACGTAAGCATTTCTATGTAAAATGAAGGGTTGAATTGAAACCTGAATTTTATTTTTTATTTATAAAAAAAAATGCAATAATGAAGTCATGATTCATGAAGATAAATTATTGTTACCCTTAAACAAAATTTATTTATTTATTTTGGTGCTAAAATTGAACCGATGAGTTAAGCTTGTAAGGATTAACTATTAAGGAAGCAGCTAACCTGAAATTGATTTTTTGACCTTTTTGAAATTGATTTAGATGCAATGAATAATCTAACAAAAACAGAATATATATATATATTTTTTAAATGTTTCTTTCTTTTTAGATTTTGTTCCATTTATAAGTAGTTAGCCATTATTTCATGTCGATCATTAAGTGAACTTAAAGTGATGATTGGCGATTGGAGATGACTATTTGAAAATTAAACGATTGATCAAAAATTTTAAAATATAACGAAACATTCTTCAATTTATTTTTAAGAATAAAAATATACATATGCATATCAATTTTGTATTGAATAAATGACCACAGTTGATGTTGGCTCTGTTTAAGAAATATACAGTTGATGTTCACTTTCTGGATTGCAACCCAAATTGTTCGGTTGCTTTTGTTCCTAAAGGTGCGTTTGACATAGAGATGAGACAGAATAGAGTGGGACAGAAATGGATAAGACAGGATAGGACAGTTGTTCCATATTGTATTTAGAATATCTGGGAGAGAACTGCTAACTGTACTGTTATGTGTTTGGTATGGAAGGGACATGACGGGACAAGAGGTTCAAATAACCAGAGTGCCCCTCATATGTATATATAATATTATATATTATAATATTATATAAAATATTATATATAATATATTAAAAATAATTATTACATATACAATAATATATAAAATAAAATATAAATTTCTAAATTTATTATAATATTATATATATTTACATATTATTAATATTTATAATAATATATAATATATATTGTATTATGATATATATATGATATAATAATATTTAATATATCATATATATATATACATTATAATATCTTATATATATTATTATATATTATATGTAATAATACTTAATATATTATATTATTATATATAATAAAAAAATATAATATTATTATACATATATCAGATATATATAATATTATATATTATATATATACATAATTTATATAATATATATATTATATAATTTGTATATATATTATAACATATAGGGGGAATTGCACAAACATCCCTCGAGGTTTGATAAAATTGCACGAATACGGTAGTTTTAGCCATATACATACAAATTTCCCTCGACATTTGAAAATTGTTGCACAAACATCCCTTACCGTTAGATAGATCCGTTAGTCAATGGTCAAAAGTGTAAAAAGTCTAAAATGGCCTTTATTTTTATTTTAAATAAATTAAAAAAATAAGATAAAAAATATTAAAAATATATATATATATTAGAAAACATGAATGTATCTTAAATCTAAATCCTAGAAAAAAAAATCATCTTTACAAATAAAAAAATAGTTTTTTAAAAAATTTAATAATAATTAAATTTTAAATTTTAAATTTATTTAAAATTATGGGAGATAGCACAAACAATTTTTATTTTTTTTGAAGATGATTTTTTTTTTTTTTTATAGGTTTCAGATTTAATACACATTTATGTTTTCTAAAAGATTTTTTAATTTTTTTTATCTTATTTTTAAATTTTTTAGTTTATTTAAAATATATATATAGGGTATTTTATATTTTTTACACGTTTGACTATTGACTAACGGATCCATCTAACAGTAGGGGATGTTTGTGCAACATTTTTCAAATGTTAAGGAAAGTTTGTGCATATATAGCCAAAATTGTCATATTCGTGCAATTTTATCAAATCTCAGGGGTGTTTGTGCAATTCCCCCTAACATATATATATATTATAAATTATCTATTATCATATATATTATTATATATAGTATAATAATATATATTATTAAATATATTAATATATATTATTATAACATATATATTATAATTAAATACATATTTTTATATTATTATTATTATTATTATTATATATAATATTACATAAGTCTGTGATTTTTTGAAGATTTAAGGGAAAAAAGATCTTTTTGAGACTTGTCCCATGCATGGGACAAGTTTGGTCTAGGGCCTTGGGTGGGACAGAATTTAGTGATTTTTGTCCCACATTGTCCCATTTTGTCCAATGCTAAAGTCGTGCCAAACGTATGACAAAAAAAAAACTGTCTCACGTTGTCCTGTCCCATCCCGCGTACCAAACGCACCTAGAAAAGCCACCTTGTGTGGCCTATTGTCTTGGGCAATCGCCCAGCTTGTTTGTAATACTTTACGGTTAATGAATTCTTTTTTTCTTTTCAAAAAAAAAAATAAAAAAAAATGGGGCAATGGAAATACAATTATACAAATAAATTAATATTACAATATAATGAATAAAAATTTAAGCAAAAAACTCATTTAAAATGAAATGAATGCAGTTAAATTTAATTTCCTGGCATGAGCAATAATAAGAGAGATGATAAATTGGTGGGAACACCTTCTTATGCAAAGGATATGATACTCTACCAATAATTATTGACAGGGACATAATCAGGATTGAAGACTAGGGTAGGCTAGAATTTTTTTTTAGTGAACTTGACATCACCTAGTTAAGAGGACATAGTGAGGTGTTCCTGTAAAATGTATATTCTAAATAAATACTTTACAAAATTTTATTTTATTTTATTTAAAAAAAAAATCAAATTAACTTATAAGAGAAATATGAAACACAAATGGGAACACTAAATTATACAATATTCTTACATTAATTTGATTCATTCTAGATATACTAATATAATGTTCTAAGAAATTTAATGAAATTCATTTAATAATATCGTTACTTTGTAAATTTAAAATTGGATTACTCCTAAAATCTAATTATCTATATTTAATAATAATCCTAAAATTTCGAAACAAGATAAAATAAATTTTTTAAAGTAACAAAATAAAATATTTAAAGCCATAATATTTACTCGAACATATTTAAATGTTGATTTTTTTTTATTTTTTATTTTTTGGTATCGAGGATCCGGACTTCGTCTAGACACCCATTCGTCTGTCCTCTCCAACTGTGTGACACACCCGTAGCCAACTTGTTGGTTCTGACGGTCTATTTGTTAGATGTTACAGAGTAGGATAGATAGAAAACCTTGACCCACACCCCTGGCCACACAAAGATGCAAGCGGGCAAATCAGAATTCGCCTTCACCTGGGAAGGATTCGAACTGCCGACCTGTGAGTTACTCATGCCCCAAGCCCGTCCTTCCACCAGCTAAGCTAGCGCCCAGATGGTTGACCACAATGTAATTGCCAAGAGTAGAACCAAGGACTTGAGATTAATAGAGCAATTGGAGGTGAGGGAGCCATTAGAGGAGAGGTGGTTCGAATTAGATCTCCTTTCTGACTTTTGATTCGATTTTTTTTTTATTAGTTAGTTTTATTGTTTTTATTTGATATATTTTGTTTAATTATGTATTTTTTTTATTTGATTTTTTTTATTGTTTTTATTTGATATTTTTTAATTTATTATTCTCATTTTTGATATATATATATATTTAATTGTGTTTATTTGATATTTTTATTTTTATTGTGTTTATTTGATATTTATTTAAATATTATAATAATTAGTACACAACTCAATCAGGGACAATAGAGACATTTTACAAGAAAGCATGGTCAACCGTTATTTCTAACGGAAGTCAATTAACGGTATGGTATCTTTCTGTTGTTCAAGTAAAAATTGATTATTCTCGTATTATTGTGAAATGTTAGGGTAAGTTATTACAATTAACCCAATTTATAATGGAATGAACGAATTACACCCACCTCCCCTGAGGTTTGCTAAATTACAAATGAAAACGACTTTATCATTAACTAACACGCACCTCCCCTCCCGTTAGTCAATGTATGTTACATTTAGCCATTGACTATCTCTAGAAGGGTAATATCGTCTTTCAACTTATATTGAATTGTACATGTCATTTCAATCAAGTTGCATTTAATGAATGTCATTTTTTTTTATTTAATTTTAAATAGAAATTAGAATTTGAAAAGGAAAAAAAAATATAAAGCAACTAAAGAGGCGTGAATGGTTGTAGTCATGGAAAAGAAATCTATCTCTCTCTGCAGAAAACCTAAAAAATTTCTTAGTAAAACCTTCATCTCGCGCCATACATTCCATCATCTGTGTTCCCAAGCCTTACCGTTCAACCATCATCGTGGTATCTCTCCTTTAGTGTTCGTTGAAGCAGTTGACACATGAAGGGCTCCTGGGTTCATCTCCGTGATGGGTGAAAGGTGAAAGAATAAACCCTAACCATTATTTTTATTTTTTGGAGTTTATATGTGGAAAAATTGAAGCATAACTTTGTTTTGAAGCATAAATCTTAACCATTATCTTTTAGACTGGTTAGGGTTTTTATTTTTTGGGAATAAAAATAATGTTTTGTGCACATTTTGTTTTGACAGAAATTTGTGTTTAGGTTTTGAAAAAAAAAAAAAAAAGAATGATTTCAGTTTGTGAAAAAAAAAAAAAAAAAAAAAAAAGGAATTTGTGCATGTTTTGTTTCAGTTTTGACATCACGCTATGTTTTTCGTTTTGTATTGTTTCATTGTGTTTATGGGTTGAAAGGAATGATATCTATTTGTGTTTCGTTTTTGACAGCAACTTTGGTTTGGATAGAAATTTGTTTGTGTTTTAGTTTGATGCTCTGTTTTTCGTTTTGTATTGTTTTTTCTTGTTTCTGGTTTGATGGGTTTTCATGTATGTCACTAGGTTTGTTTGTTACATATTTGTATAGTTTGTTTGATGATTCATAATTTATTTTAACAACATTAGTTTTGTTATTTACGTTGCCTTGTTGTAAATTTTCTTGTTGCAGGAATTTCAAGTTTAATGGCACATCAACTTTTTTGGGAAAACATTTTGTATTGGGTAGTTTTGAGAGAGATTATATATGTTTGAAAGATTTGTGGGATTCTACTATGCATGAAGTACATGGATTGGAGGTTGTAGTTGGTGACAAGTTTAGATTTAGACAAGAATTCTATTTCCGTGGAATGCTGAAGTGAGGGAAATTCAAAATGATGTTGGGTTGATGGATGTGTTGAGTGAATTCGAGCAAAGGAAGGTGAACCAAATTCACTTTAACGTGGAATACCAGCAGCCCAACAACAACCAAAACTAGCAGCCCAACTATTACCCAAATGAGCAATCCAACAACAACCCAAACCAACAACCCTCCATAAATCCAAGCCAGCAGCCCAACATCAATTTGAACCAGCAGCCAAACCTTGACCCAATACAGCAGTCCAACCAAGAAGAATAGCCAATTGTACCTACCAATTCTTCCTTCAATTAAGATGGAAGTATAATGGATGATAGTGAAGATGAGGTTCCAAATGCAATGGATGATAGTGAAGACAAGGTTCCAAATGCAATGGATGACAGTGAAGATGAGGTTCCAAATGAAAATAATGGAATTGGAGATGAGCTTCTAATTGACAGTGGAGATGAAAATGATGGGTTGTCTAATGTCAATGAGTATGACATTGTTGAAGAGGAGGTGATTGATAATCCCATAAAGGGTACTGCATTTAAGCCGAGAGATGATAGTCGAATTACATTAGAGGTGGGACAGTTGTTTAGTAATAGTACTCACTTTAGGGAAGTATTACTGAATTATTCTGTTCAATAAGGATTCAAACTTAGAAGGATTAAAAATGAGAAAATGAGGATCACATATGGGTGTGAAGCAAATGGTTGCCCTTGGCGAGCGCATGACAATCCAACTTTTGATAGGGTCACTTACATGTTGCAGACTCTTAGGAATGCCCATAATTGCTTAGCAGTTCCTAAAAATATGGATGTCACCTCAATTTGGTTAGGAAAAAAAGTTTGAGCTCCTTATAAAAGAAAACCTTGATATTAACATTAGGGTGTTGGGTTCAGTTATATTAAGGTAATATGGGGTTAATGTGCCCAACCACACAATTTACAGGGCCAAGAAGTATGCACTTAATATAGGGTCGGAGGACCACAAGAATAGTTACAACAAATTGTATAGGTATGGGCACATCATTATGGAAAGTAACCCTAGGTCTTATGTGAAAATAAAGGTAATTAGTGACCCTAATCTTCAAATCCCTACAACCTTCCAAAGGTTTTATCTTAGCTTCCAAGCCCAAAAGGTTGGGTATTTACAAGGGTGTAGACCATTTATAGGATTAGAAGGATGTCATTTGAAAGGTCCGTTTGGAGGGATTCTTCTTTGTGCAATTGCAATTGATGCAAATTGTAACGTGTATCCAGTTACCTTAGGTGATGTTGAGATAGAGAGTCATGACAGTTAGAGATGGTTTCTCGACTTGTTATATCGACATGTGGGGGTGCACAAGAAAAGACAAGTATGTTTTATGACTGATCGACAGAAGGGAATTATTGCGGCACTTAATGAAGTTTGGCCTAACCACAACTCCAGATTTTGTTGTAGGCATATATTGTCAAACATGTTAGGCAGGTACGTCGTTTACAATTGTTGATTAATATGTTTCATTTTTTAATGTAATTTTTCAGGTTTATTTATTTATTTTTATTATATATATATATATAATATCTAACAAATTGAAAGACCTCCTATAAATGTGCAGGTTCAAATTGGATTACTTAAGGAACATATTTTGGTCTGCTGCTACAAGCTCCAACAAGGTAGCATTCTTGAAAGTCATGGATGAAATCAAGTGAACATCTCCAGAGGCACATGCCTACCTTAGTAACATTTCAGTGGAGACATGGGCAATCCATGCATTTGACAGTGTTCGCAAATTTGAGCACAATACCAACAATATTGTTGAAGCTTTTAATGGTTGGATGAAGAAGCATCACACACTACCAATGTTGACCATGATGGAGAGGGTTAGAAGGAAGTTCATAAAGCAGATTCAAGATAGATATGAAGCTACCATACTTTGGGAATCAAACATACCACCTGTGATCAATCGAAAGCTACAAAAAACACAACAGAAAGAGAGATATTTGGACCCAATACGGTGTGGAGAAGACGAGTTTTGTAAGGTCTCATATTTTGATTGGCTTATTTCGTGGATAAACCACATATTGGGGATTGATGTAAGGGTAGCTTAGGCTTCTGATGGTTGATGATTTGCACAACCAAGTCTCTCTCAAGACCTTAAGAGAAGAAGCACCTAAGGTATATTCTAGTGCTTACTTGCTTTGAAGAGATCTAGTTCCACACACTCACAACACATGCATATCTCTAATACTTGTATGTTGTGTGTTTTTATACGTGTGCATTCATCATTCATTGAATATCTCTTTATGCATGTTTATTTGATTGCATCTAGTTCATTTAAATGTCATAACATGTTTAGGCATTAGGATGCAAAGCCATGAAGTCTCTTCATACATGTTTAAGTGATTGCATCTTGTTCATTGAAATGTCATGACATGTTTAGGCAATATGATGCATTCACTTCCCACACTTGCACTTCATGTATGTTAGTCTTAAGTGTAGTGTAATTCATTTTCCGAAGTATGTTCAGAAACGTCCGCGCGTGCACGTTGGTATGCATGGTTTTACGCGATGATCGCTATTGGAGAAACTCTTGTCTTCTCCTTATGTTTCACCACTTTTGGTGAAATGGTGGCCAGACCGTCGATTGAAACCACCGTTTGAGGCCTGATTGATTTAATTGTCTTGGGTCCAAATTGGCGGTTGTGATTGATGACCATGAAAGCGCCGAATGAAAGTGCCGTTTGAAATTAGCGTTCTTGGGTTTCAATTCGGCAGTTCAAATCGATGGTCCCGACCGCCGATTGAAATCGTCAATCGTGCATTTTCAGGGAAAACTTGACTTTTCACGTGCCCTGTTTTTGGTCTCTATAAATACATCATTATCTCTGGTTTAGAATATAAGTCTTTGTTCCTAAGAACCCTAGAGAGATATTTATGAGGGTGTATTCAATTAGGATTTTAAAAGACTTTTAATGACTTTTATGAAATTAAAAAGTTTAGGTATATTCAATGTAGACTTTTAACAACTCTATAAAAGTCATGAGGTATTTAATACAGACTTTTATACACTTTTAAAAAGTCTTTAAAAGTCACAGGGTATTCAATGAAGACTTTTTAACAGTCTATGAAAGTTATGAAGTATTCAAAATCTCAATAATTTTTAACGACTTTAAAATATCAATGAATTGTAATGACTTTTAATGATTTTTAGTTATAACAAATCTCACAATTTGTCTTCCATTCCTACCAAAAACTTGAATGACTTTTATTTATTTATTTTTTAAAAAAAAGTACAAAGAATTTCACTTTAAAAGAAAAATATAAAACCCTTTAAAAAAACATCAACCACCAAATATATGTTCTATTTTCAAATAAAAGCACACTCATTCTTAACAAATTTCATAAATAAAATAAAACAAATAACTTTAAAATGAATAAACATTATAAAAAAACATACAAACATTAATGATCTATAACAAAAAAACAAAAAACAAAAAAATAATATAAAACAACTCTTCATCGGCTATGCAATTAAGGACGAGAGATTTCATATTTTTTTTACCTATATTTTTAAAGCAACTAAACAATACCGAAACAAATCAAATGAACTTCATTTATGTAAAATAAAAATAATAAAAGACAAAAACCACTACTTAACCATGCCAATAAGCCATAATCAAAGTCTCGTATGGGTGTGACTCCATGTAATTATGATCAATATCAAATTGTCCACTTTTAGGCATGGATCTTATTCAACAACTAGGTGCGGTTTTTATGTTTTATTTTAGTAACTTAAATGAACTTTCGGTTTATTTTTTATACTCATTGTTATACTTTCGTAGAAACATGTAAACGTTAATATTATTGTCGGTTTGCTACATTTATTTCAAAGAAAATTTATAATATTTTAACTAATTATAAAAAACAAATAAAATTTTGACTAATTATTAAAAAAAAAAAGGGAGCATAATGTCTTTATAATGCAAAATATAATTAAAATAAAATAAAAATTTAAAATCACATATATAGACATGAATGCTTTTGTCAAGTTTAATTAATGATGGTTTTTTTTTTATTCATTTGAAAAATTATTTTTATTAACATGATAAATATATATAATTTTGCTAAAACAAATTATACATTATATTAGAAGTCAATGAAAGTCTATAAATGTCTATAAAAGTCTTTTTAAATGAAAGTCTACGAAAGTCTTTTAAAATGAAAGTCTTTTAAATAAAAATTTGTGAAAGTTTTTCATAATCTTGTAAAGTCTATAAAAATCCATAAAATCTGCATAAGTCATCCACTAAAAAAAAGTCATTAAAAATCTTTCGAAATCCTAATCGAATACACCCCGCTTAGAGAGACTTGAGAGAAAAATCTTAAAGATTACATCTTTATTTCTCTAAACCCATTTCCACATGCATAAATCATAATATAAGCATCATCTATGATCATTTAGTATGTGCTAATGCATGGGTTTTCTTCAACACACATGTATGGTAAGTTGAACACTATTATCTTACATAATTTGTGTTCTTACTTCTCAAATTTATCTCATTTATTACTTGTATGAGTTTAGATTAATTTCTACATACATGATTGAGATTATGCGTTGATTTGGTTATTTATGATAGCTAGGTTTTCATGCTTATATGCCATCTAGCTAGATTGATCTCATTAATATGATTGAAATTGTTTTTGATAGCTATTGTATCCAGGATTGGTTATTTTTAATATAGCTAAAGTTGTATGCCATGTCATATAGCTATTTTGATATCTAAGATTGATTTTATTATCATCATATAATCCTAGATAAACATTTAGTGTACCCTAGCTCTATTTGCATATTTGAATATCTTACATATTCACTTAGAGTGTGATCTCTTCAGAGAACCAAGTCTTGTGTGACTACCGGGATTAGGTGCTCACATAAGCAATTGGACTAGGTTCACTTTTACAGGTCTGCGGGTAGTGGTAGCGGGTTATTAATCGGTATTAGGTTGTAAAAGTTATCACAATTAGTGGATTCGAGGTTCGTGTGTGGCTCACATAATAGCACATGGTTTTTCCCGAGATTAGGGTTTCTACGTAAATATCAAGTGTCTTATATTTCTGCACTTATTACACTTGATATATTGATTTGACTAGATAGGGGTATTTTCAAAAAAATGACTAGTAACGAAAATTGGGTAAAATCTGATACAATCTACCTCCTACACCCCCTCCCCCTCTCCCATCTAGATTAATATTGAACACACCGATATTTGTTTCAAGTTTAAAGTAGTTGATGGAAATAGAAGGTTTGTAGTCAAACTTGACAAACGCACCTGTCAGTGTGGTATATGGGTTATCTCAGGGGTTCCATGTATGAATGCAATGGCGTGCATCACCAAAAAAAGGGACAATGTTGAAGATTATGTAGATGATTACTTGAAGAAACCCACGTATTTGAGAACATACTCTAACAACTTCCATGCAATTCTAGACGAGAACTTAAGGCCAAATGAGAACTTTAAAACTGTTCTGCCACCAATAAAGAAGAGGGGAGTTGGAAGTCCAAAATTATCTAGAAAAAGAAGATCAAATGAACCTAATAAGTGCAAAGGTCAGTTGGGTTTAGATGCGAGATATGTAAGGAAGTTGGTCACAACTCCAGAACATGCAAAAACAAATCACATCTTGAGGTATGAATACAACTTACATACCATATCAATTGTTGATTAATATGTTTTGAGTACTAACAATGGTAATTACAGGCTACAAGTACATCAACTGCACCTCTACGACCACAAAAAGCTACTAAAAGAATGACAAATGAGGTAATTGCATGAACAAATGACAAATGAGGTAATTGCATGAACAAATCACATCCATTAACCCTTCAACACTGTTAGGATTATGCTCAATAGCAAGAGTGTAATAGTGTAATTAACAATCTTTTTCATATTAATAAAGTGAATTCTGTTTTAAACAAATCTTATAGCATTTATAGTTTAATAATTGTCAAAGTAAATAATCAAAAGGTCTAAAGACTATGAGAAAAGAAGAATTGTTCATACATCTGGATATGTATGTGGTAGACACAATTCTTTAGTTAGTCTTGAATATCGTTCACAACTTAAGTTAAAGGTTGGGCACCTTTATCTTGTTAAAGTTGTAGAATTCTTTTGCTAGCATTTGAGTGGGATCAAATGAGATATGATGAGTCTAAAATCATTAGAGTGTCTTCGAGCAAAAGAATCTAGTGCACTGGGTGCATTGAACAGGATCACAATGAAATACTTTATCTATAACCGTCAGTAGATAAAAGTAATTTCATTATCAGGACAATCGGAGAGTCTATCTTAATCCTGAGATAAATGATGGACTTATGGTTGCAGGTGATATCATTTGAGCTATCAATGAGTACGAATATATCGCATAGTCTATCCTCGATAGTTTGGTGATATTCATTTGTTAATCGATAGAGGACTTCATTTATAGATATGGACATCGTGGCTCCATTTATTAAATGAGAGTATAATATCATCATATAGATGTTTTGAGGTAATTGGATATTAAATCTCAACTTTGAGTTTTCAATAGTGTCTATTGAAAACATGGCTTCTGGACAAGTCAAAATATCCAAGTTCAAAACGTGGTCATATGAGTAAATATGGTAACTTGGAGAGTTATAGGCGGTCTATGAACTCTTGGCGATTACTGATATTAATCACGAGGATACACTATCTCCAATATGATTGTCTAGGGTATGAATGAGGAAGCATCTTCCTTTTCTGTCTTTATTTAAGAGTTCAATTTTAGCTCTTTAGTGGAATGAGCTAAAATTAATGGATCGGACCTAAGTGAATCATTTGTTGATTGTGATTAGGTTATGTCTATTGGAGCTTAAATTTAGATAGCCCGCCAAGATCCCCAATCCACACGGACTTGCATGGATCACTTGATATATTCTACCGGACCAATTTAGGGTCCATCTAGAATTGCAATTTAATATATTAAGAATATAATTTGCACATTATTTATATAATGGGCTGCTCAATTATATTTATATATTAATGGATGACATGTGGGCTTGTTTCTTTTAGTAAAAATGGGTCTAGTTCACATGTGGGCTTTTTATTTAAAGTCCTATGGATTTAATGAAATATGAAAAATAATATTTGACCCAATATAACATATGGGGCGGCAAGGTGATTTAAAAGCCTTAAATATTATTTTGTTTTCATTGTTTAATTAAATAAGAATTAATTAATTTATTAATTAATTGTTTAATTAAGAAACAAATCTTTTCTGAATAGGAAATATGATTCCTATTGGTATACTATTGGTAGTAGTATATTTAAATTAAAAGACTTGTTTGACAAGGAAATAAATAATTAATTTTATTTATTAAATCAAATAAGAAGTCTTTTATTTTAGTCAAATAAGGAATAAAAGATTTATGAGTTTGATTAGGGTTTGGAAATCTTAAACTAAATAGGAATTAGGGTGCAACTAAATCTCCAATATTTCAGGAGTAAAAATTGCGGCAACCCTAATTATTTTTGGTAGAGATTTCGGCCACCCTAGGGCAAAAAGGAAGAGAAAAATTTGGCCACCTATATAAGGCAACTTATATTTTCGGCCACCACTAATGCTTAGGTGCAGAATTTATTTCTTCTTCTTCTTCTAAACTCATAGTTAGAGATCTATTATTCTACTAAAAACAAAAGGAACATAGATTATTCTTTGATTGTATTCTAGTTGCTTATTCATCAATAAGCTTGTGAATACTATATCGATCTAGGTTCACGCGAGTTTCGATCATAAGATTGAGAACTCAAAAGTGACCGGAATAATCTTAGGTTTATTTAGATTGTTTTTGGGACTAACGAATCAAGAAAAGTTTGTTTAATCCAATCACAGGTTTGCAATTCAAAGAAAGGGAGACCACGCTCCTAAGTGATCCACGTTCGTGCTAGGATTGAAGATCTTGCGGATTACCATCGACGCAAGTCAATCGGATCACGCGACAAGAGGTATTAATCTTTTGTTTATTTTTATATATCTTTAATTAATCAAAAGGGTTTAAGGTTTATAAAATTGGAAAAATTTTAAAAGCTACTCAAACTATTTTTTTTTAGTCTCGCTTCCGCTGCGGGTACAATTTTTTCCCTACAAACACATGCTGAACCTGATTCATTATGTTGTTTTGTTCACTTTCAGGTTGGCAGCAGCTCAACATCTGGTTCAACACATCCTAGACATCCTTCAACACAAATTGGAAATGCTACAGCAACTGGTGCTGCTGGAAATGGTAAAGCAACTACTGCAGCTTCCCCACGTATTTCAGGAACTATAACAAGGGTAATGTAGACCAATTCCTATCTCCTTAAATTATTATTTCAAACAATATATATATATGTTTATTTTTCAGGTTCTTTAGTTTCCATCAAGGCCTGAGGGGACTTTAACTTGAACAGATACAACCAATTACGTGTCAACTCAACCTCTAACACAGGGTGCACCTCAACCATCTTAGCAATCTCAACCATAGACAGCAAGTATGTTTAGCATCTTACCGTATTGCTAATATAGTTTAGTGTTTTTTTTTTTCTTTTCAACGATAATATGAAGATTTATCTTAGTGTTTTTGCACCCAACTGCTATTTGGTAATACTTGAAGTACTAGTTGGGTAAAGTTGGTATTAGTTGGTTAGTTAAATGTCTTTGCTTTTGGTGGATATGGTTTTTGTTGCTAGTGGATAAATCAGTGAATTGGAAATGATGGAAATGAACTACTGCTGCAGTGAATTGTTCTACTTCATTAAGGTTGTTGCAGTGAATTTATTTATATTTTGGCAAGTGTGAAGGTGATGTATGAATTAGTGTTACTGAATTTGAACTTATGCACTTGTTTATATCACAGGATTGAAAAAACTAGAATAGTAAACACAATAGAATAGTTCAATTAATTTTGCATGATCATAACAAACATTGTTATACAACTGAAAACAATAATAATAATGCTTAGTAGCTTCAGGGTGTTTACTGCTGCTTCCAAATTGTTTAATTTCCTTTCAAACCCATTGCTAATAGCTCTCCAATCGTCTTCAAAATGCACATAATTTCTAACCTCGTTCGCGTCATGCGTATCGCGTATTGTGTCTACACTATGTGATTGACTTTATTGGTATTCATCTTGATCAGGAGACCATAACATATAAAAATTACATTTTCGACTCTCGCACGAGAAAAATAATTTGTTTGGATTTTTTTGAGATTCAGAAATCTTGATTGTTGCATTCTTCTTACAAAAACATAATCTATTCTTAAACTTGATCATACCTCCGTTGATTGAAGTGCATGAACCTTCCATGTTTGAATAAAAATTTGCGTAACGATTGGAGAATACGGAGTATGTTTCTCAGCAGAAAAACTGAGTAATGAATGGGAAAAAAAAAAAAAAAACAAATGGGGAATTATCAATTGGAAAAAAAAAAAAAAAATCAAATGGAGGATGTTTCTTAGTAGAGAATTCTTGTAATGAATGTAATGGATGGGAAAAACATCTGCCATTGCCATTTTATAGCCATCAGTTTTTGTTGGAGAGCATATGTTACCGTTGTTATCAACGTCCATAAAGCAACGATAACATCCAACATTTTTTATTTTATTCATTATAAATTTGTAATTCTTTATTTCCTTAAGGGCATTAACGTCCAAAGAAAAATTATACAACTTTCAGCCTTCATTAATGTTCCCGCCATTTATATATTAAAAAATTATTTTTCTTTTGTCTTTTACCTGGGTTATAATAGTAAATAGGGTGTCTGATGTCATGTCAAGGGTATTTTGGACTTTTACCCTTCCAGAGATAGTTAACGGCTAAATGTAACAGACATTGACTAACGAGAGGGGAGGTGAGTGTTAGTTAATGATAAAATTGTTTTTATCTGTAATTTAGCAAACCTCAGGAGAGGTGGGTGTAATTCGTTCTAACGGAATCCCACTAACGATAGGGTATGTTTGTGTAATTTTGAGAAAAAGTTAAATATGAATGCAATTTGATCTAAACTCGGGGTATGTTTGTGTATCTCTTTTTATTTATCTTTCTACTATGAGTTCGTGTCGTCTCTAAATTATTCTAAATAGCTCAATTTGGTTTCTCCGACCAAATTTTTATTAGTGTCCATTTGAAAGAGTTTATCTACTGGCTAAAAGGGCATTTTTAATTAAAAAAAAATCTTTTCAAATTTTTTTGTATCGTTTGGTTGTCACTCAGTAGAGCTTTTGGATGATTAAAAAAACTGTTTTACGTCTACTTGGAGAAGCCTAAATTTAAAGCTTTTCCAAGTAGATCTTTTGAAGTATTTTTAATAACACTAAAATCTCGAATATAACCTTATAATTTATTATTTGGTAATATAATTAAAAAAAAACTCTTTTTTAATTGACAACCAAACTACCGATGACTTTTATTTAAAAGTTCTACCTCTAAAAGATCTACTTCTAAAAGATCTACTGCAAAGAAATATACTTGAGAAGCTTTTTCAAACGTACACTTAGTCAACCGTTAAAAAAACTATATAGAGACAATTTGCCTTAAACTTTAATTTAACAAATAAAATTATATTTTTTTACATCAAATTACATTAAAATAATAATATCAAAATTAAATAAATAAAAAACATAGGAATTAATCTAAAACATTATAGCATAATGATCGTACTGTCATGTTAAAAAACTTGCAGTATTTTCATTTTTCTCCCTCATCAAAAAAGACTGCACAGATGAAACCAAATTTATATTCAAAACTTATTATAAAACCGAGCCTTAAAAGTTGATGGCTCAAGGAACATGACCTTTAATTACCTATTCATATGTGTTGTCATTTAAACCGATGTAAATCCGTGATTGTAAAATGGAGAAATGATTCAATATAACTAGCGTATATTTCCAAACAACCCATTTCGTGTCACCTGGCATGCATATACATCATGTGATTATTCATGTCACATTACATGATTTGATTGAAGTGAACGTATACAATAGGTGTACGGAAGCATTTCTATTTCAAATGAAGGGCTGAATTGAAACCTGATTTTTTTTAATAAAAAAAATAATCCAATAATGAAGATAAATTGAGTATTTCTATTTAAAATGAAGGGCTGAACTGAAACCTGATATTTATTTATTTTTTAAAATGCAATAATGAAGAAAAATTATTTTTCCTTAAACAGAATTTATTTATTTATTTTGGTGCTAAAATTGAACAGACGAGAACGGCTAACCTGAAATTGATTTTTTGACTTTTTGAAATTGATTTGTGACTTATTTATTTATATATATATATATTTTTTAAGATTTTGTTCCATTTTTTTTTTAATTTATTCCTAAACTACTAATTCCTTTTTCATAAATATTAGAAGTAATCATTATGAGTTCAAAAATTTAATAACACTCTTTAAAGAATGATTTTTAAGAATATCATCAACTTAATAATTTAAGTTTTAACAGCATCTAAAATGTGGATCTAATAAAAATACCCTTAAAATACACTCACAAAAATAAGAAATAAGTCTAGCTTATTTTTTTTTTATTTTTTTTTTTCGAGACTTATTTTGGTGTTTATGAGACATATTTTGTATTTGCCAAGACTTATGTTGTAATGTCCGAGACTTATTAGGTATATTTGTAATTTTTGAAATTTATTGGCAAAAATCAAAAATTTCAATTTTTTTTGTTTTTAATAATCTTCCCATCTAGGCTTCCTTTGGAGGTCGATTTCGATTATTGGACCTCCAATGAAGGTCAATTTTGACCTCTAATTGGTGGCACCTAAAGATTCTAAACATAACTTATTAAATTAATGATACTTTCAAAATTCAACATAAAAAAAAGCGTTATTTACCACAATTTTCCATTTATTCTTAAATGTGATAAAGCGAGCTTAAAGTGATGATGGCAATGACTAATTTAAAATTAAACGATTCAAAAATTTGTTATTATTATTTAAATTTTAAAATCTAAAGAATTATAAATGTGCAGTGTCCAAGAAAAAAAAAATACGTTCGCAAAATAAAAAAGAATTTGAGCCTGTCAGACAACCGTGTGACCACCTCAGGTGGGAGAAACCAGCCTAAGAACGATCCTCTGCAGCGCCACTCATCCAAGGATGGGTGAGACCATTAATCACGCTCTGATCACACGGTCATGATTCATCCACCAGACTTGATATCCTGTCTCCTTAGAACTCAAGGATACAGAGGTACGAGCCTATAGAACAGATCCTGTTCAAGTAAGGTCGTGCTTTATTAGCAGCACCTGTAGTATTATATAGCGTGCCTTGTGTCTCTGAACTTTCGATGTGGGATAATATTCGCACTGTATTGCAACTCTAACAAATAGCTAAACCATGTTTTAGATTCCCTTTTAACCAAAGTGGAGTTCTACTGGTTGGGGTTTTGTGGTGCTTGCTATCCGATGGAGTCAGAGACGCAGAGGACGAAACCAGTAGCTGCTTTCATGGCCTTTGGCACCAACGGTGATGTCTACCCTCTCGCCGTAAGTTTCTTTATTCCAAGAAGCACTTTTCTCAAAAGCACTTCTGTGTAACGCTTTTGTTTGAAAATGCTTGCAGGCCATTGCTGCAGCTTTTGCTTGCGATCAGAAACAGTACCATGTGGTTCTCATAACCCATTCAGCTCACGAGGTTTCTCAAACAGAGACTCTACTGCTGTGTTTTAGTCTTCAATTTCATTTTTCATTAATTAATTTAAGCGATTGATTGTTTAAGGATTTTAATTCACTTATATCAATCAATGTTATTGAACTTCTTTTAGCTGCTTTTGGGGAATTTAATCTGCTTTATCAAACAATGGAAATGGTCGCATCAAATTTATTATCATTTTTTTTTTCAGAACTTAAAGTCTCACTTGGCTGGAAAATGTGTTTCTTTTTGTCCAATTTCATCTCCACCTGTTCTTTCAGTACCTCAGAATCATGATACAACAGGTTCTGGTTTGGATATCCTACATTTATCTTTGTATTCTTATGGGGAAATTTGGTTTTATTAATTGAAATTTGGAAAGTATCAGTTTCATAGCCTAACAAAGTACCAATGACTTGTTTTCTCTAATCAGATTTGCTGGCGGTAACAACATTGCAGCAGAGAAAAACAGAGATTACAAATGAACATAGAAAAGAATGCTATTCTGCAGCTGAAAGGGTCTTTGGAAATGGTCCAAGCATGGAGGGTGATTTCATTGTGATAAATTTTTTTGCATTGGTATTTCATTGCGATAAATTTCGTTGTCAAAATAAAATCTCTCAATATGTTGTTTATCTAATCAGTACTTATTATTGCACTTTTGATGGAAAAAAACAGCTTATTAAAGGGAATCTCATTTTAGTTAAAGCTCTGAAGTTTGAAATGCTATGCTAGAAGATGTTAACCTTATATTAAGGCTTTAATAGAACATATATTGATCCAAAACATCGTAAAAATTCAGAAAGAATAATTTGTTATGCCCTTAAGCTTAAAGTATCTATGCAATCAATTGTTGTCCACTAATATATCTCTAAATTGTTAAGAAAATATTGAAGGGAAATAACATAATTTCTGAAAGAAACAATTTACAGTGTATATCGTTGTAAGGATCATTGAGAGAATATGGATCTGTAATTCTGTATATTACCTAAAGAGGTTGCTTTGTATGATGGTCCAGGAAGGGTGGAGTCTTGCGGAACTTTTTCATGTTCGTTGCATAGTGGCTGCTCCATATGTTGTTCCCTATAGGTAATGCAAGGTTTTCATCTTTAGTGTTTTTGCATCTTTCCCATTTGTGATTCAATATTCCCTTGCAAAAAACTCCATGAGTGGGTATTTTTTGTGGAAATTTGAAAGATGTGCACATTTTTCATTCTCTTATCTTATGAGTAGATACCTTTTGTGGAAATCTGAAAGATATGCATACTGCATAGTTTTCATTATTTTCATTTTGAATCACACTTGGATGTCTATCGGTAGCTTTAAATTTTTCCGTCTGATATGCACCTTTCTTATTGTTTTTGGGTTAAATTTTATGATAACCTTTCTATTTCCTGGGCAGTGCACCTTCATCATTTGAGCACCGCTTCATAAAAGAATACCCACTTTTGTATAAATATCTTCAGGATGCTCCTATCAATAAGGTATCTCATGATTCTTTTGAGTAGTTCTCTATATATGTGATAAAATTTTTGTTTTCCGTAATCATGTCCTTTCTAGAGCCTGAAGTATTATTGATCGGAAAATAAGTTTAGATCTTCCTTACTCCTATATATTTAAGAAGGTTTAAAACATGCAGCTGGTTTTATTTACTGCATGTCAGTTTTTGGACATAGGTTTGCTGGAAAGATGTGAACCACTGGATGTGGCCACTTTTTACTGAAAATTGGGGATTGTGGAGAAGTGAGAAATTGAATCTCAGTCCTTGCCCTTTTACGGTTTGTTCTTCTTATGTAAATTCTTGTTGATGCATTTACTACTACAATTCATTTCTTCATTTAATTACAGTTTAAAAGTACCTAAGCTGAGATAAGTTTTTATATTGCAAGGACTACTTGGACTCATGAAACCTGTTCAGTGAATGCAGGATCCAGTCACAGGTCTTCCCACTTGGCATGAAAGGGCATCATCTCCCAAACTATTGTAAGTTATGCATGCTTTACGAAATGAGATTCTGCTTCTGGATCTCCCATAAGTTAATCTTTTCAATCATTCTGTGTTACTTGTTGCTGCATTAATTTCCATGTTATAGTTTGAAATGTGGTTTGTAACACCACTGGTCAGTTTATGAACTTATTTACCTATGTAGCATGGATTTAAGCCCGATTCAGCCAATCAGCCCTAATTGTTTCCTCTTATTTTTTCTGCCCTTTTTCTTAGACACCTTATGTTTCTTTTCCTCATGGAACAGCGACAAGAGGCTATTGTATGAATTAACTCACTCCATACTCAACATCTTGAACCAACTATCCAATTCTTCCAAGAATACAACAATTTCAAGCCAAGACAATAATTTCTGTCATAAGTCTTTATTGCCTAAAAACTCATTCCTTGTAACTGTGGATCACAACTTCCCTTGGCCTTGACAAACATTTTTTTTTTCTTTTTGCTGTTTTAAGAGTAAAGCAAATTGCTTAAAAATTAAAAAGCATCCTATATATATATATATCTTTTTTAATAGTAGACAAACACATCACTGTACCACACTACCGGTATTTGTTAGGCTCTTTTGGGACAATTCCAGGCTTCATATATTTTAATTTTTGATGGGCTAGATTCATAGACATGTACAAACATCAGATATGAGTTAAAAGTCCTTGTAAGCCAGGTGTGTTCCTTCGCAAGATATAGTTCAAACTTTAAATTAGCAACATCCAAAAGTGCCCTTTAAAGATTAAATGTATTCCCTTCACTGATTTTTTAGTGTGAATTTTATCTTTCATCAATTTACTGTCATGATTATGTTATCATCCAAAAAAAGAAAAGAAAAGAAAAGAAAGGAAATTTGTGGTTTAATTTGTGGTTGCTTTTATATACAGGTATGGATTTAGCAAAGAAATTGTTGAATGTCCTGGTAAGCATTTCATTTTTGCCATATTATTATTATTATTTTGGTTAGCTTCATACCGTACAATTTAATTTCCCTTCCATTTTCCTGTACAATTTTGACTGTGGGTGAACATGTTGGTGAGTGTATAATCTCTACTTTGGGAAATTTTAAATTGACTTGTGATCATATATGTTTTGATATGTTTTCAAGTCAGATTTTGTTCTTCCATTAAGTTCATTTAAACTTTTTTCTTTGATAGGAAATAAAAGAATTTTATTTCTTACATTAAACATGACACAGAGATCATTTCATTACCTAACTGATAACTAACACAATTACAGATTACTGGCCTTCAAATGTTCACTGTTGTGGCTTTTGGTTTCTACCTATTGAATGGCAATTTTCATGTAAGGAGCGTGGAGAAATTTCAGCGTTGTCTCCCAGGAATCTGAAAACAAATGCTAAAATGTGTTTAGCCCATGTTGAGTTGCAAGCTTTTCTGGAGGCTCCTGTATTAATTCCACCTATTTTCATAGGGCTGAGCTCTGTTGCAAGGCAGGTTTTGCTTCCCTGTGCATTTGTGTACCATTTGTTTTTATAAGGGTAGGATCTCATATTTTTGTAATGCCACCATATTATCAACTCGTTTTTATTCCTAGGATTCTTCTACTTGATTCTCTTACCACAATACTGGGTTGGGATCAGCGGAACAAAGTTGATAATATGGTGGCATTACAAAAATATGAAATCCTAACAGGCCTAGCCTACTAAAAATTGTCTTGCTTATTCATTTGTGTATGTGGATTGGGCTGTTACTACTCACCCTTTGTTGAACTGAGTTGTTTTTAATTTTAATTTTTTTTATGCTCGCAGCATGGGCTTTCTAGAGAATCCTCAAGCATTTCTTCTTGTTCTTAAAAGAGTTTTAGAGACCACAAGTTACAGATTTATCCTTTTTACAGCTGGATATGAACCTCTAAATGCAGCAATTAAAGTTTTCGCAATGGAAACATCGTCTTTTTCAAATCAAAGACAGTTCAGTGAAGATGGTATCACTCTTTTTGGTGGCTTGCTCTTCTGCTTTTCTGGGTGAGTACATCTTCATAAAGTTGGCTTGCTCTTTGATGTGTGACTACAGTAACTGACATAGAATCATGTGCTTGCACTAGTGGTACTTGGACATTTTGATTCAAAAAGGTTTTAGCTGTGTCTCAAACTTGATCTCAGGCTCTCAATAGAATTAATTCCGGTGTTAATGACATTCTAATCATGTTCATGTGAAGACAATTAAACTTTTCTGTTTGGAGGTATTGAGAACTGAATTTTTTTATTTTTTTTCTATGAATATGACAGAAGGCTGTTTGTTTGTTATATTTTGATGTCTATGAATTAGGCCCCTGTGCACACAGGCACATTAGTAACATTACTATCAGCAGCACCTCATGGTACTCTTTAACTCCCATTGAGCGCTTCTTACTTGGATCTTTATAAGGCATGTAGCTTTCTGGAGACCACTTTGTGAAATATCTAAAGTTATATAATCTAGGAAATAGTTTCGTTCTTATTGAAACTCGAAATAATAGACAGGGAAGGAGACATTCTGATTGCATTGTTCATAGCATAAAAATCTGTAACCTTAAATGAAAGTCATATTGTCAGACAACATTCTATCCAACTAAATATGTTCTTTTTTGTGTGTGCATGTGGAAATTGACATATCTTCTTTTGAATTTATCATGTAAATTAGTATGATACCATACAATTTGCTGTTTCCAAGATGTGCGGCTGCAATTCATCATGGGGGAAGGTGAGAGTATTAACTATTCACTTTTGCCACTTGATATAAATTGGATACGCAACTCGCAATAAAGCTAATTTTAGTTTTCATTGCTTGTCATCGTGGGAGAACCAGTGGATCGACTGCTGCAGCACTATCTGCAGGAATCCCTCAGGTATGTTACAACCAAATTTTTTTTGCCTCGTCTCTACATTAACTTTTTGGTACACATTGATTCTTAGCCACTGGCCATGGTAATTTATTGAAACAGGGAGGAGTGGATAAGGGAGTGGTATCCATTGCTCTTAATTATATCATGCCATACAGTTGACAAGTTCACATTTATCTTTAAATTCTTCTTCTTTTTGTGTATGTAATGCCATACAGCATAATGCAATACACTTCAACTACTCCTAATATGCATTCTTTTTCACTCCTAATATGTATACTATTTGTTGCCAGTGGGAATCGTGTGATATAAAAAGAAACAAATCCCATATGGGGAAAGGTTAAGGCAAAAAAATTATTTTATATGTAATTTGGAGTCACAATTTAATAAGTTAGCTCTCTGTGTTGTACGGTGATCCAATAAACATTGACTCGACCTAATAATGTCAAAGCCCAATATTTGGCAGGGTGTTGGAAATCACATGTGAGATAAAAAGAAACAAAACGAACATTGGAAAGATAAATGTACAATTTTGAGCCCATACTTGTTTCGTTTAATTGAAATTTGATGGCAGATAATATGCCCATTCATGCTGGATCAGTTCTATTGGGCTGAGAGAATGTTTTGGATTGGAGTTGCCTCGGAACCATTGAAAAGAAAACATTTGGTTCCAGATAATGTAAATGATATGAGCATTAAAGAAGCAGCAGAATCGCTGTCAGGTGCCATTCGATATGCACTTTCTCCTAAAGTTAAGGCACGTGCAGTACAAATAGCTGAAAGAATCTCCATTGAGGTGATGTTATAATATTTTTTACATGTCTCTCCCTTCATCAATACTAAAGCTGTTGCTGCTGTTATGTTGCACAGATAATTATTTGTGATAGAGCTTAATACATAGTTTGGGTCCTAACCCACCACAAGCTTAAGCTTTTAGATCATTGGTTACTAACCTTAAACTTTTAGATAAAATGATATTAGAGCCAGCTTTACCAAGATATTCTTGTTCAAGTACATTTGTTAAGTATTAAAACATGTATATGGATTGTTAAGTACTTTTGTATTGTGTGTCCGGATGTTCGTTTTCTTTCTTTTTAGGCTATGTTGTGGGAAGTAGAGTTTAATTGTAAAACTTGGCTTTCTATTCCTTTCTTCGTAGATTGAATTTAATCTTTGAATTTAATCTTTGAATTAGGGATGCATTACTGACATTCTCCCAAACTTTGCTTCTTTTTAGGATGGAGTCAGTGAAGCTGTGAAGATTCTCAAGGAAGAAATGTGGCTGTTCTAGTTGTGGAGATATGAGTTGATTTTGCTCTCTTTTGGTAATTCTTGGATTGGCCAATCATACTTGCGACTTTTTGTGTTTACACTTCACTTCCTATACTGCACTCTGAAAAATCAAACCCAAAATTGGCAAGAAAATTGATAAATGGAATTTGAGAAATGAATAAGAATAACCTTATTAGAAATTACCTTGTTATACCTGGAGGTGTATATCCAATTGTTCCTCTAATTCCAAGGGAGCTACTTTGATTAGGATTTGAGACTTGTGGAAGAAACTTTGCTAATCCAAAATCTCCAACTCTAGCAGTCATGTCATCATCCGGTAGAACATTGCTCGGTTTTTTAGATCACAGTGAAGGATGAAGATAATCCAATGCAGATTAAGAAGGGTAAGACTTTGAATTTCAAGTTGCTCTTCCTCTATTTGGATTCGGATGCAACCAATTTTTAAGACTTCCATTTGCTGTGAACTTATAAATTATAGTTTTGAAATCATGACCTTGAAAGTCAATATTCAAGCAAGAAGTTATGACTAACAAGATTTCTATGACGGATATTTTTTAATCTTTTACCTCGGACATGAAGCTCTTTGAAGCTCTTTACCGTTAAGGTCAAGTACTTTGTCTGCAACAATAGTTTCATCTTGATCATTAATTCCTTTATATACAGAGCAAAAGCTGTTTGGACCAATTAAGTGTGTGAGAGAAAATCCACTAGCTGCTTTAAGGAGTCTTTCGTAAGACACTTTCAAAAGTACCTTTTTCAGCGTAGGTCCAGAATCTTCTTGTTGTCTTCCTTTTTAGATCCAACAAAAAATGAAAATCGACATCATGGTTAGTCCCGAAATCACACTTACAATTGAAATTAGTATTTTGAGTACTATATAGCACTTGGGCAGTTGCAGCTTCTTTATGCCTCCACAAAGTCTATTATTATTTCCCACAAGTGATATTGCACTTGCATTTATAAAACTTTCCTTTATTGGCACTTCTCCCGCCAAATTGTTGAACGATAAATTTAGGTTCTCCAACAGGAGTTTCAAAGAATTTTGGAATTTGGCTTGACAATTTATTACGGAAGAGATCTATATCTAGAATGTCCTTAAAAGAACTTAATGATATGGAGGAATGGATCCATGAAACATAATGCCATCCATATAAAGGTATTCAAAATTAGCACAAAGACCAGGTTCATTTGGAATTTCACTAGAAAGATTTTGTCTGACATAACAAGTTTCGTTAGAACTTTTAAATTTCCGAAGCTTGGAGGTATGGATCCAACCAAATGGCTTTGTGTTAGATTTAATAAATAAAATTGGTAAGCATTCATGAGTAACAAATTTAAGTTGACAAGGTTTGCGATCTAACCCTGGATGAATACTTCCATATAACCTATTCTCACTGAAGAATAACTTTGGAGTGTAGTAGAGAAATTAGCTACTGAATAAGGCAATGCTCCTTTGAATACTACATACAGTTGACTAAAGAATCTATGAAACTCATCACATCAACTACTCCACCTCCTAAATTATTTCCTTCTAAATTCAGTTTTGCAAGAACTTTCATGCTTCCCAAAACTAACAACTTTCCAGAAATAATGTTCGAGATTTGGAAGAGTGAGACCTAAATTTTGTGGAAGACTTCCATGAAGTTAATTCTAGCTCACTGAGAAACTAGAAGGAAAGAAAGATTGTACAAGGAGGGATGGTACCTAAAAGTTTGTTTCCGTGAAGTCCAAGAAACGTTAACATTTTCAATCGACCCAATGAATTCGTAATATTTCCTCCAGTTTTTTTTTAATAAATTTTTTAAAAATTACGTTGAAGTTTCATTCCTGCAAGTTTATTTATAAATGCACTATCAATTACAACAAACAAAATCTCGGTGCATAATATTAGGATGCAATTGATAGAAATATCTTATTAAAAATATTTATGCATCAGCATTAAAATGAAAGTGATCATATTTATTAAGGGTTTTTACAATTTGAAGGAAATACAATGCATAATTTTTTGATTAATTCTTATAATTTTCTCTTTTATTTTTAATACTCAAAACACAATCTGTCAAGTGCACACCCAACCGTATGAACTTTCAAGCTCATGAACATGGTTTCTTCCTGGGTGACCTTCTTTTTCTTCGAGTCATACTATATGAAAAATAGAAGAGAACAGAAGAAGCAAATATATATTAATCATCAGGAAGTTTACAAGTGATTGATTGAAAAAAGTTCCACAAACAACAGCAAAGATCCTAATCATCACGAAGTCTATTGATTATACTTATCCAAAAAAAATGGTTCCGGGTGGCAAGTACAATAGGTTTAAAATATCTTTAATTGGAATCATCACCTCGGTTAAGATCATTGTATATTAAATTTGCCAGACTTTTTGCTAGGGCATCTTCGTCCGGGTTGTTTGACAGTTCCGGCAAGTCTAATTTGTTTGGCACTTCCTCATTAAGATTTGAAACAGGATCAGGGGATATTGGAGATAGATCTTCATATCTCTTTCTCTTCGTTCCTCCTTGCATATAGTAAGAGGAAAAAGAAACAACAAATTAACATAAAGTTCTGTAGATTAATCTGTAATTTGGAAAATATATATATATATATATATTTGGTGGGAAATATGAAGTTACCATTGACATGATTATTAGTCATGTTGTTGTAAGCCGTCTCCAAGAACTCCTTGACAGCTTTTTCGTCGGCTTCAGGGATTCCTGATGTAGAATGTTTTTCTGATTTTTCTCTACTAGGAGAGCTTGATGATGTCTGGGATCTCTTTGGCACTCCTTTATCGGCCCTGTCCAAACCCTTGTAGATATTGAAATTTAAGAATGCATGCACAGTTATATATAATCAATGAATAACTAAAACTTTTCTATTCCTACACTCACCAAAACATTTTCTATTGGGGCTTTGGTTGCCTTCCTCAAGTGTCGCGGATATATCTCATATAGAATGAAGTTTACCACCTCGATATTTGATCGAAATGACTCATTTGATTTATTGTGGTGGAAATACTGAAACAATATTTCATCATTTCTTAAATGAACTTTCGTATATGATCGATCAATAGTAAACCCTAACTATAAGCACATAATAGTAATTAGTCCTAATGAGGATTAAATTTAAATCAAAATACCATATCAAATCTTCCTATCACATACTTGGGGATTCCGTTAGTGGGGCGGCCTTGTTCAAAAAAAATTTGGTTACCATTAATTCACCGTTTAGAAAATTGGTTAGCTCCTTGGAAAAGGTCCTTTCTCAACAAAGGTGGTAGGTTAGTTCTTATTAAGGCGGTGATGTTTAGTATCCCCATCTACTATATGTCCATTTTTTAAATCCCGGTTGGTATAGCAAAAAGGATCGAAGGGCTTCAAAGAAATTTTTTTTTGGGGGGGGGAAGGTGGCGAAAGAGGAAGATCCATGCGGTTTAGTGGGAAACCTTGTGTAAGACTAGGTGTAATGGAGGTCTCAGGATAGGATCAATTCTTAAGAAAAACAAGGGTCTCTTGGCCAAATGGGTATGGAGGTTTGGCAAGGAAGACTCTCCGTTGTGAAAAAGAGTGATTTGTGCTAAGTACAGCGTTCTGACAAACTCTTTAATTTGGAAGTGTAGTTGTGACTCCCCTAATTCTCTTTTTATAAAGGTTGTCAGTAGCTTATTTATGCAGGATTCATTGACTGCCAAGGCCCTCCAGGATGGGTTGCGGGTGATTGTTGGTTGTGGTGATAGAGTTAGATTGTGGTCGGATGTGATAGTAGATGGTCAGCCTTTGAAGGAAGCTTTCCCCAAAATCCATGCCCTTGCTACTGAGAAGAATGGTTGTCTTCGGGATTATGGCAAGTGGGCTAATAGTGTTTGGATTTGGGAAATTACCTTAAGAAGACCTTGTTTTAGATGGGAAACAGAGCAATGGAATGCCTTCGAGGTTTGTTTGGAGAGGATTAAGATTTTTAATTCTATTCCAGATACTATCGGATGGAATCTCTGCTCCAATGAATTTTCTGTTAAAATTTTTTGGAAAAAGCTAGAAGGTGAGACTTCGGTTTCATCCAAGGATGTCAACGGGGTGTGGCAAGGCTTTGGGCCACCGAAAATTGAGATTTTTCTTTGGCTTCTGTTGCAAGGCCGAGTGGTGGTGAAAGATGTCTTGGTCAAGTTTGGTATGTAGTTGGGTTCTAATGTGTCTTGTCCGATGTGCAGTGAATGTGTTGAGTCTATCGATCATCTCTTCCTCCATTGTAAATGGTCTAGGAATATTTGGATCAGTGTTGTAAATTAATAAATAATAAATGAAAGAATGAGATGAGAAATAAGTGAGAGAGATGAGACAGAGAGACGAGAGAGAGAGAGAGAGAGAACATATATTGCTTAATTTTATTGATCATTTCTGGAACCCATTTACAAGAGAGAGCACATATATATATATATAGGCAATAAAGAGAGATAGGCAAGTGGGATAGGTGAGAGAGAGGGAGAGGCGGTGGAATGGTGGATGTAGGGGAAGATATTTGTGTGATATTATGGGGAGATATTGTTGGAGAGATATTGTATGATATTTTGGGAGATATTAAAAGAGATATTATGAGAGATATTTAGGTTATATTTGTGTGTATAACACATGTGGTAAAAGCCACATATATTATAATACTCCCTCTTGGATTTATACCACATGTATTAATTTTCTAGGGGAAAACCCAATTGGATAAAATCTAAGTAAAATATATACAATGATCTCCTGGATCTTGTAATGGCGGATGCTCTCAAAACTATCTCGTTAAAAACCTTGTCAGGAAAACCAACTGGGACAAAACCTGATCGAAGGGAAAAAGAGTATAGTGCACATATGTCCGTTCAGAACTTTGCTCCTCTTGATTGTCTCGTTAAAAACCTCGTCAGGAAAACCCAGTGAGACAAAACCTGATCGAAGGGAAAAAGAGTACAATGCAAATATGTTAATAGTTAATGTTTTCTTCAAAACATTTCTCATAATTATACGTTGCTAGGAAAAACCCAGTGGGATAAAAACCTGAGCAAATATATTCATTGATTTATCGGATCAAAGTAATATTTATGATGATCTTTTGGATCAAGGTAATATATATACATTGATTAGCAAGATCAAAGCAATATTTACAATGATATTTTTGATCAAGATAACATATATACGATGATATATTGAACCAATGTAATATTTATGATGATTTTGTGGATCAAATGATTTTTGGGTATATGTAGAGAATTGCCTCATTAAAAACCTTATCAGGAAAACCCAATGGGGCGAAAACCTGATTGTAAGGAAAAGAGTACAATGCACATATGCCCCAATATAATTAATATAATTAATATACTTCATTTGATGATGGGACGCTCCCCCTGATAAAGTTCTTTTAAAACAATCTTCTAGATTGCAAAACTAGGGTATACAGATGTTTATTTCATGAAATGAAATAACATTATAAATGATTGGAGGAAGTATAAGCAAAGACTTGCTTTATGGAGTAATATCCATATGGAATCTTTTCAGAATCTTTTCAACATATTCTGATTGATGGACAAACATTCCATTTGATCTATGATCGACCTTCAGGTCGAGATAATATTTTCTTTCCTATGTCTTTCATTTTTAAACTCATTTATCAAAAAATCAAGAGTTATCAAGAGCTCTCCAGGAGCTCCAATTAAATTCATATAATCAACATATGTTGTGAATATAGTAAATTTGGATTCTGATTTATTTGCGAAGACACTTGGGTATATAATATAATTATTATACCCTTATTTTATCAGATATTCACTGAGACGATTATATCACAACCGTCTAGATTGTTCTTAATCCATTTAAGGATTTTTGTATGTTCATCAAATACAGATTACGAGATCTCGATTTATATGCTTCTAGCATTTTAAATCCTTCCGGGATTATAAATATCTGCATTGAGTGAATCATATAGATAAATGATTACTACGTCTAGAGGACGTATTTCAAGCCTTGTAAAGGCAGCCAAATTTATCAAAAATTCGAAACGTTATTGTATTCGTCACTATTGAATACCAAGTTTCTGTGAGAAACCTTGTACTATGAGTCGTGCCTCATATCTCACGATCTCGTTTTTCTCATTACGTTTTCCGTATAAAAACCCATTAGTATCCAACTAGTTTGACATCTCCAGGTGTCTGAAGTACTATTGGTCTAAATACTTTATGTTTGGCATATAAAGTCAATTCTTCTTGAATTGCTTCTTTTCACTTAGGCTAATCATGCCTTTTGTATACAATCATTGATATTATGAATATCATAATTATCATTTATAATTTTAGTAGCGCTACTGTGTATAAAAATACATCGTCAATGATTGTTTCTTTATGATTCCACATTTCTCTTATATGATTTATAGAAATTTTCTCAATTTCAATATATTTGAATCTCTGTTGAGATTTCTTCCATTTCAATGGATTTAGTCACTATATGGATTTTATAGAAATTGTCTCAATTTCAATATAGTTATATCTCTGTTGAGATTTCTTTCCATTTCAATGGATTTAGTCACTACATGGATTTTATAGAAATTTTCTCAATTTCAATATAGTTATATCTCTATTGAGATTTCTTTCCATTTTAATGAATTTGGTCATTTCATAGACTCGTATAGAAATTTTCTCAATTTCAATATACTTATATCTCTGTTGAGATTTCTTCCATTACAGTGAATTTAGTCTTTTCATAGACTTGTAATTAAATATGTCAGACTCTTACAGAGTTGATTTAGAGAAAGTGGATTTATTTATAACTCGAGTTTTGCTTACATTAGGATCCTGATAACAATACATTTCAAAAAGGTTCATAAGCTTATGAATTATAATATGTATCAGATGATTTATTTGTTGCTTTTTACTCAGATCGTTCTTTAGGAACAATCACCCGGCCGGGGTTTTTGAGATGGCAACTTATAAATCTTGTTACCTTTAATATATGAAGTAACAAATTAATAATTATCTGATGATCAATTATCTTTTGTATTTGAGTGATACAAAGATTGAAATGAGACACATTTATATATAGAGAACCGAACTGGTATCTCTATTTTGTATTAGAGTAACTTTTCATTTACTCTTTCTGGAGAAACTTTCCATTTGGAAATTAATCAATATAATAATATACAGATTGTGCATAAAAATATAAACTCTCAAAAGTTTAAATGATCTAATAGAGATTAATCAAAATCAATATTAATCTCATAATGATATAGAATTCTTATCTTAGATCATGCCAGAGATGAAATAAGGAGATATACTACACAATCAAATATCTTAAAAATATGACCAAGTCAATGACCAATTACAAGTTGTAATGGTAAATAATGATTATAAGTGGTGAGACATAGATGACTGCATCAACATGTAATATAGAATGTCCCATATAAAAATTGGTAAATGAATAATAAAGTTCTCGTAATTACCTGGAGACATTTTGATAATTGATTCTGCTCATCCATTCTGATTATGTGTATATGTGAAAACCAGATGTTGAACATCTATCTCAACTAGAGATGTTTGATAACACATAAACATGTGATCATCTCATAGATGCATCAACTAGAACCATAAAATAATGAAATGGTTCTTTTGGTGGATGAATATGTCCATATATATCCCTTTAAATGATAGGGATTCAAAACCAACTTTAGAATTATATGGTTTTATTTGGTGGATGAATATATCCACATACATCCCTTTTCTGATCAACAATATAATCCGGATGATAAAGAACACAACTTTTCTATAATCAGCTTCTGACTTGAATCACGCACAGATATTCAACATTCTTATTATTAATGATCTCAATATGACATTAATAAAGTTATATGTCTTTGATCTAAATAGATTTCTTTATGTTTTGCTTGAATGATATAAAGTATCATTGATACACAATTGAATACCATCTGGTAATAAGATTGTGGCTCTTTTAGAACCTTTAATCAGATCCATTAGATCCGCCAGATTTTATCTAGTATTAACTTTAAATGCCCTTGAACTAAACATATTTCTTTATGTTGTTATTTGAATAATATCAAGTATCATTGATATATAATTGAGAATTGTTTGATAACAACATCGTGGCTCTTCCAGAGCTTTCTATCAGATCCGTTGGACCTGATACATAATTTAGTATTGTTTGATAACAATATCACGGCTCTTCTAGAGCTTTCTATCAGATCCGTTGGACCTAATACATTAATAACATTTGGTCTCAGCAAAGTCGAATTCATAAAATATTTATGACTCCGTAAAATTATATGAGTCGTTGCACTCTCAGCAAGACATATATTTTTCCTTCTAGGAATTTTATGGACATTATTTGTAATATCATTTTATATCTCATGTGAAATGATAATAATCACCCCTCCTCTTTTCTTTCTTTTTTTTTTCTTTTTTTTTTAAATATATACATATACATATATTTTTAAATGAAATTACAAAGTTGCCCCTGATTTTGTAAAATTACGGAAAGGCCCCTCAAAATTTTTATTAATTATAAATCAGCCCTAAAACTGTTTAAAAATTACAAACTGGACTAATAAGTTTTGGTAATTATAAATTGATCCAAAATTTTATCAAAATTGCAAAATGGCCTTACAAAACAGTCCATGAAAAATATTGAATTCTCCAAAAGTGGCCCAGAGTAAAAATGAGCTCTGTGACCGATCTAGACCAGATCGTGAGTCATGACCGACGACTATTTATCGTCATCGTAAAACGCACTCGGCTGGTGTGAAAACTGACGAAGCCCACCGACGAGATGGCATTAACCTAAGGAGGCGATGGGTCTGGGTTGAAAACCCACCAACTCAGAAGCAAACTCAGATCGGGGTTTGGTGATACTAGATCAGATGATCTGATTATCTAACGCCCATCACATTCACATTTTCATCAAGTTCATCTACTGTCAAGTAGACTACTGATCTCAAAATTCTCCTCTTTTTTTCAGTAACTCTGAATTTTGCTCTCCAGGAGCATCATACTTGAATGAAATGGATAAAATATTACATTCAATTTCATTATACGTTAGGATCTTAAATCCTTTTATGTGATCATCCCGTTGGATGTGTATGAAATGGATAAAAATATTATTGCCAATTTATTTATACGTTAGGATATTAAATTATTTTTATGATATTCACAACATCCTGTTGGATGTGTAGATCCTTATCTGAATATTGCTCTTCATGAGTATCAAGCATGTATGAAATGGATAAGATATTTTTTCCAATTTCATTAAACATTAGGATCTTAAATCATTTTTATGATACTCACATCATCTTGTTGGATGTGTATGAAATGGATAAAATATTAATTCCAATTTCATTATTCGTTTAGGATCTTAAATCCCTTTTACGATACTCACAACATCCTGTTGGATGTGTAAATCATTTTTCTCAAATGAATGATATGTAAACATATCACTTTATATATATGAGATAAAATAAAATCATAGATTATAATGATTTTTCGAACTTCCAATTCGACCATGAACTGTAAGTTCATATATAATTATAATATAGAAAACTTCATATTCTGAGTGGATTTGAAACCTCAGGTTCCAAATAATAAAGTATGTCATTCATGAATATAACACTGGATCCAGAATTCCAGGTTCTCATCGGTTTTCAATACCGTGCCGTATGGCATTCATGAATATAACACTGGATCTAGAACTCTAGTTTCTCATCGGTTTTCAAAACCGTGCCAACTTAAATATCATAATTCCAGAAACTTTAAGTTTTGGTTCATCGGTCTTGCCAATCTCATATATTGCAAAAATTGAACAGTTCCAGGACGGTATATATGTCCTGTAAATAAACAATTCCAGGAGGCTGAGCTCACCTGTTATGTTATGTAAATAAACAGTTCCAGAACGGTATATATGTCCTATAAAAACAAATTCAGAACGGTATATATGTTCTATAAAAACAGTTCCAAAACGGTATATATGTCCTGTAAAATCAATTCCTGGAGGCTGAGCTCACCTGCCATGTGTATAAAAAATAAATTCAGAACTATGTATAGATGATCCATTGACGGCATAAGCCATCTTGTATATGGAATTATAAATAGATCCAGAACATTGAGATTTAGAGAAAATAAATTCAGGACTATATATATATATGTTCCGTTAACGACAAAGCCATTTTGTATACGAAATATATATAGATCCAGAATATTGAGATTTAGAGAAAATAAATTCAGGACTATATATATATGTTCCGTTAACGGCAAAGCCATTTTGTATACGAAATATATATAGATCAAGAATATTGAGATTTAGAGAAAATAAATTCAGGACTATATATATATGTTCCGTTAACGGTAAAGCCATTTTGTATACGAAATATATATAGATCCAGAATATTGGGATGTAATTAAATCACCCATAAGGGATCCTTTTTATTTACATGCAATCGTGTTGATAACGTGTTGTAAATTAATAAATAATAAATAAAAGAATGAGATGAGACAGTGAGACAAGAGAGAGAGAGAACATATATTGCTTAATTTTATTGATCATTTCTGGAACCCATTTACAAGAGAGAGCACATATATATATATATATATATATAGGCAATAAAGAGAGATAGGCAAGTGGGATAGGTGAGAGAGAGGGAGAGGCGGTGGAATGGTGGATGTAGGGGAAGATATTTGTGTGATATTATGGGGAGATATTGTTGGAGAGATATTGTATGATATTTTGGGAGATATTAAAGGAGATATTATGAGAGATATTTAGGTGATATTTGTGTGTATAACACATGTGGTAAAAGCCACATATATTATAACAATCAGCAGTATCTTCTGGTGGGATATTAGTAGTTGTTTTTCTCTGTCTTTGTTGGAGTGGTGGAAAGGCTGGGCTGGGCTGGCCTTTAACCGAGGAAGACATCGGAACTCTCCTTGTTCTATGTTGTTGTATGGTCTATTTGGGAAGCTAGGAATGATAAGGTCTATAAGAATGAGGATGTCTCAGTAGTGAAAGCTTTGGATTTGGTAAAATTTAGAGTTGCTTGGTGGTTCAAAAACTATGGTAATGACTCTCATGATCCTATAACCTTTATTCTGCTAGACGTAGTGGATCGTTGTGTGGATCCTATTAAAGTGAAGATTCTGAAGATGGTTGTTTGGATCCCTCCGTTACCTGATGTGTTGAAATTTAACGTTGATGGGTCTGCCAAGGGCACCCCGGGTCTAGCTAGTATTGGAGGGGTTTTTTGTGATGACACCGGGGAGGTTTTGTGTTCCTTCTCAATCCACATTGGGCGGCAAGATGCCATAACTGCTGAATTGAGTGCCATTGCCAAAGCTTGTGAGCTGTGTATTTCAAAGCTTGAGCTGTTGAGTAAAAGCATTATTATTAACAGTGATTCTATGGCTGCTGTCTCTTGGTTGAATAGCTACGATTTGGGCAATTTTAATTTAGCTAATCTGATTTTTGATATTCAAAGTATGTTGTTGCGTTTGGGTCAGACTAGTGTTGAGTTCTGCTCTTGTGTTATGAATTCCTTTGCGGACTCTCTGGCTAAAAAAATTTCTGGTGGCGATGGAGATGGTATCAGCTGGAATCTTGCTTGACTCTTCCCATGGTGATGATCTTTCTAGTGTTTCAGATGAAGAGATGGAAAAAGTGGTGATGAACAAGGAATTGAAGGAAGCGGAAGATGACCTAGTTAAGGAACAACTCCTATATAAGGAACCCGAGCCTTACGTTCCTCTAATTCCTTCCCTGGGCCGCCTATGCAAGGGCCATTGGATAAGTTACTTTTTAGATTTATTGAGTCATTATATAAAATGAATACTAACTTATCCTTATTCTATGTGATTAGGAACATGCCATCTTGCAACAAATATTTCTAAGACCTAATCGCTATAGGCTTAAATTCGAAACCTTGGAATTTGGTTGAGCCATCCAAGTACATGTCTTGTTGTGACGAAAAATTAAGCGTTTTGTGGGAGGCAACCCACCTGGTTACATTTCGTTCTTAGTTTATTTTTGTTTCTATTTTCTTTTTATATTTTTGTTTAGATTAAGTATGTGGATTGTTTGTGTTATGATTAGTGCCTAGGATTGTTTGTGTTTGTGTGTTTAGTGGAGCAGGTTGTGTTTTTTGTTAATTTGTTTTAGAGTTTGCGTTTTGTGTGTTTGTGTTTAGTTGTATATAATTGTTAGTGTGTTTTGTGACCTTATTCCCAAATCTTGCTCCACTTGTCCAAGTTCGTAAATGATTCAACATTGAGGACAATGTTGAATTTAGGTTTTGGGGTGTGGGCAAGTTGTTTGTGTGTTCAGTTTTTGTTAAAATTTTTGTTTTTGTAGCTTTAATTTGTTTAGTTGACTATTTGTGTTAGTGTAGATATCTCTGCATTTTGGCCAAAATTTTAAGCAAAATTCTTGCTTGATGAGATGCTTGTGAGTGTGTCTTTAGAGATGTTGTGTATGTTTTTAACACTGAGTTTTGGTTATCGTCATGTTACTTTAAGCTTTCATTACACAGTGTCATGCTTTTGATGTTGAGGTGGATGAGACTCCATGCTTGAGTGCTAGGATTAATACTGGAGACTACCATTGTGAGATTGTTGTGCCTTAACGCTTCATTTGAGAGGGTTTATTTTAGTTTCTACTCATTAAACACTCTTAGAATTTTATTCTTAATTGTGATCTCATTACACATAATTTGCATTGATTTCCATAGAATATATATCTTTGTGGGTTAACATGTTTGATTTGTATTCCCTTACTAGATAAACTTTTAGAAATTATTTTAGGCAATGTGCTTGAACTACTATATTATCCTAAACACTATCCACTTCCCTTTGTGTGTTTCATTTACCAATTTGTGGCCAAACACTTAAACTTTTCTTTCATTACCCACATTGCCCATAAACATATATACCTCATGAATTAGCCATACCCGATAGTTATTGATCATGTTGAAGTGTAGAATTTAGTAGAATTCAATTTTGATCTCTAAATTCTTTAGTAGTGTGTACTTAGGCATGTATGTTTGTAAATTGTGCAAAGCAAAGACTTATATATATATATAAAAAAAAGTATTAAAAATAAAATACTTCAAGCCTTCAATATTTCAATGTAAAGTTGCTCAAAATTAGAGTAACAAAGTCACACAAAATTCAATTCAAAATTTATTGCCTAGACGCTTGGACTGTAATTTGTAAAGTGTAATATAGCTAATCAAATTGTAGCATTGTAATGTGTAATCACCTTAGCATGATCTCAGGACCGACCCTAGGTCTGGTCTTTAGGGGTGTCCGCCCAGGGCTCATCCTTTAAAGGGGGCTATATTTTCTTATAATGAGTTATTATTTAGTTATATATATATATATATATATATGGGTTGAAATTAAAATGACCTAATAAATACATTTTGCTTTAGATTTCCACAAAAAAAAAAAAAAAAAAAAGCCCATAGTATTTGTTTTAAACAAAGCCCAACAATTACATAAACAAAAGACAAAATAAAAGGGCCGTCAAGTATTTCTCTAATACCCATTTTTTTTTTTTTTTTAGACAATTAGACCATACATCCGTATTTCTTTCTCTGTCACTTTTTATTGGCTTTCGCCACTTATTCACTTATTCCCTTCATGTTTTTTACTACTTATTCATATCCCTCTTATACAATAAAAATAAGTATCCCAAAATACATCATTAAAATTACAATCAAACCATAAACCTATGGATCCATGTCCATTTTTTTTTTTTGGACTATTGATCAATGTCCCTCTTATGTAATGAAAATAAACATCCCATCATTATTATATATATTCAACACATGTTGCGATATTGAGTAATGGTCTAAAGTATTAATCCAAATCTGATTCAATTATAGGTTTTTGTTTGTTGATCAACAAATTACTCTTAATATTAAGAGTTGATTGAAAATAATAAATTTGTAACTCAAAAAAAAAAATCCAAACATTTGTCAAAAGAAAAATTCCAAACATATACACGTGATCAAATTCAGTGTAAATATTAAGAGTTATATAAAACAAAATCCAACCATATACATGTAGTCAAATTCAGTTTCATAAAGCACTAATATGGAGATTCTTGAATCTAATTGAAGTTGCAAAGTGGACTTTAAGGTCAATCATTTGGAATATACTGGTTTGATGAATATTATGAATTTTGTATTTTGATGGTATAAAATCCGATTTAAAACGGGTTAAGTCTGTTATTAAAGTAACAAAACATAAAGCAATTTTCGATATTGGTACCGTATCAACTATATACTATGAAATAGCATATTATATATATATATATATATGTATATATATATATTCTTGTAGAATTTAACAAAGGGGACTATTTTAAATTTTTCGTCCCGAACCTCTAAAACCTTAGGATCAATCCTGCATGATCTTTAGCTTTTTGTTTTCTCATTCCCTTCATTTCATAACCCAAAATCACCAATGACCCCATTACAACCAAGGGAAAGTCCAATTTGATCTTTTAGGAAATGTAGATTCGGAATATGAATTTTTAATTTTCTCTAACCATGTTTGTGGCATTTCAATTCCTTCATGAGATCCATTTTCCAGAAAATGTGCCTTATTGTGAAAAATATTCATATACAATTAAATATTTGATTTCCATTAGCATAAATTCATTCATATATGTTTGATGAGTGTGTGCCTAGGTTTCTAGCGAAAAATGAGTGAAGCTGGTGAGGATTAGAGTTAAGGCGAATTATATTCATGGCAATTGGGTGTGGTTGTTTTTGAAACATGAGCATTCTGAATTGTTGTGTATACGCTTTCTCATGAGCAATATAATGTTAGCCTTTACTCAATGGTTTTAGCATGCACGCATCTTTACTTGGCACATTCAGATTGCATCTCATTCTTGGTTGGCTTTGCGGAGATTAGATTGTGTTTGTGGGTATTGTAGTTGTAAACCCTCATGAGACTTCACTCATCCACTAGGTTACATTTTCTAGGGGTTTAACAGGTTTGTAGCATGTGCTATGTGCCATCATATTCCCTATGAAAGTGGCCTAGTTTAGATTGTTACCTTTTGTTTTCATTTTCATGGTTTTTTTTTTTTTTTTTTTTTTTAACAACAATTCATTGAAAAAAAAAAGGAAGGCAAAAAGCCAACCCAAAACAAGCACAACAACCACCAACAGCCAAAGAAAGCTCAGTAAACCAACCACCACACCACCCAAACAGTATAACAAAACAGGGACTCAAAACAAAGGAAACAAGAAACAACGAACACACATAACCCATATAGAGAAATTGACAGAACAAAAAACGTGGGATAACCAAAAACTACAACAAACAAAAGCCAAACTAAGGATTAGTTGTCTTCCCAAACCGTGAAGTTCCTACAAAAACCGGAGCCTTTCTTAGCCAACATATCCACAGAAGAGTTGGTCGTTCTAGGATTAAAAACGGTAGACACGTTTCCCCAAGAGTTGACCAGGCTTCTAATATCATAAATGGTATTAATATGCTTGATGCACCTAAAGCCATCATTGTTCACCCACGAAATCGCAACCTTAGAATCACTAATAATCACAACATCCCTACCATATAAATATTCCTTGGAAGCACATAACTTGCAAGCTTTGTGAATAGCGAGAATCTCCGCTGTATTAGAATCTTGAATATCAATCCACTCCGAAAAGAGACAGAGAACCTTACCATTACTATCTCTCAACACACCACCAATTCTAGTCATTCCATGAGACCCCCTTGCTGAACTGTTAACATTAAACTTTAAGACACCAAAAGAGGGGACGGTCTATACTTCAGTAGCTTTTTGCTTCACTACTTTCCTATCCACGCAGCAGTCCTTAATATTGAGAGAAAGAGAAGTTATTGTGTCATAAGATCCCACACCAAGGTGTTTGAACCACCAAACCACTCAAAGTTTGACCATATCAATCGCTTGAGAAACACCTTAACCGGATTGCTGTGAAACACTACTTGATTCCTTAACTCCCATACCGTCCACACTACCGCAAAGAAAAGAGAGTCACCATGCTCTCCTATGCTTAGCTGAAGGACTTAGATATTGCCAACCACAAAACCAATCATACACATATTTATTAGGACAGCTACTCACCCTCCACACTCTCATGCACTCATGCCAAATTTCCCACGTCCACTTACAGTGAAAAAATAGATGAGTTATTGACTCAATACCTAAATTACATAGGACATAATCCAAGTTCTGACTTGTGTCGAATCCCATACTGCTTAACACATCCTTGACCATGGTTTTCATTTTCATGTTGTTGTTTGTTTTAATTTTTAATTTAGCTCGAGGACAAGCAAAAGATAGGTTTGAGAGTATTCGATCACACCATTTCAATATATGTTTTAGGTCCCCATTTTCAATCTCTTGCACTCGTTTTCTGGGTATATTTGGTGTTTTAATGAGTTTGTTGAGCTATGTAGGTAATAATCCTTAAATAAGGTGTTTGAGCTTATTTGGATAATTTGGAGGCAAGAAAGGTTTTAAAAAAGGGTTGAAATTGTAAAGGTTTTTGCATGTCATATCTCTCTCCAAAAATTTAACTGGATTTTGTGACACATATTCAGAAAGCCCCAAATGTTTAGTTTTTAAAAAACTTTACGGTTTGTGATTCCAAGTTTTCTAGAGGAAGTTACACTCATTTTAGTAATTGGTGCGCAAAGGTTAAAAGATTTAGGGGCATAGACCAAATATTTTACTGCATCTCAATTCCAGGAACTTCTGCGGTTTGCCTTGTTATCGTCCATGACCGCAATTTTGACAGGCTGACATGTTTTTAGCGAGAAAATTGATCTTTTTTTTTTTGAACAGCAAAAAGTAATTTATTAATCAGAACTTGATAACGGGCAACACGAAAGACAAAGCAACCCAGTCCACCACAGAAAAGCAAAAAAACGCAGTAAAGACTAAAACAGATGCTAGAAACAAAGCAACAAAAACGCCTAGAAAACAAACTAATAATCACCCCAAACAAAAATATCCTCATCCCCGTTAAAACCTTTTCTAGCAAGTATATCCACAAAGAAGTTTGATGCTCTCGAATTGAAGATGAACATTGTGTTACCAGGATTCGACAGATTGCCCTGGATATCATAGATGAGATTGACATGTTTGATACTTCCGAAGCTTCCTTCATTGACCCAAGCAACTGCCATCATAGAATCACTTACTATGACAATATTTCTTCCTATAAAATTTGGATTCGAGGCACAAATTTCAGAAGCTTTATGGATCGCCATAATCTCCATCGAATTGGAGTTTAAAACCACCCAAATGATTAAAGAAAAGGCATAGCACTCTTCCGCTGGAATTCCTCAGAACACCTCCCATACCCGCCTGACCCAGGGAGCCTCTTGCCATTCCATCCATATTGAATTTCAGCACATCTAACGATGGAGGAGTCCAAGTTTCCAGACTGCTCTTTTTCACCTTCAAAGCTTAGGTACAGGTGTCTCTGATATTGAGCAAAATTGAAGTCACTGAATCCATCGACCTTTTCCCATAGTGTTTAAACCACTAAACGACTCTAAACTTTACCATGTCGGCTGCAACTGAGAGATCCGCCTCTTTTCGCCTAAAAACCTTCCCGTTCCTAGCCTCCCAAACTGTCCACACAATTGTGAAGAAAAGCAAACACCATGCTTTTGTGTATACAAGCTTCACACATAACCCCGGCCATCCTCTCATCCAATCAACCACTGACTTAGGAGGGCAACAAAAAACAAACCACCAGGCCATTCCCTTTAGCCAAAGATTCCATGTCCACTGGCAATGTAAAAAGAGGTGGTCCACCAATTTAGGTTCTCTATTGCACAGCGAACATGTTGTATTCAAAAGGTTCCCACTGTTAAAATGATGTAACATTTCTTTAACCATAACTCAACACTTGATCATTTGTCAAACGAAGACTTTGATTTTCTAAGGGCAAATGCCTTGCCAAAGCAAATTCGTAACCTCCGACAACTCAAGATTCTCGTCCTCTAAACCTCTTCGAAATAATTGCACCAAGAATAAGCCATTGGAATTAAAAACCCAAGCTAAAGCATTAGAAACTTTATCTCGGATAGGAATACACTCCAAAACCGTCAAAAAAACAATTCCACTGCTCCATCTCCCACCCAAACAGAGGCCTTTTCAACTCAACATTCCAACATCATTTAGACTCTATCCATCTTTTAAACTCCTGAATAACCCCATTCTTGTTGTTAGCTAACACAAAAATTCTCGAGAAAGCTCTATAAAGAGGAATGTCATCCCAATTGATATTGTTTATATAACTGAGCCTTATCCCTTTGCCTACAACAATTTTCATGCCATCATAAAGAAGATTTCCTGACTTGGATCCCTCTTCGTACAAACTTCAAACAGCTTTGACAATGGGCAATGGAAAGAGACAACACCCCCCCCCCCCCCCCCCCCCCCCCCCCCCAAATCAATCCCACCTTAAATTCCTATCCAAGTTATCGTATTTTGCATTCATCACCTGCCTCCATAACGAATTGTCATCATTGCCATACCTCCAAACCCATTTGGCCAATAGGCTCTTGTTCATATCCAAAATCCGAGCAACCCCAAGACCACCATTTTTCTGGCTCTTATAAATCAAGTCTCATCCGATCAAGTGAACTTTCATTTTCTCTACACCATCACCCCAAAAGAAACTACGTTGAATCCTTTCTAATTTTTTTTTCAACACCCACCAGTATTCTTAGGACTGATATGTAGTAAATCGGGATACTAGCTAAAACTGTTTTAATCAACACCACCCAACCACCTTTATTTTTTAAAAAACAATTCTTCCACGGCACCAAACGACTTTCTATTCTATTGAGCATTAGTATCCAAAAATCAACCTTATTCCGTCTTCCTCCTAAAGGCTAACCAAGATAGGTGATTGGAAGAGTGGCTTCCTTACACCTAAAACCCCTAGCCCACTCACTCTCACCCCTCATTTTTTCCCCCTTCTAACAATGCAAGATTTGTGGAAATTAATTCACAACCCGGACGCCAACTCAAAACACTTTAGAATCTTTGTAGCATTCATAAGACATTCCATGTTAGGTTCCAAGAAAAAAAAAAATCGTGTCATCCGCAAATTGGAGGTAGGAGATATGAATCGAATTTTCACCAAAAGTGACACCCTTGATCAAATTTAGCTTATAGGCTTTTGAAAAACACAAATTCAGCCATTCCACCGCTAAATTGAAAAGAAACGGTGATAGTGGATCCCCTTGCCATAGGCCTCTTTCAATATGAAATTGAGAGGTAGGGCTACCATTGATTAATGCCGATAGAGTTAAGGTGGAAATACAATCTCTCATCCATTTTCTCCACCTCTTACCAAACCCCATGCCAGACATCATTTCATCCAAAATCATGTGGTCGACGCTATCGTAAACTTTTTCTAAGTCTAATCTAACAAGGGGGCCACCCACTTTGTCCCTTTTCCACTTATGGACAATTTCTTTTGCGACTACAAAGCTATCCATTATTTGTCACTTTTGAACGAACATCATTTGACTTTCCCCTATAACGTACTCTTCACCCTTTTCAACCTATTAGCTAACACCTTAGAGAGAATCTTGTACATAGATCCCACTAAACTTATAAGACGAAACTCCTTCAAGGATTCTAGTTTCACACATTTGGGAATGAGAGCAATAAAAGTCTTATTCAACTTTTTGACAATCAAACTGCCTTTATGAAATTTATGAATAAATTTCATAAAATCCTCATGAATCCCCTCCCAATTATGCCGAACAAAACTAAGATTCAAGCCATCGGGACCAGAAGCTTTGTTGCCATCACAACTACAAACCACCGCCCAAACCTCTTCTCTATTGAAATCAGCCTCCAACATTTTCCTCTCTGGGTGATCTAATTGCTTAAAAGCCAACCGTCTCATTTTTGGTCTTTGCCATGCCACATTCTTGTAATGATTTTCGAAAAAGCGAACAACCCCTTCCCTAATCATTTGCGGATCTGTACACCTAACACCTTCAAGGGAAATATCTCCAATGTAATTACTTCGCCCTCTTCCATTAGCCATATTGTGAAAAAACTTTGAATTCGTGTCCCCTTCCTTTAACCATTTCACCCTTGACTTTTGCCTCCACATTTGTTCTTCTTTCCAAAGGCCTTTCCAATAATCCGAGAGAAGACTAATTCTCTCACTTCTCAGCCCCACTATCCATCCCTTCATTGCTGCGTTCTACTCCACTTCCACCAAATTTTCCTCTACGCCTTTAATGGCATTAACTAGTTTCTTATTCAACGCCAACCACCTCTTAATGCTCATTTTGGAAGCTTTTATTTTTGAAGGCAATACAAAACCTTTGGTACCATTTGTCTTGCATTCTGCCCACCCTTTGGCTGCCGCACACATCAAATATTTCTTCTCAAGTCATCCGTTGTAAAACCGAAAAGGGCAAGGGCCCTAATCTTCCTTCTTTTCCCCTATCATGACCACATTGTGATCCAAAATTGTCCCAGGCAGCCCTACTTGACACAAATTCGGCATCCAAGAAAGCACCAAGGGAGATATCAAGAAACGATCCAATCTTGCCCAATTAGCCCTCTCCTTATGGTTGGTCCACGTAAAAGATATTCCACATAATGGAATGTTAACCACCTCTATCCTTGAAATAAAATAACCGAAATTTCTCATTGAAATTGCATTACCTCCCCCGCCTATTCTCTCCAAAGGATCCAACACTGTGTTAAAGTCACCACCCAAAACCTAAGGCATGGGAAAGGAGTTACGAAAAGAAACTAAAAACTCTCAAAGCTCCTTCCTTTCACTCTTCACATTAGCCACATAAACATTACAAAACACAACTTCTCTCTTGTTCTTTAATAATTCACCCATGAGAATGATGAGAATGATGCACCGTTGGTTAGAAATGCAAAGCTTTCACTAAGAAAAAAGCTTCTTCCCACAAAGACAACAAACCTCCGGTTATACCAATAGCATCCACTCCAACCCCCTTTAGTAAGTAAAGAACCTCCAAGAGAACTAATAACACTACTATCTACCGAAGACAATTTCAATTCTTGAATAAGAAGAATTGTCGGTTTGTGTTTATAAACTAGACTTCGAATAATTCTTCTCTTCTCCCTATTCCTCAAACCTCTAATGTTCCACAACATGGCTAACATAAAAAATAAAAAAATAATAAAAAATAAAACCGCTAACCTTCCACAAGGCGAGAACACTATTCTTCAAATTCTCTCATCCTAGCTTCATCCTCTTCTTCTTTTGAAGCTATAATTTCAATCATTTCATTCTCATTACCATTGAAGTCAAAACCTAAAGTTGCTCCCATTTCAATTACTTTAGTGACTTCCTCCTTTAGGTTCCATGCCTCCTTATTGTCATTTGCTTGATCACCTTATTTGACTCTAGTCTTCATGTCAACACATAACACCACGCCCTTCTCTATCACCCTAGTAATTTCTTCTTCTAAGTTCCATACAACCTTCTTGGATTTACCACAATGACTTACTTTCTCATGTTGACTGAGAGATTTCTTGGTGTTGGCCTTAGAACTTCTAGTCACCATACCATGATTCTTTTGCTTCAATCTATCAATTTTATTCCTGCTTTTCTTAGAAACTCGTTTGCCACTAGGTAAAATCTAAACACTTTCCTCCTTCTCCAAGTCGTCAGCTCTTTTATTCTGAAGGCCATTTCCATTACCATGTTTTTCTTGACTTGAAAAGTTGTATGACCCGTCCACTTGGGGTTCAAAATCTTAGTGACTATCACTCAAGTGACACTCGCAATAGGACGAGGTCGGAGAGTAGCACAATAGTAAGTAAAGTTCGTTCCCACAGGGATCGAGTGACCGATTACCGAAATTGATTAGCCTATTTGCTATTCAAACAATAAAAAAGGTTGGTTTTCCAATTAAGTAAATTAAACTAAACTAAACTAAAATAAAACTAAAATAAAACTAAATGCTATTGTGAAAAAGAAATAACACGAAAATAAACACAAGTGTAATAATAGAGAGAAATATGCTAGGATTTGACTACACCCCACCCTATGTCGATTTCCGTTCTAGACTCAATTATTCACCCAAAACATGCTCATGTAATTCATAGATTCATGCACCCAAATGTTAACCCACAATCTCGGTCGAGTAGAATAGATCGCACCCAAAATCATACCCAAGCCTATCTCTCGATTACTCGGAATATATGAATGAGTTCATTAAGAACCTTGGCACACTAGGGAATCCTATACGCTAGCCTAAGTAGGTCTACTTTTCTAGACATGCATAGAGGGCATTTTATCGAGCACGTGGCGTGCGTCTCCGGTCAGTACATAACACACCACAAAAATTCATTCAAAAGGAGATCAAACAATTGAAAAGCATTAAGTACATTAAAATACCCATACAAACAACAATCTTGCACATAGGGGATAAACAAGAATCAATTCATTTAAATGTATATAGTCAAAGGTGGGGTTTCATCAAATCCTAACAATGAAAGTTTAGCTCATATTACAACTAATAGCCATACAACAAATAATCTCAAATAAATACATGGCTATAACAAAGGATAAAAGAGAAAAAGTTAGAGAAAACTATAATGGAGAGCTTCCTCTTCTTCCTTTTGCTCCTCTCCTTTTTCAAGCTCCTTCAATTTTCTTTCTCCCAAGAAAAAGAAAAGATCATAGATTGGTGTCAAGTGTCTCTTGGATTGTGTAGGAATTTAGGAAAGATGGAGTCTTGGAGGAGTAGGAGAGTTCCCTTTCTTTGGAGAGTGTTCTCTTTTCTTTTTGTGTCTCCTCTTCTTTTTCAAAAAGATGAAGAGATGTATATATATGGGTCCAAAAATAGGGCAAAAAAAGGGGGTAAAATTTCTTCTAGAAGATAAGCTGGCGGGTTGCCGCTGATGGCCGATCGCGGCGAAGCCGCGACGCTTCAACCGCGGCGATTTGAAGAGGTTTCTGTCGCTACCGTCGTCGACCGCGGTGAAGCCACGGCATTTCAACAGCGGCGCTTTGAAGAGGTTTCTGTCGCTACCGTCGTCGACCGCGGTGAAGCCGCGGCACTTCAACCGCAGCGCTCTGATGCCCAAAACCCCAAACTTTCCAAAATTGCACATTTTGCCCTCAGATTTTACCTTTATAACAAAAACACCCCTGCTATCAAAATTTCTGTAAAAACCTCAATCAAACCATTAAACACTCGGTTTTTCCCGAGAACCGAACTCAAAATGATACGGAAATGGGGCTACACTTTGTATATAAATGAAGCAATCACTTAGTCACTTAGACCTTCTAAAGCCTCATTCATAAAGGTTAAGTGGGCTCCCACTCCTGGGTCGTCATGCACCACTTGAAGGTGGATCCCTTGATCATTCGATGAGTCACTCTAAACCTATCTTGATGGACTATAACATTCCCCAAGTTCTAATTCTAAATCACGGTCCACCAACTCATCACTTGGCCCATCTAAAGTAGAGTCCCTGTTGCCCTATATATTCTAGAAACATCAGTCTTGACTATTGCCTGTGAGTTTGAGATGCATTCAGACCCATCAAGCCCACCTTTCTTCATCTGTCTATTCGTTCTATGATTTCTTCTTGAAGAGCACTCACCTTTCCACATTTTTTTGAAAACCCCTGCTTAGATTTCGAAGAAGAGGAGTTGTATCCTCCATTACTGACAGAACCAGTCCTACAAATCGATATAATGAGACTTCAAACAACCCTAGACATGTGGGGCACTAGAAAAGAACCACTTTTGAGCCCTAATAAGAGAAAAAGTAGCCAAGGGTGGCTCCCAAGCCACCCACAACCTCCAATCTCAAAAACACCTCACTTCCACCATTAAATCTCCAACCTTTTCATCATATTTTCCCACACTTCCTTAAATCCCACAATTGTTGCACATCAAGAGCTTTATTGGTGAGAGAAGGAGATGGACCAAGCTTGAAGAAGGAAGATTCTCTTTAACATCACTTGGGTTTCTTCTTACCTTTTCTCTTTTCTCTTTAATTTTAAAGATATGTGTAATTAATTTTCCACACAAGGGAAATGATATGAGTTGTACATTGATAGTCGCATCTCGACACGTAGTGTAGCCCTCACATTCCTATCTTTTATGTCCAAATCCCGGGTAAAATCGTGTATTTAACCTTCAAAATAAGTGTTTTCAGTTTTTTCACATTAAGGAGGGCTTTAGTGCATAAAAGATAAAGTTTGGGTCAAAAGCGTAAATTCAGACAATTAGAAGAGAGTGAAGACCAACTCACTGTGTCATCCTGCAAAGTTGGAAAAACGAAGTGCATTCTAGAGAATCTCGTGGGACAACCTTCGTCTAGTTGTCCCGCGAAAGATGTCCCGTGACAAAGGGAGAGGAGCATTCTAGAGAATCTCGCGAGACAACCTTTGTCTACTTGTCCCGTGATTCCTTCTGCAAAGTAGCCCTCAAGCTCAGAAAATTTTAGGATTCTATGCCCTAATCTTCCACACCTATAAAAACCTAATATCCTTTTCTTTAAAGGGGATCTCTTGGACGGCTCTTCAAGTTCCAAATCACCAAAATCACCATTTTCATAAATCCATCCATTCCAAACACCAATCCACCATCAAAACACAAACCCCTTTCACCCAAATGAAAATCCATTATCATCCATCATCTTAGAGCAAGAAGGGGTTAAGAAGAGAAAGTGTTGCACAAGCCTAGCAATCAAGAAGAGGAGGAGTTATCTTCAATTAGTTTATTCTAAATCTCCCTCTCTCTTTTTTATTGTTATTTCTACAATGATTAGAGCTTATTTATATTCATTGATGGTTTGTAATTGGGAAACAAATACTCGGTGTGTACTGATATAATAATCTAGAGGGGGGTGAATAGATTTTAACAATTTTACCCAATTTTCACGTTAAGTCAGTATTACGAAAATGCCCCAAACTAGTGAATGAATATAACAAATGTAATATATGCGGAATTTAAATAACTCTTGATATTTACGTCGAAACCCTCATGAGAAAAACCATGGGCTGGTAAGTGCGCCACACTCGAACCTCGAATCCATTAAATGTGATAACGATTACAACCTACTCCCAATATATAATCACACACCTACCTAATCCCGATATAAGTGAACCTAGTCCAATTGCTTGTGTGACCACCTAATCTCGGTGTACGACCTAATCCCGGTCTATCACACAATACTTCAATTGCTTGAGATCTAAGCAACCTAATCCCGGAAACTACACAAAAGGCTTACTTCCCAATGAAGAGATAAAATGCCTAAGTGAATATATGATGATATTCAAAGAGCAAATAAAGCTAGGAAACCTTAGATGCTTATCTAGGATGATATGATGACAATAAATACAATCCTAGATATCAAAAGCTAAATGACATGTCATAAAGCTTAGCAAATCATAGATTAAATAACCTAGATATTGCTATCAAAATACAACACTCAATCAACACACCACACAATCTCTATCTTGTATAATAGCATATGAACTAAAAACATATAAGTAAGAAAAGAGATGCCTTGATAAATAAAACACTAAAATTAGATGAGATTAGTGAAGAAAATACCAAAGTGAGTGTGTTGAACAAAACCCATGCAAGCAAGTATCCTAACTATGCTAGAAAATGCTAGATGATATTTTGATGCATATGAGAATGGTTTTGAGTGTTTAAAAATGAGTTCTTAATTGATTTTCTCTCAAGTATCTCTCTTTGAAGTTTAGGGTCCTTAGAGTCAGAGAACTAGTCTTTAGAAAATGAGAAAGTTGTATATTTATAGATATCAAGAACAGGGCATGTGAAAAGACAAGTTTACCCCTGAAAACGCACGATCAGCTGTTTCATTCGGTGGCCTAACCACCGATCACAACCGCTGAATTGGTCCTGAGAGAAACAGGGGAGCAACGACGGTTTCATAACCGCCGATCCAACCGTCGAATCAAACCCGAGAGAAAAATCAATCAGGTATGAACGACGGTTACAAACAGCGGTCATGGCCACTGATCATAATCGTCGTTTCACCAAAAGTGGTGAAACCAAGGGAGAAGCCAAGGGCATTCTCCGAGAGCGATCTTTGCGTAAAACCAAGTACACCAACATGCACGCGCGGACGTTTCCGAATATATTCGGAAAATGAATTACAAGACACATAAACACAACACAAGATATGTCAATCAAAGTGCTAGTGTGTAATGTGACGTGAGAAGAGTATGCACACAAATGCAAGTATGCTAAGTGTGTGCGTGCTTTTAAATCTCTTCAAAGAAAACTAAGCACTAGAGATTATACCTTTGGAGTGCTTGACATCTTGAGGTCTTGAGGGCTTTGAGCTTGATTACACATTACCTAAGCTACCCTTATAACAACCCTAATATGTGGTTTGTCCACGAAATAAGCCAATCAATAAACATGATTCCTTACAATGAGCTAAACCTTTCGTGCTAAGACAAAGATGAAACCAAGCCGTTGATTTATTGATAAAGAACACATATTTTATCTATGTTTGTTTGTGTTTTTATATGGATGTTTCTAGTGCATAATGCTTTTACTCCATTGGCCATCTTTTGAATGATTTATTGGTTGTTGTGTTATATATCGAGAGAAGACGCACACAACGTGCTTGATGAAATGTTCAGTATATGTCTGGTAATGTAGAGATACAAGAGGCTAGCATATAGGATTATTATGAGTATGTTAATTGGAAATCATCTTTCATATCATTTAAATAGTAATTTGAACAATCAATTTTAGTAATCAACTACTCAGTCCTCGTGGGAACGAATCTTATTCGCTCTATACTACACTCTACAGCCTCATACAATTGCGAGTGCTCCCATTTTGGAGTGGTCAAATTTCTGGCGCCGCTGCCAGGGATTGAGCATATAGTTGATATTGATACTGGTTGGTTTGTTACTAATTTGAATATTTTAATTTATTGTTCGTTTGTTCCTCTTTTCGGGTACTTTCCTCGTGTATGCACCTGTGCACAAGGAGTCAAAATCTTTGGTTCTTGGACTTCAATCTTGAGATTTAGAGATTAGCTCGTATGAATAGAAGAGAAGCAAGAGTTAGGTGAACAATGATGAATCTGAACGCAGATCCGGTGCAAGAGGGTAACAATAATGAGGAGGGTATGGATTGAGAGATTTTTCTATGCCTAGAGTTGATCAGAACACCTCTTCCATTCGTCATCCGACAGTAGCTGCCAATAATTTCAAAATCAAGCTAGCGGTGATTCAAATGATTGGCACAACAGTTCAATTCAATGGGTTACCAAGAGATGATCCCAACCTACAGAGTTTCAGTGATTGTGATACTTTCAGATACAATGGGAGTTTTTGATGATGCAATCAAATTGAAGCTTTTCCCGTTCTCTTTGAGAGAAAGAGCGAAGGCGGGCTACATTCACTTCCTCCAGATTCGATCACCACTTTGGATGAGTCATGTGAGATAAAAAGAAACAAATCCCATGTGGAAAAAGGTTAAGGCAAAATAATGAGTTTATATGTAATTTGGAGCCACAATTTAATAAGTCATCAGCTCTTAGGGTTGTATGGTGATCCAATAAACATTGATTCAACCTAACCATGTAAAAGCCTAATATTTGGTAGGGTGTTGGAATTTAGGAAATCCTACGTGAGATAAAAAGAAACAAAACGCACGTACATCGGAAATGTAAAGGCAAAAGGAATGATTTCTATGTAAATTGGAGTCAAAGCTCAATAATGTAGTTTTTTGGGTTGGATAGTGATCCTATAAACATTGAACCAGCCCAGCAATATAAAATCCATGTATCATACGAAATTTAAAATTCCAATTTCCAATATTTCCCTTCGATGTGCATGTATAATTTTGACTCAGTACTTGTTTCCTCTTAGGTTTTTTTTTTTTTTTTTTTTGAAATACAACTATTGCCGAGACTCGGTGAGATTAATCAAACTCTACAAGATCTGCCGGGAATACTACTCCCACTATCAGAGAGAGGTTACATATGGACTACAACTCTCACAATCGAAGAGAGGGCTGCTCCCACAAATTGGGAGAAAACTCCTCATACATGCTTGTAAAATGCGCATGCATGGTGGGACTCGAACCTCTGACCATTGGGGTGGAATGGAAGTGCACAATCATCTCTACTAAAAGATGATATGCACTTGTTTCCTCTTAGATAATTGATATCTGATGGTAGATAATATACCCATTCATATTTAGAGATGTCAAAATTACCCATTGGTCCCGGCACCCGAGGGGCCCCACCCCGTTAGGGGCAGTTTTAAACGTACCATTTAAGTTGTGGTATGGGACCGGTAGGGGCAATTTTAAATGTACCATTTAAGTTATAGTATGGGGCCGGTATTTTTTTCATTCCCCGATTTAATTTCGGTACGGTTACGGGATTTCAAGTCCCTGTCCACGTACCAGATATCAATATATATAACATAATTTTCTCTCTCTCTTTTTCTCATTTTTTTCCCTCCATTGAAACACTACTCCATTCCAGATCATTATATATAATATACCCCTCACACTATTATTTTCATATTATTCAATAATATTTTTATGATTTTTATCAAAAAGTCATAAAAAAATTAAAATAAATAAATAAATAAAAACATTAATGGGATGGGGATGGTAATATGGTATGGGGCAAAAAACCGATCCCCTAATGGGGAATCCTCATACCCGCACTATTTATTTTACGGTGAGTATTCATTGGGGATGGTATTTTTCATACAAATTGGTATTGGGAATGGTAATGGAAAACCTGTCCCCGACCTATACCATTGACATCCCTATTCATTCTGGATCAGTTCTATTGGGCTGAGAAAATGTTTTGGATTGGAGTTGCAGAGAACCATCGAAAAGAAAACACTTTGTTCCAGATAAAACAATATGAGCATTAAATTAAAGAAGCAGCGCAGCAGAATCGCTGTCATGTGCCATTCAATTTGCACTTTCTCCTGAAGTCAAGGCAGTTGCAGTACGAATAGCTGAAAGAATCTCCGTTGAGATGATATTATCATATGTTTTTGTCTGTCCCTTCATCAATAACAAAGCTGTTGCTACTTTTATGTGGCGCAAAAAATTAGTTATGATAGAGCTTAATACATAGTTCTGGTCCTTACCTACCACAAGCTTAAGCTTTCAGATCATGCGGTTACTAAGCTTAAGCATTTAGATAACATGATATTAGAGCCAGCTTTACCATTAGATTCTTGTTCGAGTCTCCCTATGTGACTGTATCCGCATTTGTTGTGCATTGGAGTTTTAACTTAACCCACACGACAAGCCTATTGGAAGGAGATGTAATGGAGCTTAATACTGCAGTTACTAACAAGTTGTTAATTGTTTCTATCTGTTTTATCACATCTTGTAATGACCAGATATTCAGCCTCATGCCTCATGCATGCATCTTGGAAGAGGTTGAACCTTCGGTTGGATGACTCGTGTGTGGGCTTGTCCTATGTACACGCCGAGAGTGGTTCATGCTTCACACTTCCACTGTGATTTTATTTTCAAATATAAAATTAACAATTTCAGCCGTTGTTGCATAACAGATTATAAGATTTGCTTTACTGAGTACAACTAAAAAGTTAAAGAAATATCATTGATTAGATACATTTTGACAACCAGAAAATTTAAGGTTCAAAATTTGGTAATTAGAACCTGCAACTCCTCATTTTTAATTATCTTTCAGCTTATTATAGCTGTCTCATGAAGAAAAACATTGATAAAGTTTGAGCTTGTGATAATACAATTCTAACAGAGGAGATCTCTGTTGTACAAGCCGTTCACTCTTCTCGTGGTCGTGGACTTTGGAGTTAGAGATTTCGAATTCCAATCGGAATGTGTGTAATGAATCATGTGCTCCACTTTTCTTGTCATTGTCGAGTTTGGAGTTAGAGATTTGGAATTCCAATCGCGATGTGTGTAATGAATCATGTGTTCCGCCAACTTTATCATAAATATTCAACAAAAATTGAGATTATAAATATTCCAAAAAAATTGAGATGCATATGAGAAATTGAAAATTAAATAACTCATATAAAGTCAAATAGAGAGAGAAAATGAGAGTACCATTGATGTGAGTTTAGGAATGTTTTTGAGAGTATTTTGTTAAGGATTTGAATTAGTCTAAAGTTAGGGATTCAGAATTCCAAAACATGTGTTTGAGATTTGAGAGCGTTTGGACTTGAGGGTGTTATGTTAATCCGATTTGTAATTCTAAGAACTCATAAGGGCATTATTGTCTTTTTATCAATTAAAATTGATTTGCAAGATTTTGGTTTAGGTTTTAATTTTACTTCCCCCAAATGGTTTAGTTCTCAAGAAAACCCTAAAATAATAGGGTCTAGACAAGGGCGGGGGTACACCCCAACAAAAAATAAATTACAATTGTTAATTTGATTATTCCTTAATAGTGCAAAATATACAGAGATCCTATCCGTTACCACCTACGGCCTTTGTTTTATATATGTATATATATAGCTTTAAACATCCCCTATTTAGTATTTCCCAACTCTTGATCAGCCTTTTCCTTGTTTTAGGCCAATCTTGGGTTGATGGACTCTTTTCATTAGCTTTCTCGGTAAGAAAATATATCTAACAAAGTATGTGGGCCCCTATTATATTTTAATTAAAAACAAAATTATTACAATAAATAAATATAAAATATGGTCTCACCAATTAAATCTAATTCCATGTATTTCTATTTACATGCGTTTATTAATCGGGAGTGAAATAAAATGGATCGAAAACAAATTCTATGGGAAAGGGAATCAGGAAAGAGAACTTAATTCCTTATACGAGAAGGGGATTCAAGTTCTTGTTTCAATAATTGTGCATTTTTAACTCATGTAGAAAAAGATTATAATTGTATCGTTATGAGACTAAACGATATTACAATTGGTTTTTAATAACTTAGTCTTTAAATATTAATTAGTATATTTGTTTTGGCCCCCTCAAAACCAAAATCCTTACTTCGTCCTTGGTCTAGACCCACATTGGGTCTGGACTTGACTTGCAAAGGGTTTGGGCTTTACTTGACCCATAATTGACTCCGTTTTGAACCTGCTTTTTTGTGCTAGAATTTTCACGACCCATAATTGACTCTAGTGTTTTTTTGTACCATATACTTCTCCGGTTCTCCCTCTAGAATGTCTAGTTTTTTTCTGGTAGGCATATAACTGTGAGTATACTTATAACACATTTATCCACCTCCTCATTTTTTATCATGTAAACATTATTTGATCCAATTGCATTGTTTTTTCTAACAAAAAGTGAAGAGATAGATAAATGGACTATAATTATACTCATAGTTGTATGTCTACTAGAGAAAAACTCTTAGAACATCACCTAATAAAAAAAAAATCAAATAAATAATAAAAACTTTTAGTTGTAATCAATATTATATGTAGAAGTATAATTAAATTTGAAACCCATTCCATCCATTGGACCCGTCAACCATATCCAATTTTATACACGCATCAAGACCATCAACGTCTATCTATCAAAAAAAAAAAAAAAAAACTCATCATGTTCACAAGAAATCTTAGCCAAAATCAATATTTCCCGTTGTTAAATTTCCACGATGACAAAATTTCAAAGTTAGGTGAGATAATGTTTGTCTACCTAACACATCTGAACAATTCAATAAAAAATTAGATTTTGTGACATAAGTCTTTACATGGTTGACTGAATTTATCTAGGCTTTTAGTTCTATCAGGCCGGAATGATTTATTAATTGGAATGTGAATGTTGTTTTGTAGACTTGTAGGTCATATTGAGTATTTGGGATCATGAATTTTGATTTTAATAGTAAAATGGGAACATTATTCGGAACAATTGACTTTGATTTTTGGTTGACGATGAAATTTTAATGCAAGTCATTATTCTGTTAAGAGACACTACTTCATATTCATCTAATGACTCCTTTTATTTTTTTTCAGATTTATTTTTGTACAGATTTTATATATACTCCCTCGTATTGTGCGAGAGAAATACACACTAACGATAAGAGTGAATTTGAGTGCGACAAAAAGGTGTGAGTCAGAGAGAATTGAGGAGTATGTCTTTGAGAGGTTTTTCTGTTTATGTTTGGTAGCTGAGAAAACTGTGAGAAAGAGCTAGTGAGCGCTGCTAAAATTGCATTTCACTGTTGTAAGAGTGAGTGGATCTTTCACTTCATTGCCTTGTTTGCATGTTGAATCAAGTTGTAGTAGGCTGAAGGAAAATGCTCCTGACCAACTGTAATTCATTAACGACATGAGTTATGTTCATTCGATCTTGTGGTGACTTCATAGAACATGCTACTCCAATCCTGACCATTGAAATGAGACATTCCTTTATGTTGTTGTTTCTTCCCACTTCTTCATTTATGAGTAATGGATTCACAATTTCATCTACCCGATTAGGCAATACTATCCTAGCAAAATCGTGAAGATTAAGGCTTCCATCAAACATAAGGTCTGTCTGCTTTTTCCTCGTCACCATCCAATTGTTCCTCTAATTCCAAAGGAGCTACTTTGATTAGGATTTGAGACTTGTGAACGAAACTTTGCTAACCCAAAATCTCCAACTCTAGCAGTCACGTCATGATCCAAAAGAACATTGCTCGGTTTTAAATCACAATAAAGGATTGGCTATTGGCAGTGGTGATGAAGGTAATCCAATACAGATGCCAGATCAATTGCAATGTTTATTCTCTGAAGAATGGTAAGACTTTGAATTTCAAGTTGCTCTTCCTCTATATTTGGAGTCGGATGCAACCAATTTCAAGACTTCCATTTGCCATGAACTCAAAAATTATAGTTTTGAAATCATTGCCTTGAAAATCAATACTTGAACAAGAAGTTATGACTCCTAACAAGATTTCTATGGTGGATAGTTCTTAATGCTTTTACCTCAGACATGAAGCTCTTTGAAACTCCTTAGTGTTGAAGGTTAAGTACTTTGACCGCAACAACAATTCCATCTTGATCAGGAATTCCTTTATATACCGAGCCAAAGCTGCCTAAACCAATTAAGTGTATAGGAGAAAATCCATTAGTAGCTTTAAGGAGTCTTTCTAAGACACTTTCAAAAGTATCTTTTTCACTATAGGTCCAGAAGCTTGTTGTTCTCTTCCTTTCTTGTTGTTCTCTTCCTTTCTTGCACCAACAAAAAACGAAAATCGACATCATGGTTAATCCCGAAACCACACTTACAATTGAAATTAGTATTTTGAATACTATAGCGATCTTGTCTTTCTTTGAGTCATTGTTGGGGCACTTGGGCAGTTGCAGCTTATTTATGCCTCCACAAAGTCAATTGTTTCCCACAACTTTTATTGCACTTGCATTTCCAAAAATTCCTTTCATTGGCACTTCTCCCTCTAAATCGTTGAATGATAAATTTAGGTTCTCCAACTGAAGAGTTTCCAAGAATTTTGGAATTCGGCCGAACAATTTGTTACGAGAGAGATCTATCTTTCGATTGCCTTTCAAAGAACTCAATGATGGTGGAATGGATCCATGGAAGAGATTTCCATCCATATAAAGGTACTCAATACTAGCACAAAGACCAAGTTCATTTGGAATTTCACCAGACATGCAGATAATAATTGTCTGACATAGCAAGTTCTGTTAGAACTTTTAAATTTCCGATGCTTGGAGGTATAGATCCAACCAAATGGTTTTGGGCTAGATTTAGTGCAATTGACAAAGAAGTTGGACTGAAGATTTGTTCAGGTATGGTTCCACCGAGGTCATTTTTGGAAATTTCTAAAATTGACAATTGTAGCCATGCCCATTTTCGATAGATAATATTCTGTATTATTGTGAGTTTTCTGGAAAATCAAACTAAAAAATATATAGAAATGCAGAGACCAATATAAAGCACTGTAATCTTATTATATAATTAAAACTTTTGTAGGCTTTTATTTGTCAACATATATAAAATATAAAAAGAGAGCATCGATCAGACAGAGATGGCCAACTTCATATTCTGACGATCGCAGTGACCTGGAAATCCGCAGATGAAGAAGGTTTTGCCTGTAATTTGGATTTGATCATGTCCTGAGTTATACTTTTTAGCATCACCTCCAAATGTGCATGTCTCATAACCATTTTCATCTACAACAACTACATTATGTTGTTGTGGGCTGTAGTTGAATTCTGCAATTTAAGTATTATACTCAATATTAGGTATTAAAGTGTAAGTTTCCTTCAAAACATATGTAATGCCTTTGAAAAATCTTAAAGTTTAAATGAAATTCTCAATATGACAATATCAACGAATAATTTTTTTACAATAATTCAGGATTTATGGAGGGGATAGACTCGAACTTATAACCTAATAGTGTATGTGAGGAACATACTACTTGACCAACTTCATCTTTGTTTGATGAATAATGTCTTTCATCTAGGGAAAAACGAACTTTTTTCTGAATTTTTTAATAATCACTTTGATGTGTATTTTACTAATATATATATATATATATTTATATACATATACTTTTAGAAATATTGAACTAGAAAAATCATATCTAAAAGAAAAACTTTAATTGAGAAGGTGGTAGGGATGGAGCCGGAAATATTAGTTCGGGGTCATTATATTAGAACAAAAAATAATACATAATGATATTTGGATGTGCACACTCGACACTAGTGGCAATTGTTTATCAATAGTTGTGTTGAAAAATTTAAAAATAAAGAGAACCTAGCTTACCAAGAATATCACCAACTTTAAAGCTTTTTCCCTTGGTCCAATCACCCACTCCAAAGCTCCAACCTCCATTATCTCCAACAGTGTAATTGGCTGCAAAACCAATCTCAAATTGAAGACCTAATAACAACAATAATGTGGCCATGGCCATAGTTGCACTGCTTCTTGCCTGAGCCATAATCGTTCAATTTTATGAGAAGAAAACTATGAAAAAAGAAAAGCCAAATGTTTTAATTTAATTTCTGCAGATCTGACATGGGTTTCTAGCCTATTTATATAAATTATTTTACTAGTAATAATGCTACTGTGCCGAAAGTTGGTGCCCACATACTATAATCTATTCATTTAAATTGGAGTAATGCTACTTTGTCTAAATTTGGTATCCAAATCTGGTACCCAAATGATGTGGTAACACTCTAATCTATTCATTTAAATTATGCAAATCTAATACAATTTAAAAAATAATATTACACTGCCCAAATTTGGTGCCTAAATCTGGTGCTCATATGATGTGGCAACATTATAATCCATTCATTTAAATTGTATTAGATATGCATAATTTAAATTAATATATTAGAGTGTTGCCAAACATTTTTTTTTTTTTTTTGATATATCAATGGTAATATATTAATTATAGATTGATAACATAACAAAAAATTAAAATAATTTTTTTTAACAAAATATTAATGGTAACACATTAAAACCATTAATTATTATATTTAATTCAATAGATTCTTTTTATAAATATACAAAATTCACTTTGAAATTTGGAATTTTGAGTAATCATTTCCTGATATAACTATACAAGTCATTTAACAAATGATAGTATCGAAAGAAATTAATTATTCGGCTCATTTTTTTTTTTTTTTTAGAATTAAAGTAGATATTTAGATTTGATAAATTGATAGAGTAAATTAATTAATTGTGTTGACTGTCATGCGTTAAAATTCATTTACACAAAATCAATTGAATTCTAATAAAATGAGTAATGTTACTTTGTCCAAATTTAGTGTCTAAATCCGATGTCCAAATGATGTAGCAACATTCTAATCTATTCATTTAAAGCATGCAAATATAATACAATCTAAATGAATGGATTATAATGTTGCTACATTATTTGGATACCTATATATATATACACTTTTAATGAGCCGAATAATAATTTCTTTCGATACTATCATTTGTTATATGACTTATATAGTTATATCGGGAAATGATTACTCAAAATTCCAAATTTGAGAGTGAATTTCATATATTTAGAAAAAGAATCTATTGAATTGAATGCAATAATTAATATTTTTAATGTGTTATTATTAATATTTTGTTAAAAACAACTATTTTAATTTTTTGTTATGTTATGATTAATATATTACCATTGATATGTATTAAAAAAAAAGATATGTTTTTAAAATTTACCATTAATTCTTTAAAAATTAAGATTACCTGATATTTCAATTGATATTTAATTTAATTTGTTTTGAAAAAATATTTATTTATTGCCATTAATAAGAATATTGATATTTCCATACATATCAACTACACTCGATACAAAAATATTATTCCATATTCCAATTCTTAGAGCATCTCCAATGCAAGCGTGGCTTGTGAAAAAAAAAAAAGATGCTACGTAGGATAAATAGACGTTATGTTAACAATTGTGTCTCCAATGCAACCGTGCATATTCAACCTCAAGCTGACGTGGCCAAAAAAGTATCAGACATTGTCAACATGACCGTCCACTTTCAGACGGTCTGTTGTACAACTATTTTTTAGGTTGACTCAGCAAACATTTAAAACTGACATTAATTTTTCATATATTTTTTGTAAGAAAATAAAAAAAAAATAAAACAGAAAAAAAAAAAAAATGGACACGTCATTAAAAAAATTGTGTTTTAGACGGAAGCATTGGAGATCAAATTTTGAGTTGATTGTCTATTAAGTTTATTTTTATGCCACATAGGAAGCAAGCCACTTGACATTGTTGCCATGTCAACAATTATTGGTATCCAAGCCACTTTTGCATTGAAGATGCTCTTATAGAATAGCAATGGAATGTCTTCCCATGCATCAATGTTATGTACAATACTTACAATACTTACACTAACCGGTAAGACCATCTCCAATGCATATACCAATGCTAATGCTAAATTTGACATTAAAAAAAAAAAAAAAATTAAAAAAAAAAAAAAAAAGTAAAATTTTATATTTGGCACATCAATTTAGCATTATACTTCAATACACAATTCTATTTAAAATGCTATTTTTATTATTTTATTAATTAAAATTATAAAAGTAAACATTTACCATTAATGCATTCATTATTTCTTTTAATACTCCAATACAAAGTTCCATTAATGCATTCATTATTTCATTTAATATATATATAATGGTATTTTTGTAATTAAAAAATGAGCATTTATTGCTATGTCAAATTTGACACACAATATAGCATATGTTAAATTTGACACATCATTTAACACTGCATTGGAGGATGGTTTTTACCCCTCTGTGCTAAATTTTAGCATTAGCACAATAATTTTGCACATCATTGGAGATGCTCTAACAAACACATAAATTGCACACACACTTGTCAAGCTCCAGACCTTGCTTGATCACATTCACATAATCACATCATCATGAACCTGGAGTTAATGTTCAAAATCGACAAGTCTCCTACCTCGGAAAGATTAAGAACACTAAAAAGTCTGCATTTATCAAGCTTGAACCCTTCAAAATGCATCTTTCGAAACATAATAAAGAAAATTAAAAGTCAGAAATATAATAAAGAAAATTAAAAGACTAATAAAAAACAAAACAAAAAAGTTTTTTTTTTTTTTTTTTTTTTTTTTTAAAAAAAAAGGTAGAAAAAAAGGATTAAAAGTGATTACTTAATATGACAGGAAATAAGGTTATTTTTTAAATTTCAGGAGATGTATCGAGAAAAATATTGAGTTTTGAATTTTTATGATGGGTGTATAGAGAAATTGAGTGTGGGGAGACATTTTATGGGTATCAATAGACAGTGATAAAGGTATGTGAGAGCTTGTATGGGCTTCAGCCCAGGCTAGCTTTTTGAAAACAAAGTAATTAAGTAAAAAATAAAAAATAAATAAAAAATAAAAAAATAAAATGAATTATTTATATGTGAAGTTTTATAACATTATCGTGATTCGTTATGGGTATTATAATCTTTTTTTTTTAATTAAATAAATATAAAAGAAAGACAATTGAAAAATTAACATTGCTTGATATATAATTGGGTTTTTAGCAAAATTGCCCTATTTTAGGGACTGAATTGCAAATCTACCCTAATACCTAAATTAATTGCAAAATTGCCCTAAAATGACATCAATGCCCTTTACCATAACTACACCTCATTTACTAACTATATTAATTACATTTACTAACCATATTAATTACATTTACTAACCACCAACCTACCATTTACCAACCCTTAAAAAAAAAACTAACAATTGACCAACATCTAACCTTTTTGTTTTCTCTACATCATCTAACATTTATTTTTCTCTACATCATATAACCTTTTTTTTTCTATACATCACATTTCCTTTACATATTTGAAGTTTTACAAACATTGGGGAATGGTTTGAAGTTGTTTGAAAGGGTAAGTATTACTTTGTAAAATTATTTTTCCAACCTCCCAATTTTTTTTTCTTTAATCCGAATAAGGTTAAATTTTTAAATTTTTTTGAAAAAACCATCGGGTCGGGGTGGCCCGACATCGGGTCGGCCTGACCCGATGGAATTTTCCATCGGGCCAGGGTGACCCGACGTCGGGCCACCCCGACCCGATGGTTTTTCAAAAGTTTGAAAAACCATCGGGTCGGGGTGGCCCGACGTCGGGTCACCCTGGCCCGATGGAAAATTCCATCGGGCCGGGGTGGCCCGACATCGGGTCGGCCTGACCCGATGGAATTTTCCATCGGGCCAGGGTGACCCGACGTCGGGCCACCCCGACCCGATGGTTTTTCACACTGTTGGAAAAACCATCGGGTCGGGGTGGCCCGACGTCGGGTCACCCTGGCCCGATGGAAAAAACCATCGGGTCAGGCCGACCCGATGTCGGGCCACCCCGACCCGATGATTTTTCAAACCCTTTGAAAAATCATCGGGTCGGGGTGGCCCGACATCGGGTCGGCCTGACCCGATGGTTTTTTCCATCGGGCCAGGGTGACCCGACGTCGGGCCACCCCGACCCGATGGTTTTTCCAACAGTGTGAAAAACCATCGGGTCGGGGTGGCCCGACGTCGGGTCACCCTGGCCCGATGGAAATTTCCATCGGGTTAGGCCGACCCGATGTCGGGCCACCCCGACCCGATGGTTTTTTAATATGTCCGATTTTTTTTTTTTTTTTTTTTTATGGTTAATTTTGTTTTCTCCATTTATGTTCTTTGAAATAATAAATATTACAATAATTGATAATATGATAATATTTGTTTAATTATTTTTCAGGATTAACGATGAAGAATGTGCATGTGGTTTTGAATTGGGGTGGAGAATGGAAAAATCATCATGGTGAGTATTGGTATGAAGGTCAAAGAGCGAAGGCGTTTGCATTTTCAAGGGATTCAAATTATGATCAATTGTTAGATAAAGTGTACAATGTAACCGGAATTGATAGAGATCATTATCGGGTTAGTATGACGACTCTTCCACAAACTTTTCGTCCTAGCATGCCAATTGAGATTGTTGATGATGAGGACGTTACATTGTTGCTTGGTCGAGAGAATGTTGACCCATTAGTTTGCATCGGTGTTGAGGAAATTGGCCATGAGTCTCCTGAAATGAAACATAAACCACCACTGGACTAAACCGTATCAACCCGTTGCCAACATGGTACCATAAAGAAGATGCATTATCATCGGCATTCTTAACATGACACTCCCTAAGCAAGATATGGTGGCAAAATTGCCCAGACAACACCATATCACTGACATCCAAAAAATAACCGAAACATGTCGCTTTAAACATCTCCAGTTGTTTTGGTGTGAGACGCGACTTAATAAGCCTTATACTCTCCCAATTACAATGCCCACTAACTCGAGAAGGAAAACGATCACATTCCTTAATCTTGAGGGATTCAAGTAATTTGTTCCCACTCATGATTATCAACCTAAAGACATTCCACAATAAGCATGTTGTTAAAACAATTTTTCTAAACATGTATAAAAATAAATATTACAGGTAGTATTTACATGACAGTATTATATAACAATAGATATAACCATGTAGCATTATAATGGTAGACAATGAAGCAATATCTTGATCTAAAAATATATGCAAGGCAACCACTCAAATACATATATAAAAAAACAAATAAGGCTTGGCAACTATTTGAAGCAGAGGATCCCTGTAAGCTTTTTACTTTATAATCAATACTTATGAGTACTATAAATATTTGTTGTCTGTTTTGTTGAAGCAAGTGGTTCTTGCTTTCCAGGCCATGAAATCTTGGAGGTGGTTATTGAAAATGAGAAACAGTTGGATGACAGTCCTGAAAACTTTTAAGGATTTCTTGTTAATGACAACATTGAATCGTTTTTCAATTTGTTTCCATGTTGACTATTATCTTGTTCATCCATGAAATCCATATTGGATCTGATGAGAGGGCTGGCGGTGACCAGCCTCTTTTTTTTGAAAGTTCAAAATGATTGGATGAAAATGGAAGTTTTGTTATGATAAAATGTTGGAAATAATTCGTATGTGATGAAGAACACCAAGATAGATCATTTTTAGAAGAGTAAATATAAAAATATTACTCAGAGATCAGGTTAACTAACGTCCCAATCACTGCAGGAACAAAAAACTAAATTTGAAATACGAAAGTGAATAGGGGGTTTGATTTAAGTATGAGATCACCCTAGACTAAAGTCAAGAGTTCCGCAATAGACTACAGAAATTCAAGTACAAAAAAATTACTATAGAAACAATTTTAAATTGGAATACTATAAAAATAATTAAAGATTCTCTTTTGGCTGCAAACTTTCCAAGCCTTTTGGAGTTTATTTTTTTTATTATTATTATTTTTTTCAGTCTAGGATCTTTAGTTTTGTCTGTTCTTGCATAAATTACATGCCCACTCACCAATTGTATATAATTTATATTCATTTCCAATTCTTTCTTGTTATTATTTTCTTAAAAAAATAGTAACTGAGTTTTAATTTTCCTTAGGCAACACATGAAAATGCATGTGAGATAAAAAATTAAAAAAAAAAAACTTGTTATATGATAAATTTAGCATGTTATGTGTTATGAGTTTTGTCTTTTATCAACTTTTTTCCTTATGCAATGGCACAGCTTGGATGGTAATCTTCATCAACTCACATTTTTTCAATAGAATTTTTACTTTTCCATTTTGTTTCCAAGTAAAATTCCCCAGCAGAGGGTGTCCAAATTCAATTCTCAGCCTAGCAAAAGTACTTGAGGGATGCTTACAAAAATATAATTTAGCACCATATGTTAAGCTTGATATATGTTACCTTTTCTATTTTCCATTTCAGGGGTCCTGGTGTTGCTATATTAGTCTTATCATGGATCATCACTCTATACACACTATGGCAAATGGTTTTTTTTTTTTTTTTTTTTTTTATAAAAAAACTGCTTTATTATTATAATAGGAGCAAATCACTCCAAAATTACATCACCAAGCTACAGCAAAATAAAAGTCGAAATAGAAAACTAGAACCCAAACAATCTAGGAAACATAACATTAACCCAAACTAAGTTGGTGCTTTGCCAAGCCATGTTCAGCTGGCTGCCAAAACTAACCAGGAACCAAAACATAAATCCAAGCAGCAGACTTCAAACAGCATAACCAAACAGCAGACATCTTAGGCACACCATGACAAGAAATTCAAAGACCCCACTCAAGCCTTTACTCTTGGAGTTCACAGCCACTTTTGGCAAATGGTTGAAATGCATGAAATGGTTCCAGGAAAATAGTTTGACAGATACCACGAACTGGAGCAACATGCCTTTGGAAATTGATTACATAAACCAAAGCAATTGATTAAATAAAACAGATACATCAAAGGGATTACCAACAATGTAACTCGAAATTGATTAAATAAAGCAATGTATCTCGAATTTTTTTTTTTTGAAACAGCATTATTATTAAAAAAGCAGGCCAAAAGACCAGCCAAACAGAACCACAAAGCCAGAGGCACCCAGCCAGAGCAACCAGCCAGAGCAACACGAAAAACAGGGGCAGAGCCACGCCCAAACAAAAGCCCCAGAAACAAAAGGCAGAAGAAGAACGCCCAAAGAAGAAAACACACCCACAAACAACAAAGACAGTGCACACACAGAGAAAACACCACAAGGCAAACCCACCGCCTCCACAACCGAGGAAACGCAACCTCAAAACCTGCAGCAACCAAAACACTAGGAGACAAGCACCAAGAAGACCAGAACCGAATGTATCTCGAAATTGATTACCAAACACAAATTCAACTTCAAATCTCTTCAATGTATCTCGAAATTGATTACCAAACACAAATTCAACTTCAAATCTCTTCACAATTAACACTGTTTCTTTCAATTAACACATGACCCAACATCATTTGCATTTAAGAAACCTTAATCTAACATTGAATAGCACATACAAGCACTAATCAAGTCAAGTTCATCACTTTTAGGCACAAAATCAAAATCCCTAAACCCTAACTATTGAACTTCAATCAAATGAGAGGATTGAAGAGGGGTTTTCACTCAAATCTTATGTACAAACAATTAGATGGAATGGGAAGGAGACATGCATTCAATTATTCAAATGAATTAAACAATTGAAAAACTTTGTACTGAAACACCAACCAAATCTCGCAGCCGACAACGACGTGCTATTGAGGGAGACGATGGCCGTTGATCTTCGATCAACAACAGTTGGAGAAGTCACGGCGGGACCGGCAAGTCGACGGCGAACTCTGGACGGCAAGTCGACGGCCAAAGGGATGGCAACTCGACGGCCAAAGGGATGGCAACTCGACAGCAACTCCACGGCAAGGAAGCCTGACGGTTTTGTAACGGTGACGGCAGCGTGAAGGCAAGTCGACAGCAAGTTGACGGCAAGGAAGCCTGACGGTTTGGGATCGACCAAGGTAGGAAGATGGTTTGGTTTCGGGCAAGGTAACCCGATGGTTTTGTATCGGGCAAGGTGGGCTGATGATTTTGATCGGGCAAGGTGGTCTGATGGTAAGTGGTCTGATGCAGCTTCATGAATGAATTTGTTCCAATTTAAAATAAGGGTATTCATGTCATTTTAGGGCAATTTTGCAATTAATTTGGCCATTAGGGTAGATTTGCAATTCAGTCCCTAAAATAGGGTAATTTTGCTAAAAACCCTATATAATTCTAAAAAACGGTCTACTTTACGATTTAATTTAATTGAGATAATCTTAATAGATTCATTATAGTGATATACTTAATTTTTTATTGACACTCAAACTCATCAAAGTTTATCCTTCCTTTCTTCATTCTAATCAATTCATTCCATAAAAAAAGAAACAAATGTTGAATTCCTTATCTCATTTGCTAATGTCTGAACAAGTATAAATTTAGTTTATTTCATAACTATTTTTTTTTCTTTGTTTCATTGTGAATATTTTTTGTCATTCTTTTAAATGTTTTTAGCTAGGGATAAAAATAATTATATATTTCTTATCTAAGCACACTTTTTAATTAGAAAAATTTTATTGTAAGATTTTTTTAATAATTTTGTACTATCGCCCAATGTGGCTTGGTGATAAATAACGTTTATTCAGTTTGATAATGTCAAAAGTTTGAGTCGCTGCACCGTAAATGATGGTACCAAAACAAAACAAAAAACAAAAAACTTTGTGCTTATTTCAGTCCACCCGAACAATAAGTCTTGGCTATGCCCCTGTTTGTGTAGTGATGTTTTGTGTAAAAACAGGTGTTATTTTTTTGCAACCAAGTGAATTACAATTTTATAAATAAATGGACATATATACTATCAATCAACATCTATGTTGGTGTTTCGCTTTTCTTTATATTCCAACAAGAGAAAAAAGTATTGTAGTCGGTAAACATGATCTAGTTAGCTTACTTATATTTCTTTTCTTTTTTGAATAAGGCTTACTTATATTTCAAAAAGAAATTTAAATAAATATGAATGAAAGTAGACATTGTGGTAGCCAAAATCTGGCTTCAGGCCAACGCTTGGGTCCACGTTGACTCAACTAATGGATCCAGGTCAAGTCCAGAGAAGGAGGGTCAACCCAAGGCCCAACTAATCTGAGCTCCTCTCTCAACAAACACCTGACCAAATCAAACAAGTTATCTTATAGTGATAACTATCGGTTAACACATTTGATTTGGTTGTTGTTATCTGATCTCATGTAACTCGAGCCTGATTGAGGGGATCTGATATGGAACAAGCCACGCAACTAGGTCTGGTGAAGCCTATAAATAGGACCCTCTCTCCGTAGGGAGGGGATTCTGATTCTTCTACGGTCAAAAAGTTCGTGTGTCTTGAAACGCTACTCAATCAAAAACTCCAGCCACTGGAATTGTTTAACCTTCATATTCCAAACACTCAGTTCACCAGATAGTGTCCATCTCCACACTCATACAGTCATATCGCACTTCATTAGTTCATACTTCCACCAAAACGAACACTCGACGAACAAAGAATTGCTACTGCGGTTTGATTTATGATCTAATATTTGATATAACAGTTAAAGGGACACCCCCCAATCGCTCCTTTCTTTTCTGGGTTTTAAGGTCTCTACATCGCTCGACACGACCTCATAGATAGCTCTACAACAAGTTGCTGGTGTCCAGTGATCTACAACTGTAGAACGATCACCTATAGACATCATCGATTCAGTTTGGTGTTTGGCCAAAACATAATAAAACTAAGACATGTTCAATTTTCAAACATGACAGTTTTCAAATACGAAAACTTTTGAAAACTGTAACATGTTGAATAGAGTGAAACCTACCCTTAGCGATACTTGCACCTAGGGGTGGGCATAGGTTGGTTTGGGTTGGGTTTGGCTATACCCAAACCAACCCATTATAAAATCGGTTTAATTTATTACAATCCAAACCAAACCAAACCATTTATGAAGTAAAACCAAACCAAACCAATTATTGCATTACTTTTTATTTGAATAAATTTAATAATATCCAATTATCAATATAAGTAGTTAAACCAATTATCACTAAAATAAACAATAATACTAAATTTAACTCAAGCATAACAATCTTTAAGCCAAAAAAATAAAATAAAATAAAATCCTTAAGTGTAGAACGCCTAAGACTTATAAAATAAAACTAAATCATTTAAGCTTTTAATTAATAATATCTACCACCATCTAAGCAACCATTTTGAAGTTTTGAACTTCACTTCTTGTTGCATTGGATTAACTTTAGTTTTTATTTCTTTTGTCCGATAATTTAATTAATAATATATATATTTAAGTATGTAATGGTTTGGGTTTGGTTATACAGTTTGATAAAACACAACCCACAAACCAATCCAAACCGATTTGGTTGTTTTACCAATTGGGTTGCTCAAAAACAACCAAATCGGTTTATTTTATTTAACGAAACCAAATCAACCCACTTAAATTGGATTGGTTTGGACGGGTTGATCGGTTTGATGGTTTGGGTGCCCACCCTTACTTGCACCCTTTAAAAATGGTATGCAAACCCCTTTTAATATTTATATCTTCATTAAATTCTTTTAAAATGTTTTAACCTGTAAACACATCCCATATATTACCAATATATCCTTTTACTTAATATTTTTTCCTCTTAATATTAAATACTATTGGCGTGTTTACTACAAGGAAAGGGAATTAAGTTCCTAAATTTGAATTACAGTGTTTACTAATGTTTTGGGGAATTAAGTTCCGTGGACCCCATCTATAAATCAGGAATTAAGTTCTTGAATGAAAGGGAACTTGATTCCCCTCATCCACCTTAGGAATCAAGTTTCCTTTCCTGATTACAAGGGTAATTCATGTATCTTTACTAAACTATCCTCATATAAAATAAATAAATAAACAGCTGTACATATATTTTTTTCATTAATATCTCATATGAAATTCTGTTGTAAAATATATATATATAAAATAAAAATGACTGCGAATACCTTGAATTTGGTATGTATATATAAATGATTTTATAAGGTAAATAAAAAGTTTGATATAAAAATAAAAAATAAGAACATAACCATGACAAAAAAAATAAAAAAAATTGTGAACTATCGCATACCAACTTCTTGCAGACATTGCATGGTATATTGTGAACTATCCTATACCGACTTCTTACTGATATTGATTAGGGTGTGTGTGTTTGTGTGTATATATATATATATATATATAATGAATAAATAAAGGAATAAGAAAATAACATGCCTTCATCGTGGAAGACATAAGTTTGTATTTTTTTTCTGCTGACATTTTAGTTTTTATCCTATTAAAATTGATATATATAACTCTATTTTGTATATAAGGGTACTTTTGTAATCAACTTTGTACAAATTTGATTTTATTTCTAATTCTTCAAAATAGTAAACGCTGGAATTGAATTTAGTAACTTAATTCTAATTCCTCTCCATTCCCTTTCCAATGGAACTTGATTCCAATTCATTTCATTCCCAATTAGTAAACGCGCCTTATATGTTAGCAAATTCTTCTATCTAAAATAATTGAAATAAATACAAATAACAAATCTGGGAGGAGGGCGTAGCTCCTTCCAGATTTTCAATCAAACCTCATTTTATTTTATTTTTAGCTTAGATTTTGAGTTAGGTACGATGATTGTTTTTCAATTTCTTTAATTATTAAAACAGTTATTTTATATTTTTAATAATTACTTTTTAATTATACGGTACATGTTTGTGAAAATACTCTGAATATTATATATTATTGTAATAATATAATATATTTAAAGTCAATATTGGAATTTTGAAAATATACTAATTTGAGGGTGTTTACAGAAGTGTAAATATCGTCACTCTATTTACACCTCTCTAAAATTGTTTGTAAAGCCAAATTTTATATATTTTTAAAATTTCAATATTACCTTTAAATTAAATTATTCATTAATGCTAGACAACCTTACAAATTAATCCAAAAATCAATCCAAATAATATGACCAATGATTTGTTCATTCACCACATTATCCTATGATTTATATAGTGATGACAATTCACTTACCATATTATTTGAGTTAAAATTTTGGGTTATATCGTATTACTCTAAATTATTAATAATTTAATTATAATATATAATAATTTTTATAACTATTTTACTGTTTTGAATTGTTCATTAATTACATCAGATTATAAAAGGAAAAAAAAAAATATATATATATATATATAGAAAACAAAAATCTAAATAAAAAAGTGGGTGAGAGAACTGGGTAGACTTGTTCCAAGCCTAAAAAGATGGAGGAGGCCTTTTCCATTCTAAATAGGAAAAGATAGAGGAGGAGGTCCTCCTCCATTTAAAGTAAAAAGAAGATCAGAAGCTGATCTGCTTTGATATCAAGGATAAGGCCCGGTCAGCCAGCCACCAACTCGGTGCGGGTCACCTGACCTACAGCTTGGCCTTTGCTCTTAGCGCTATTATTTTAAGAGAAAATCTTCCATGGGTCCATCCCGATGTGTGTAAGATGGACCCAATAAAATTATGACGTGTAGTATAAAAATTAATTAATTTCATTTATATTTTTTGGTTCAATTATATTATGACACGTGTACAAATTTTGAACTTCTTTCTTTTTCTCACACCACCTAGTCAGTTATCTCTTTCCAAAAAAAACTTTATTTATTTGATCTACGGACTGATCAACTGTATAGTGCCACATGGTATAAATAAAATAGGATATGGATCTCAATTATTTTCTATTATCTTATTTATTTTTTTCAAAAATAAATTTGTATGATCCCATCCCTCAGTTCTTCTCCTCGTCAGATATTCAGATACTTATTTGCATATTCCATTAACTTCTCTTTTTTCTTCTCAATCATTGAGATTAAGAGGGGTGTATTGGATTGAAATTTTAATAGACAATTTTTGGGTGCAAAGATTTTATGGATTTATAAGACTATTAAGATTATTAGAATTATACTTTTAGGATTATTAAGATTATATGGACTAAACTTTTAAGATTCTGAAAGAGTCACTTTATTTATAGACTGTTAGGATTATTTAAACTTTATTTTAAGACTTTGTAGACTCTTAAAAATATAGACTTTCAAGAGTTGATTGTAGTATTCAATTTTCTTCCCAAATTCCAGTGCTCTATAATCTTGTTGAGGGCAGTCATTGAACAACAAAAATTGATTGATAAACATGTATAAGCTATGAAGAGAAGCAATAAAATTTTGAAATACTACCAACCAACACATAACCTTTAGTTGATTCATATGGTGCAAAAAATGTCACTATATTTAATAAATATAATAAACAACAACCCATCCCCCACTACCTCACTAGAATGACATGAAACGGGGGAAAAAATAGTTTGAACACTGAAGTATTTCCATTTTGGCTTATTGAACTTCATTAATTCATATGTTATCAAACTCCAATATTCACGGCACTGTAATCTTTTTTTTTTTTCTCTAGCAATGTGTACAGTGTATGTCCACCTTTCATGTTAGTGATAGATGATTCAAGTCCAGTGAGATGAGTTGATATACAGACTATGTATTAGTTAAATTTGGAGGGTCGGGGCATAACAAGATTTTTTTTAATATAAATGTAAATAACAAAAAAAATTGGTATATAAGATTTAATTATACATACTTAAAAAAAATTTAAATAAAATAAAATAAATAATAAAAAAAAACTTCAAACGGTCAACTAGTGCTTGCTCTTGACAGGTTTCGGTTTACCCTTCCGTTTAAAAAAAAAAAAAAATTTAAATGAAAATGTATCTAAATTTTATAGAAGCATGATTTTATGTGAGGCTCATATCTTTTTAACTCGCTCTGGCAATAAATCAATAGACTTGGTGACCATCTTCTTTTGTCTTTGAACTCAATCTACACAAAGGGCGATATTATCAGTAATAGACCAACTTTTTTTATCAGGTGTGTGTGTATATATATATATATAAATCAACTCCCTCTTTATCTTTACTTTTTGCAAAATCCATCTTTTATAGATGTAGATAAAACATTTAATCAATTTTTACTAGTGGTCCTAAAGATTTAGATACCGGTGGTGATGGTGGGATCATGAAAATCTAGCATTAAACTATTTTTGACTCACATAGGCATTTTATTGTCATTTGGTACTCGATTTTCAAGTGTATTTTTATGGTGTCTTTTGTATGTTTGGCCCCCACATTTATTATATACCAATACACCTACAAAATATCTAAAATAAAATAAAATAAAAAGTCTAGAAAGTATTGAGGGAGAGGGTAAGACAATTTCGGGTTCAAGCTATTTAAAAATATGACTAAATAGTCTGGAAAATCCGTTTTGTCATGAAATCCTAAAAATCTTAATTTCAATTCAATACTAGCAAACAATTTGCTATCTCTTGAAAGTCTAGATCCGATACCACAAGACAATATAGACTTTTAAAAAAAAAAATCTTAAAAGTCTAGATCCAATATCACAAGACAATATGAACTTTTAAAAAAAAATCTTAAAAGTCATGATCGAATACCACCAGACTTATATCTAACTTGTTAAAAAGTCTCAATTCAATACCACTAGAGTTTTATTTTCCCAAATTGTCTAATAAAATCTTGAATCAATACACCCCCCCTAAAAAGATTTCTATAGTAACTTCTCTTCCATTTTTTTTTTCTTTTAGTGAAAGATTAATATCTTTTTATATTTTTTAAAAATATGTTAAAAGATTTATATCTTTTCAACGCAGAAGATACCAAACACCAAATTTTTAGTTCACAAACACAAACAATTCATTACTAATTCGTTCTTAACTAATAATTTATACTCTTTTATTTCATTTTAAAAAATGAAAAATAATTATACATTTTTTTCATTTTTTTTTCATGATTACATGAAGTTGAGATGTGAGAGCAAGAGCAAAAAACAAAAGACAAACCGTAAGTAGAATAATTTGGACAAGAATTTGAGAAGAAAATGAATATCAAAATCTGGAAAGAAAAAAAATGATTTGGGAAAAAGATGGTTTTGGGCTTGTGGCGTGTGTTGGGAGGGAAGAAATGGAGAAAAATAAGAAGAAATCAAAGTATATATTATTTGTAAAATAAAGAGAAAGATACGATGAAAGAGAAGTTTATAAGAAATTGTGAAATGAATGTCTATGAGGAAGAGGAACTGTCTGGAAAAATAAAAGGGAAAATTTGGAACCTTGAGGAAGACAAGCGATATGGGAAAAAAAATAGGAAAGTGAGGAATAAATTGGGTCAATTTGATTCGGTTAGAAGATATGTACAAGAAGAACACTTTTGCTCACCCCTTTAAGGGAAGTAACCATTACCTCCTCTTAAATGGATGATATGTGTCATAGAGGAGTAAATTTTTAGATAATTTTACCCATCCATAGACACATGTCATGTGTATGGGAGGGGGCAATGCTTACCCCCCTTGAAATGGGGTGAGCAAAAATGCACTCTATGTACAAGTGGGGAGAGAAGAAAAGTAAAACTTTTTTCTTAATTACTTAGCCACTTGTCACTGTGTTATTGGTGAAAAAAAAAAAATTTAAGTTTTATAACTATGACAAATGTCACTCTTTTATTGGATCCGTCTCACACACATCAGATATGAGACGAACCTATGGAAGATTTTCTCATAATTTTAATTATATATAAATATTTTCTAATTTATTTATAATAAGTTTTTAAAATTAAAAAAGGGGCATAATTAGAAATGTGCAGACTAAGGGGTCGTTTATTTTTTTGTCTGAAGACTGAACAGTCATGAATTTTTCTAAAGACTAAATATGGACTGAAATCTAAACTTTTAAATGACATGTTTGTAATGTTTGTTTTTTTTTTTTTGTTTTTTTTTTTCTACACATATGAATGTATTAGTAACACGTTTGTTTTTTAAAAGTAAAATTGTCTGAAAATAAGTAATTTTACATTTATACCTATGTTAAACAATTATACATATAATATGGAATAAAAACAATATAAAAATAATAATTATATATGAACACATATGATCATGATTTTCTTCTTTAATTACAAACAAACTTCATTTTTACTAAGAAAAGAAAAGACTTTTTTTAAAAAAAAATAAATAAAGAGGCAGCAGAAAAACTCACACAAAACAACCTAAAATATATATAGATATATATATTCATTATCCTAATATCATAATAAAGTATTGATATTAAACATACAAATATCATAATATCATAATAAAGGTTTTTATTGGTTTTCAAAGGGGAAAACCAGACAGAAACCACACCGATGGAGCAACCGACCAGAACATGCAAAAATCAGTTCGGTTCGGTTCGAGTTTGTACGCCCAATATATTTTTCATGGTAAGATAAGTATGAATGAAATACAGTGAACTTTGTACAGTGAAGAGAGCTTAAAGTCCAAGTTTTGACCACAAATTGGGCTTTCGGCCAGGGTCGGTTGTTAGCTGACTTAGCTCCATTTAATTAAACAATACTTTATAGTCCAAGTTAAAGTCTATCTTTTCCATTAAAAAAAAAAAAAAAAAAGTTAAAGTCTATCTGATCACCATTAACTGTCACCGAGTGGTAACAGTGTTTATTTAGGTTTATGAGTTCGAGTCGCCGACAGGCGACAACACCAATGGTTAATGGTATGGGATATTATTATTTTCCCACTGTAGTTTATCATATTTTGACTTTGTCCCCTCTAGTTTCAGAAATGACCGGTCTTCCCCTTAAAAACTAAAATATTTAAAAGTTTTGCCCTTTACTGTTTGGATTTCAGTTAAATAGTGGTTTGACTGTTAAAATAGAAGGGTAATATGGTAAAAAGGTAAATTATATCATTTCCACCCTGAGGTTTACAATATTAGATAAACTGGTCCCTTTAATTTCAATAATGGCCAGTCAACCCTCTGAAACCCAACCATCCAAAATCCCTTTGACCATTAATTAAAAAATTAAAATGCCTCAATTAGGGATTGAACATATGACCTTATGGTTAAAAAGGTACACAATCTAACCAACAAAGCTATTCTAGCTCATTGTTTGAAGATTGTTGATTGAAATGTGTGTGTGTATATATATATATAAGTTGTTTAATATAATTTAAATGTGTTTACATAATTTAAAATAAACCTATATATATAATTTGAAATAAACTCAAATTTAATAATAATATATAAAAACAAATTTATGAAAAAGAATATAAGAAAACAAAAGGAAACCCGAAAAATCAAGAAAATCAAAGCCTGTATATTTTTTTCTTTCCTTTTTTTTTTTTTTTAATTTTTTTCCTTTTCAAAAAAATATATTATTTCAACTTGATAAAAAAAAAAACCCCAGAAATCCCATAAATTGAAAAGGGACAAAAATTAAAAAAAAAAAAAAAAACGAAAAAGAAAGAAAGAAAAATAATAAAAAATATTTCCCTTTTTTGAATTTTTTTATTTTCTTTTCTTATTTTCTTTTTCTTTTTCATAAATCTGCTTTTATATATTATTATTAAATGTGATTTTATTTTAAATTATATATATGAGTTTATTTTAAATTATATAAATTGATTTAAATTATTTTAAATAAATTATATAACTATATATACATTTAAATCAAAAATCCCCAAAAATGTGCTAGAGTAGCTCAGTTGATTAAGAGCAAACCACAAGGTCGAAGGTTTAATCATTGATGGAGGTGTTTTAATTTTTTAATTTTTTAATTAATGGTCAAAAGTATTTTGGATGGAAAATCGGAAAACCTGACAGAAGGGGCAAAATGATCAATATTTTTGGTTTTAGGGGATTGACTGGTCATTATTTAAACTAGAGGGACCAATTTATATAATATGGCAAACCTCGGGGGGGAATGATTAGGAGTAAAGTTGTTTTTCATTTTCAATTTTAACGGTCAACGTGATTTTGGACGGAAAAGCTAATGGAAGGGGCAAGACTTTGAATATTTAGAGGGGGTAAAATCAGAATATGGCAAACTACAGGGGAGAAAATAATAATATCCCTTAATGGTATAGTTAAAGTTTATGTATTTATCATTTTTCTGACTTTTGAGTTTTGATTTGAGTGAGTGAAACCCCCACAAGTCTTTATTATCTTTAGAGCATCCACATTGGTTA